>CP092094.1:14370000-14692500 GCA_029203775.1 Neoneuromus ignobilis | reverse complement strand
GAAGTGTTCTCTATCCTGGTGTTATATATGTAAAACATTTATTTCCCTGATCTATCTGCTTACAATACGCAAGTTGCATATGTAATTACTTATTATTTTTTTCAGTAACTGACCTTAATTTGACAACATGCAATATTCAAACGTATACCTTAAAAGAGTTTTGTATCTATGTTTAATGTTATGTATTGCTGACGATTTGATGTAGCTTTTATAAAAAAGGTTATCATGGTATTGCTCGATCACCTTCATTTAATCATGTGACAGGATGATATGAATTATAATAGGATGTTTATTGAAGGTTGCGACGAAAGATAAAAAAAAATGTTTCTTTTATATACAGCTCTTTGTCTTTGGAGGTAGTTGTTACAAGTTTGTTCCAATTCGCTGCACCAGTTGATAGGGATATAGAATTATGTGTAAATCTATTATGGTTAATATTAGTTTATACACACGTGAATTTATTTTTTTATTCCATTCATATAATATTTAAGTATATATATTAGGTTGGCAAATATCTCCCTTCCGCCTTCTGGTCTTTTGAATTTCGCGGCTATGTACAAAAAAAAAAGGCGGAAAGGAGATACTTGCCAACCTAATATAATAATTTTTAATTTCTATCATCCAATTAATCGATTTATTTTCGTTTTGAAGAGTGAGCTTTTGAGTGTATTTGCATTTGTATGTATGTACATATAAATAAATATGTATGATTTTTTTTATATTTATTAAAATCTATACTTAAACATATATGAATTCTTAATAATTAAGGATTGATGATATGAAATATTTTTTTTATTGGATTGAGTTTTTTTTTATAACTAGTCAAATTTTCAATTTTGTACAAATATGTCATTTTCTAAATAATAAAAATCGAGTAAGAAAAATTCGAACAATCGATGATATCGTTATCAAAGTCAATACTAATATCTGTCAATATTATAAACTATAATCGTGTCACCTTGGCCTCAACAACAATAATAATCAACAAACAACAACAGTATATCGAGGTTGACACATTAATTCTGCAAAGGTCGTTTATGATCCATTATCAATAGTCATTTTACTTTATTTGTGACGTGAAGTTTATCTTACATATCAAATTACTTTACTATATATTCGACATTCTGTGGAAATGTAAGGAAAATATATCTGAAATAACACATTAACACACATTATATTTAACAAAACATTTTATTGGATTATATTTATGTACACACATTTATCTCTCTTATTTAATTTTTCCTTCAATTAACATTGAAGTAAATAAGTACTGGTTATATTTATTTTTTATTTTGAATTATAAAATCTATTTTCTGTGAAGACCTTTGGTATTGTTTCAAATAGCAGTATGTTTTGTAGAATATAAAAATAAATTAAATTAATTAAATATATATATATATATATATATATATATATATATATATAAGCCATTTATTTTGAAAGTGGCCTAAATCCATTTTCCAAAAAAATCGAGTTAGCTTTTATAATATTTACAATTCTACGTTATTGATTCATTTTTTTAAAAAAATCTGTTAATATATTTAAAATCACTAAGATTTTCTAAACAGAAAATTAGTCAATTAATAAAATGATCAGAAATTTATTTAGAGAGTGGCCTAAGTAATTTATTCATACATTGGGATATTATGTCACGAAATGGACCCATTAATTGGCCAACAAGATCATGTAATCTAATTCCATTGGATTATTTTCTGTGAGGTTATGTGAAATCATTGGTTTATGCTGTGATTCACAAACATCAGAAGCATTAAAAATAAATATTGAATTAGACCTTAATTATGTGAGAGCGGCTAGAAATTGGCCTAGATTTTGGATTAACATAAATGAATGACTAGAATTTAGATTTTGGAATGAAAATTGGAATTAAAACCTAGATTAGAAAGATTTTGACGATGATGGCGTCGCCATTGAAATGCATCAGCAGATATATTTATAAATAATAAGTGAACAATAAGTGATGTTGAACATTAAACCATTGAGGTGTTAGGGTTAAAATTCATTGGCGATTAATAATAAATTCGAAAAAATCAAAATTTTGAAAAATATTAAAAATTGTGAAAAAAATTCAAAATTTTGAAAAAAACTCAATTTTTTAAAAAAACTCTGTGAATATAAGTGCATAGAAATAACTTATTTCATCATATAGATTATTTATAATAAGTTCGTTCGTCTGTAACGAGACGTGATCAAGAATAAATTTAATTTTAAGATACATATTTTAAATTCGAATGATTGTATTCTTTCAATGCTATTATGTATATTAGAAAGAATAGTGTTTGTATGTTATTATGTTTTAGCATGTTGATATTATTTGTAACTTTGTCGTCGTTTGTGTATAATTTTATATATATATATATATATATATATATATATATATATATATATATATATATATAACACATAGTATTACAATTTTTAGAACATTTGATATTATTTTCTTATTTTATGTTTGTTTTTTTTACTTTGGAATTTGTTAAAATAAATTAACAAATTAGATAAGTTTTTTGGAAAGTTTTTTCTGTGTTTTACTTTTTTATAATAAATATATGCTAATTAATGAAATTTTAGTGAAAATAACCAAATATTATTGTTGTTTAGCATGATATATGGATATTTTTCTATCAGTTTTTATATCGATTGCAGTAATTTTTTATTACTGTATATACTTCCTTGTATCTCTACATATGAATATAAAAATATATAAATAGTGACCAAAGATCGTATGTTAGTTAAAAAATATAAATAAATCAATAAAAGTTGATTAAAATTCATCACATTATAAATTAATGTATGCAGTATTGATACAATAAAATTAAATTTTATTATTAGGTCAATGACACATATGGGTGGAGTAAGACCTTGTCGAAACTTGAATAACATTTGGTGTACAAGCCATGTGTGTATGTATTTCATTTATAAATTCATTGAAGTTTAAAAAAGCAATCTAGTTACGTTTCACATGACGTCATTGTACGGAATTACTGTCCGCGAGATCAAAGCAAGTGAGCTGAACGGATGAAGCTCTTGATTATTCTCTATCTTATTAAGTTCGCCTTATCAATTCACCCTAATTGACTTCTTTACGGCGGACGAGAGGTGCGCGCGCGGCGGTTGTTCCAATTAAGCTTGTTTACTACTACGTGTACACGACTGTCAGTTTCGATTTTAAAAGAATGTTCGAAGCGTATATATCAGGGTTCCGTTACCGTTCACGTATTGTTTTATTTTTTTTACGTACAGGTCGTTTACACTACACGAATTATTCACTCGAGCGGAAATTTCGCCTCGATACACAATTTGACAGGATTTTACTTTCATCTCATTCGATAGGGTAGTTAGGAACAGTAAAGCAATATAGTCTTGTTTTCGTTTTAACTGTTAAGTAAATGAAGTATTTTCCTTAATTGTCTCTTATGTCGATTTTGATCTTTTCAATACATTTGTTTTAAATATAGATGTTAATTAGAAGTAAATGAGACTTTAACACGTGACAGTGTTTATTTTAACGAACGTATCTATTGATTTACAAGGACGTTAGTGAAAAGCAAAATTTGCTACAGTTGCATTTTATTAATATATAGTAACAATATTGAAAATGAAATTGTTCTAGCGATCTCACATGGCAAATTTCAAATTACTGATATTATAAAGTATTCTTGTTCAGTTTGATTATGAGAACATTTTGTCATAAATTTATCAAAATAATTCGACGAGATTATTTAAAATTCAATAAAATTACAGGCGAATAATTTAGTTTAGTAGATTGTAGATAAATACATTCAATTTTAAATATATTATTGACTTATAAGATAATATATATATATATATATATATATATATATATATATATATATATAAGGAAAATATACGAGTTTTTTAATTTCTAATGTTATAGAATTGACCTTGCAGCAAACGTAATCTTTCATTAATAAAGTAACTGTATTTTTAGTAAAAAGATAATGAGTTTGAATTATAATATTGTGGTAGAATAATGTATATAAAAATATTTTTTTTATAAAATTATTATAAGCAACTTAACATTAGAAAAAAACGTCACTCTGAAGAATACTATATATAATCTTAACGTTTATTCTTATTTCTAATAGTAAATAAATAAATTTTTATATATGTTTTTATGACACCATAGAAGTACTTTAAAAAACCTATAAATTATTGAATTCTAAATGTTCATGTTCAACATCCTTCGTTCTACAATATTATAATTAATTTACAATAATTATGTTATTTATTGCATGTGTACGTGATATAACAACAAAAAAATATTCTCATGTCATGTCACGACATATAGTATAAATATATTTGAAGGACAACACTTATTCACTATTATGTCAGAAATCATCTGACTGATTATAATAGTTTCAGTTTTTACTGACAAGTTGTCATTCGTTATTGTTTGTATCCTAGATGTATCTCATTTTTACATAAACTAGATTTACTATACATTATTGTAACAATAAAAACGGAACAATTGTGTCAGTTAAGCTTTGTCAATATTGAACAATTGTTAACGATCGGAATTGAACTTGTAATATTAAAAAAGGATGTTCATGTCACATTGTAGGCACGTGTTCGAGTCATTCGTTGTAAAAATAGAAATATTTTCTCTTTATACATACATATAAGTAAATAAATGTCTAGTTTTATAAATTATTGAAAATAAAATTTTAATATATGTAAGTAAAGCATTTAGTATTATTTTAAATGTTTTTATAGTTGATCGTATATTTATAATTTTTTTTTCATAAAAAATTACCTTTAATGAAATTAAATGAAATATTAAACAAATAATACACATTACGTGCTGTTAAGTATGAGTGAATAATTTTATTTTTACATGCACGTAGAACAGAAAATGTGTTTTCATTATTTGACATGAATCGATTTAAGTGTATATTAGTGTCCATTTAAGTTAATTAGTACTTCAGTGATGATGCAAGTGCATTTGTACTTGACAACTCTTTCTGTTTTTATCTTTCTTTTTTTTATATACATTTAGTGTATCTATACAAACACACCACATACACACACACACACACACACACATATATATATATATATATATATATATATATATATATATATATATGTACAAATACTAGGAGTGTATTTATTGCGTTTGCATTTCACGTGATGATTATTGTAACCGCAATTTTCAAATGGAATATTTATCTTTACATTACCGTTAATAAAATTGTTTTTATGAAAAATTGTATAAATATTCTATTTCTAAATAAGGTTTTTTCCAAGTATATAATAAAAGAAGAATTTATTTTTCTGCTATACAGAATATTTTGCAATAGATTTATTAAAAGTATAAATCAATCAATGATAAATAATGATAGCATTTCTTTTTCATAAAAGTTGTGTTAAGTATTTTTTTAGATAAATGGTTGAATTTTATTTAGCAAAATTTAACTCTTATTGGCGAATGATTTTCACACAAGAGATAATTTTTTTGTATATATATATATATACATATTTATATATATATGTATGAACAGAATATGTTAATTGTTGTTCATCGAGCGAATAAATTCTCTGTTCAACATCGTTCACCAATTTATTTTCATTAGACGAAAATGTAATTTGTGTGTTCCTGTTTAAATACCTGTTGCGGCGACAGTGTACTGTATTAATTAAATTAATTTATAGTTGACATAAGTGCGTCATAACTGTTCTCAATCTTTCTAAAAACAATCTTGCATTTTATTTTATAAATAATTAAATCGCTTTATAACGTGTGATAAATGTTTAAACATTCAAATTTAACATATATATATATATATATATATATATATATATATATATATATGTGTGTGTGTACAGGTTTTTTTATTCCCTCAATTCTGTTGTATGTATGAAAAAAATTAAAACTGTGCACATTTATTTTGTAAATATAAGTCAATTTTTGATTTATTATAAATATTCCACTTTTTGTGGAAATAAAGTAAATTTATTTTATTAATAAGCAGTGTGTATTTGTAATATGTTCATATATATGTATATATAGAATCCAAAGAAGTATACGTTTATTGACGTAACGATGTTTCTATATACATCTTCTACACCTACGTTTATAATTTCAAGCTTGAATACGAAAACTAATTTAATTATACCAAAATATGATATTTGTTTACATCTCTTGTTATCAGTCAGGTGATGAATTCAAAGTAAATAATTTTCAATGTCGTACATATATATAAAACTGAAAAATAAAATTATACAAAACAGGTTAAAAATAACTTATTTTATTAGAAAATAGTACGTATTTGTGTAAAATATATTTTATAATAAATGGTAAATCATTTAATATGTCTAAATATTTATTTTTGTTTTAATTCTTAATGATTATTTAAATTATATTGTATATAGAAACGTTTAGAAAATAATAATTGAAAAATGTTAATAAAAAGTATTGATATATTGATTCATAATCAAACTTCATCATGTTATATTCTTAAGATAATTACATAGCCCAGCCATATTGAAAAAAATAAATAAATAATGATTATTAAATATTAATACATGTTCTTTTGTCATTCGTTGATTAACTTTTAAAAGATTAATTAGATACAGTCTTAAATCAATACAAAGTTGATATTACATTTATTTCTTCTATAAAAAAGTTTACAAAATTAAATAATTAAAAGAACAATAAGTAAAATAATATAATTTAAAAAAATAATCAAAAATTCTAATTATTGAAATTCTAAGATCTTCATAACTCTTTAATAATTGCTGTAGGCCTTAAGATAAAATATATGATTAAAAATCGAAAACGTCGTTAAAAATGAATTAAAAACTATCTGATAGTTTTCTTGTTTAATAAAATCAACCTCGAAAACTAAATTATAATTAAATTGCAATTTAGATTAAAAACTATTTTTTCTAAATATAGTTTCGAATAAAATATTTATTTTTTATCGAAGTTTATTAATTTACTTGAAGATAATAAATCAGCGTTAGCTATTATTCAAGTGAATTTTAATAATAAGTTAAACATAAAGAAAAAGCAATTAAGATAACGCACGTATTATTTTTTTTGTAGTTTTTTTTAATTAATAAATTATAATTATGTTATGAATGACTTAATTTTACAAAATTCGCAATAATGTAAATTTAATTATAATTTCAATGCATACAAAAATACATAACATGTTATTTTGTTGTAATTGTATAAATAAAACAAGATATTTTATTAATAAATTCAGAATAGTATACAAACTATAAAAAACAATTTTAGATGGAAGTGAGTAATAGTTGAGTGGGTAATAGCCAGTTCTAAGTTAAACAATGAGCAACATACAAAGATGTTATTTTTAAGTCTCACAATTAAAAAGTAATTAAATAATATTGAAGTTTATAAACATTTAAAGAGAAATAATTTTCATAATTATTAAAAATAATTCTGTTAAAACGAAATAATTTTTTAGATAAGAATAATACCATTTCTTTACAGATTATTGAATTGATTAATCGTTTGCTATTAGAATTTTTTCTATTTTAGAATATTATTTACATTTTTGTAACAGAAAAATTGATTTTATACAGAAAATTCAGTAATTTTACAAAGAAAATATTTTATAAAAGTTCTGTATTATATATGTTACGTGTATATTACTCATACTCCAAATCATTCTTATGAATACAAATCATGATAATTTATGTAAGTAATAGTCGAACCCCCACATTTTGTGACTCAGCACGTGAGCGTGTTGCAGTGACAACATATCATCATTTTGAAACACTTTTGATTGTGCTTGATCAAACACAGAGAAGCTGTTGCTCGTAATCAGTTTACTCTGGCTTTTAGTACATTACACAATCTGTTTTACCACCTGACTTAATTCATATCATTTGTTAAAGTATTTAATTTAGTTCGTGCTACGGATGAATGGAAATAGGATGAAAATTATATTTTAGTAGTATATAAGAAGTGCAAACAGTTAATTGTTTTGGAATGTAAGTACTTTAATTATTTCTATTTATAAAATTAAATTCGTTGATTTTTTAAAAAGAATTTTTAAGAGTTGAAGAAATTATAGAGGAAATGAAATTTATTAGATCTTCTAAATGAATTTATATATATATATATATATATATATATATATAATTTTTATTTTACTAATTAAGTTTTTGAATTATTAAATTTTTAAAATTTCATTTCTTTTTATAGAAATTTTTTTAATAGTGTTATTATTAAGGAGAATTACTAGAAATCTCATATTTTTAAAGTGCATTTTAATTTATTTGAATTATTTTAATGTATACTGTGTTTAAAAATATAATGATTTAAAGTTGTTTCTGCATATAGTTTTTCAATTATATTTTTTGAAAAAACTTATCAGAGTTATAAATTCACATGTTCATTATTTTTACATTTTTATAAATTTCATTTTAAAAAAATCGGCAATACTAAAAAATATATATGTGATGCTTGAAAGAAATAGCATTAATTTAAACACACACACACACACACACACATATATATATATATATATACATATACATACATATATATTGTACATAGCATCTTTTCTTAGTTTTATAAATAGTATCTGTTGTCTTATATAAAATATAATAATTCTTTTTGTATTATTTACTTTCTCTTAGTAAATAGGTGTCATATATTTACTCAATGAATAGACAAACACAGACATTATATATAATATTAATTTATAGGCATAAATTTATGTCAAGATAAGAATAACTGTCTTCAGATAAAAGCGTGGTACATATATTTTAATAATTAAGCCATGAACTGAATGATAATAACGTTCATACAAACATAAATTATAATTAAGTCTCGTGAAATAAGCAATGATTTCATTATATCTTCATATTTATCAAAGTTATGCATTGTTTAAATACTTGATTTGGGATTATTGAGGACAATATGTCTTGTATATTCTTTTCAGATATAAATTTTTTTATTCGTTAGTAATAATTTTGAAAAATTCAACTCAAATCTGTGCTAAATTTTGTATATACGATTTTATTTGTATACTTTAGTTATAATACATGGCTTTTAAATACAAATTCAAACCTATTTTTTTATATAAATATTTCAGTTTTTAAAATTAACTATTTGTTTTCATACTGTGGAAAATTCGTTTTAATATTAATGAATCATAAAATTTCATAAACATTCAAAAATAAAGTGAAGAGTAAGTAATTACTCGACATTTTAATAACATTTTGTGGTGTTAGAGTGAAAATTCCTTTGTGTTATTGTAAATGTAATTCAAAAATTCTAATATTGTAAATTAAATTGTTTCTGTGTACTTTTTTAAAAATTAGGAAATAATTCGCGATAATTAAATTAGTTCCATAAAAACATTTTATCCTCGTTCTACTTTCATTTTCAAATTTCATATAAAATATTTACTCAGTATTTAATAATCATTTAATTATAATTTTCCGATTATTAAAGTTAAGATACGTTTGTTTTTATCTTGTAATTTTTTTATAAAAAAATACATAAGAAATGTAAAAAAGAAAAAATGAAATAAAGTAAGAACAACAAACTTTTCAACAGTTACTTTTCAACATTGTACTCTTTGGAACTAATTTAAACAACGACAACATTATGTTTTTATATTCCACTTCAAATAGGAACTAAATTCAAAAAGATAAATATTTTTTAAAAAATGCGAATAATAGCATACACAAGATATTTATTTTGTGTCTGAATTGGGATACCTATTTGCTTGCAAATAAATATATATATATATATATATATATATATATATATAAATGACAATTAATAATTAATTTTTAATTATTTCAGAAAAAAACGTTATTTAACGCGTCGTTATGGGTACGATGTTCCGTAGTGAAGAGATGGCATTATGCCAGCTCTTCATACAACCGGAAGCTGCTTATAGTTCTGTCTCAGAATTAGGTGAAACCGGAACAGTGCAATTCAGAGATGTAAGTGGATTGAAATGTATAATTATTTTTGGATAAATGTATCATGTGTGTGTGTATATATATATATATATATATATATATATATATATATCATCACAGGAAATTTCGCAAATTGAATATACTTCTTACATTTCAATTTTTTTTAAAAAAATGCGAGAGTGTTAATTTTATTTATGCATGTAAAATAGTTTTATTTTTCTTTGTTATATGATAATATTTCACTAACTAATCTTTAAAGATTTGTGTATTTTATTCTAACGAGTTAAAATTATTTTTTTATGTAAGCCTGTTTAAATAATTTATTTATTCTACTAAATATATTTTATAATATTCAAATGTATTATATTTTAAAAACTATTTTAAATTTAATACCTAAAATATTATTTTCTTAACAAATTTATATTTTTCTGTAAAATAAATATTATTTAAAAACTGATATTACATAGAAATGAATCTGATTTTAGTTAAACGCAGACGTAAATTCATTTCAACGTAAATTTGTGTCTGAAGTCCGACGTTGTGATGAAATGGAACGTAAGCTACGTTACATCGAGGCTGAAGTGAAGAAAGACAATGTCCATGTACCAGACGTAATGGATTTGCCCCGTGCTCCGAACCCACGTGAAATTATCGATCTCGAGGTTCGTCTCTATTATAGATACATAAACTTAATTTAGACTTGTTTTCATATTTAGTATATCATAAATAGGCACATTTAGAGAAAACTGAAAATGAAATATTGGAACTTAGTCACAACGCTGTTAACTTGAAATCCAACTATTTGGAGTTAACTGAATTGAAACATGTTTTGGAGAAAACACAAACATTCTTCACAGAAAAAGAAGAAGCAGGTGGAATGGATTCGTTGACTAGAGCATTAATTACCGATGAACCGGCTGGTCAGTCAGCTATTCGAGGACGGTTGGGTTTTGTTGCTGGTGTTGTTGAACGTGAAAGAGTTCCTGGATTTGAAAGAATGCTATGGCGTATATCGAGAGGAAATGTCTTTTTACGACAAGCAGAAATTGAGAAACATCTCGAAGATCCTAAAACGGTATGTTGAACTAAGTAATGTTTTTCTATAAGAATATATTATTTAGTTAAATTATATCGTTTTCTATAATTAATAAATACTTAAGTAACATTTTTAATTCAACAAAACATTTTATTATTTTAAAGTTTTTAGAATTTAAAAAAAATTTTTTTTTGTATATTATAGGGAAATCAGTTGCACAAAACTGTTTTTGTGGCATTCTTTCAAGGAGAACAACTTAAATCTCGAATTAAAAAAGTATGTACAGGATTTCATGCTTCGCTGTATCCATGTCCTAGCTCTCATGCGGAGCGCCAAGAAATGGTAAAAGGTGTACGCACCCGTTTGGAAGATCTTAATTTGGTAAGTTAATATTAAAGACAACAAATGTATTTGTTGAGTGGAAATTTAGGGATTTTGTAATTAGTATATAATTGTTTCTATTTATAAAAAAGCCGTTAATTATTTAAAAATATTTGAAATTATTCAGTAATATTTTTATTATTAACAAAAGTGTTTTACATTAATTCGTTCTTAAAACTATTGAAAACATAAGAATAATTTTCTTTCATTTTATTAATACCTTTTTGTAGATTCATTCGATATACTTGAAATAAAATATATTTATATTCTTTAACTTTTACATAAGTATATTGTATTGCATATATATTAAGGTTACTTATTTTATTTTGTATTTCAATCAAACATGCCGATTTAAATTGTATATAGTTTTTATGAAAAGCTATTATTTTTTTGACAAAAATATAATTTTCTATAGGAACATTTATGATAATAATTTATATGATTTAAATTCTATTTTTAATTTATAACTAAAACAATGTAATGACTGATAAATTAGTTAAAGTAAAATATCTATACTTATACTTCAATCAAAAAACATACAGCAAGCAATAAAGTGAAGCATAAGAAACATCAAATTTAAATTTTATCTCTTATAATGTATTAGTATGCGAAAGATAAGTGATAAAATGAATTAAATTTATTTTTTCAGCGCTATGATTAATTATGACAGAAATATATTTAAATTTTTTTTATTGAAACGATAATTTTGAATTAAAGTTTCTGATTGAATTTTGTTTATTGTGAATGCTTAGTAATTTATTGTTTCTTTTAATAGATTTTAGATTTAGTACAATCCAAAAATTTTAAAAAATCGTGCATTTGAAGATATTTTACTCTAGTAAAAATATTATGATTATTTTTTTGATATTGTCTGTGAGATTGATATAATATGTATTGAATGTTAAATGACATTTTTACAAAAAATGATATAGTTTATGGAAAAAATAGATAATTTTTAAAAGATGAAAATATGAAGACTAAAATATTATTAAGAAAATTGTGAGCATAGAGTTAGAAAATAATGAATAATTAGTATATTTCTTATAATAAATCTGTTTTAAAAATTTGCTACAATTTTTATATAGATACAATTTTATATAAATAAATATGATTATAAATATTACATATATATTTCAAAGGTATTAAATCAAACTCAAGATCATCGTCAAAGAGTACTCGTGAGCGTTGCAAAAGAATTACAAAATTGGAGTGTTATGGTTCGAAAAATGAAAGCCATATATCATACACTTAACATGTTTAATATGGATGTAACGAAGAAGTGTTTGATTGGAGAATGTTGGGTTCCTGTAAAAGATTTAGTTATTGTCCAGAAAGCTTTAGTTGACGGTTCAGTGAGTAAATTCAAATTAAGTTTAAAGGAAAATTTGTTGTTTCAAATATTTTAATTATAGAGTGCATCTGGAAGTACTATACCTTCATTCCTCAATGTTATTGAAACTTCTGAAGATCCGCCAACATTTAATCGTACTAATAAATTTACTAAAGGATTCCAAAATCTTATTGATTCATATGGTGTTGCTAGTTATCGAGAAGTGAATCCAGGTATGGGCTTATGACTTAAAAAATAATTAATTAGTTAATATCTTTTATTTAATTGATGTCTTTTTTTTATTAATATTTATTATTGTGTATAAAATTATTAGTTGAATTTTTGTACTTTTTTTGGATTTGATCGAGATAAGTAATAAAAATATTTATTTTCAGCTTTGTATACAATCATCACGTTTCCATTTCTGTTTGGTATAATGTTTGGCGATGCTGGTCATGGTATAATAATGGCTTTGTTTGGTGCTTATATGGTTATATGGGAGAACAGTTTATCTAAAAAGAAAACTAACAATGAGATTTGGAATATATTTTTCGCTGGTAGATATATTATTCTGCTTATGGGCCTGTTTTCTATTTACACCGGTATAATCTATAATGATGTATTTTCGAAATCTGTTAATATTTTTGGGTCAAGTTGGTTTAACGTGTATGATAATGATACCATTAAACACAATAAAGTTTTAACACTTGATCCTAAATATGCGTATACGCAGATACCGTATCCACTTGGATTGGACCCTGCTTGGCAGGTATGATATTTCTAATTTATTTTTTAGGTAAAATGTCTTATATGTAGTCTGATTTATAAACATAATAATTAATAATAGTACATGTTATGAAATAACAATTTATTATTTAGCATATTGAAGAAATAATTTATAATTAATTTGTATAGTAGAAATGAAATTATTTTTTCTTAATTATAAATATTGAGACTAATAAAAATATAGTATTTTCTATAATTTTTTATAGGAAATGTTTTTTAAAAAAATATTTATAATGCATTATATAAATTAAAAATTATTTATTACTTCAGTGAATAAATACATTTGAGCTTTGAGTTCTCATGATATCTTTGATTTTAAAAATAAAAGATCATTTTTTAATTGCAATCTAACTGAAAACTGACAATTTTTTAATTTTGTTTATATTTTTGTAGTACATAATTTTATAATTTTAAAATTTAAAAAGTTTATTTACTCATGAAAAAGTATATTTGTTCAAAAAATAATATTTTATATAATTTACGTCAAATTGTAAATTTATATTTTATTATACCTTAAATTATGTTTCAGCTGGCTGAAAATAAAATCATTTTCTTAAATTCTTATAAAATGAAACTTTCTATAATTTTCGGAGTTGTTCATATGATTTTTGGTGTAACAATGAGTGTTGTTAATCATGTGTAAGTATGAAATTAAATGAAGTATTAGGGTATGATTATTTCTTCATATTTATTTGCCAGATATAATCATTAAAAATTATCAAAGAGATAAAAGAAAATCATTAATTTCAATTCGAAAAAATTGCGAATAAAATTTCTATTATACTAATAATCTTAATTATAAAGAAATAATTTTTTTGATTGATTAAAGTATGACATTAGAAAATACTAAAAAAAACCTGTAAAAATAATTAGTAGATTGTTTTGTAGTAAATTATTGTTAATAAATTCCTTGTTTAATAATTTAATAAATATTTTATTTTATGCAGTATTTAATATTGTAAAAGTTGAATGAAAAAATGAATTAACTGTGTAGAATCAAAATATATTAACAATTAATTAACTTTGGATTCAGATATTTATTAAGTTGAAAAAAATGAAAGATTTATAGATTTTTTAAATTTTAGTTATATAGAAAAGTTTAATAGAATAGTCATACCTTACTGCTTCACTTCTTTTTTTATTGAAATTTAATTTTCTTGGAAAGTGTTATACAAGGAGTATGTGTTAATAAAATTATTTTTTAGTCATTTTAAACATGAAATCAGCATTTTTGTCGAATTTCTTCCACAAGTTATATTCCTTGTATTGTTATTTTTCTACATGGTTGCATTAATGTTCATGAAATGGATTATGTACAGTACTGAATATCCTCCAGATGGTGAGAAATTTCATAAAAGTAAATGAACAATTTTATGACTGTAAAATATTTCCAGATATTCGATATAGTCCTGGATGTGCTCCATCTGTACTAATTATGTTTATAAATATGATGCTATTTAAAAGTTCGGATCCACCACAAGGATGTAATGAATTTATGTTTGAAGGGCAGGGATCAATGCAGCAAACATTTGTTTTTATTGCATTGTTATGTGTACCAGTAATGTTACTAGGAAAGCCATTATATATTTTAACAAAGAAAAATTCACAACTGGCACATGTATGCATATTGAAAAAAATGATTGAATATTTTTATTTTAATGTTAATTGTTTTCAAGCGAGCTATGTCAAATGGTGATGTCAATCAAGGTATGGAATTGCAACCAGAAGTAATTGATCCTCCGAAACCGTCATCGTCACATACAGAACATGAAGAAGAACCAATGAGTGAAATATGGATCCATCAAGCTATTCATACAATAGAATATGTTTTGAGTACAGTTTCACATACAGCATCATATCTTCGGCTTTGGGCTTTATCTTTAGCTCATGCACGTATGTTTTAATTTTTATTTGTTCTTTATTTATTTTTTATTTATTTTTTACTCACACTACATATAAAGAAACACGAAATGTTATGAATTTTGTATTTCTTTTCTTTCCAATTATTGTAAATCATTTCAAGTTTTATGAATATTTTAAAACTATTTTAAAAAACTCATATTAATATTACATATATATATATATATATATATATATATATATATATATATATATATATATATATATATATATATGTCAATTAATATAAAATATCTAAATAAACTTTATCTAAAGGCAATTAAAATCATTGTTTATTTCTTGATTTCTAGAGTTATCAGAAGTATTATGGAATATGGTTTTAAAAATGGGTTTAGCAGGTGAAACGTTGACAGATTGCATAATGTTATATATAGTTTTCGCTTTTTGGGCGTTGTTCACTTTAGCTATTTTAGTAATGATGGAAGGGTTGTCTGCGTTTCTACATACCCTTAGGTTACATTGGTAAGAGAAGGATTATTTTTTATTGTGTAAATTATGGAGAATAAATAATTAAACATTTTTAGGGTCGAGTTTATGAGTAAATTTTATACAGGATTAGGCTATCCATTCCAACCGTTCTGTTTCAAAGCTATTCTAGAAGAGGAATCAACAGTCGACGAAAAATAAAGTGCAATTGAAATATTTTATTAGATATAATTTTAGTAAAGTTATGTTCAGAATGACCAAGTTTCATTAATAATAAATAATAAAATTATTTTAAAGTTTTTTTTTAATTTATGTAATATATATATATATATATATATATATATTTATATAGAGCCGGATTTAGATAGAGGCCCTAGGTTATTCCACCTGTGTGGCCCATAAGTTCCTCCCAATCCCCTACTCTCATGATTAGAGGAAGATGGAAGAGTGTTTTAAACAATATCAGAGGATAATGATAGGTGTTTAAAATTCCACAATTTATAATTGCTCTTCTAAAAGACATTAAAATGTTATTGTTAAATATTATAGTGACTGGAAGAAATGTATAAATGTTGAAATTAATACTGTGAAAACCTATTGAAATAACTGAACTTTGTAAATATTTTGTAGAATAAGGACATTTTTAGGAAAATGAATTGTTAGTTTACTATTGTATTCTTAAAAAAAACCCTGAGCTTATAAATTTTATTGCCTTGGAAGTGTTAATAAGATTATCATATAGTTGACGCAAATTATTGATAAATAATATAGTAAATATTAACGTAGGGTCTTACACACACAAAATTTCGTAAATATTTTTATGTAGGTGTTTGATTTGTTATCTTCAAATATATATTGTCTAATTTTCGTGAATATCTTTGAAATGACTGATTCAATTTTTAATTTTCGCACGTCGTTTGGAAGAGGATAAATAAATCACAAGAGCAGTAAATTTTCTATAATATATGTTGTTTTTTTTTTCATATAATTTGTGTCATAAAAATGTCTAATTTCAATACTAATATCTTGTCCCTAGGGATTACACATGAAGTTACACTGTTATGGTACTAAAGGCGTTAGTGCATAAACGACTTTAGTTTGCGATTACTATAGGACCTAGTGATCGTATTGAATATTCAAATTTGTCGAATTATGATTTTTTTCGACCAAAAAAACACCAAAGAATACTTTTTATTCTCAATAAAAAATTTCAAATTTTTTTCACGATTATTCGCCGGAATCGTGTTGCTGATATTCTGTGGACACAAATATTTTTATATATATATATATATATATATATATATATATATATATATATAAATATATTTGTATCTGACTACGATTTTTTAAACAGGTGTTATCTAGAACTTACTTAGAATCGAATAAATATTGACCTAGTGATATCTGTCGATATTTAAGTACCTATTACTTGTACTTCAATTCAGTTTGTAATATTTATATTGAATATCCTAATATTAAAATCGGTTTTCGTGCGTAGTTAAAGAACAAGTGTGGAACTAAAATTTGATGCAGAAATTTTTATAATCATATTTTGATAATAATTATTTCATTAGTACATATTGTTTTTTTAAGTACTTTGATAAATTTATGTTATCAGAAGATATAATAATAGTAATTCTTATTTAAATTGATTTTTTTCAGACAATTGAATTATACGATAAGTATTGTAAAATGTGATTAAACAGGTGCTAGTTACAATTAAAATTTAGTAATTAGAGTTTTGTTGAAATATTCTAGAGGTAAGTTTGAATTTTGTTAAATATATTATCATTAGATTCTGAAATAGTTTCAATTTTCTTATATCTTTTTCATTATTTAGTTTTATATGTTTTTAACTGAATTTTAAAGAAATATTGAAATATCAAAATTATTTATATTAAATAATTTAATACAAACATATTATTAATATTAAACAAATATAAAAAAGTTATTAGTAAGGAAAAACAGAACATATGGAATGTGTTTCTATAAGATATTTCTGCAATTATGGCTTTTAAATTTATAAAAAATCATTGCCTGTTAAATTTTCGAAAGCAATTTAATTCTTTCGTAATTAAAACTGTACATATATACATGCATGAATATGTATATATATATATATATATATATATATATATATATATATATATATAAATATATGTAATGTATGTATGTGTGTGTGTTTTTGCATAAATTTTGAAGTTTGAAGAAAGACCTTTTTATTTTATTTTTTTACAAAAAACAATATTTCAATATAGATAAACATGATTTAAAAAATAAAACATCATACTTTTTAATTGTTTTTAAATCATTATTCGAGTAATTTTCTTTTTAAATGTAATAAAGACATGAAATTTTCTTTTAGAAAATTTAACGAACTTTTCTACTGATAATTTAGTTTTATTCATCTTGCATTGTTTTATTCATTGTAGTTTTTGAAAAATATACTTCAATAAGAACATATTTTTTTTAAATAATTATTGATCTTTTATGAAAATTTAACTTTTTTTTTATTATATATTTATATATGGCTAAATATTATACACAAATACACACACATACACACACATATATATATATATATATATATATATATATAAATGTGTATGTGTGTGTTATATGGGTGATAATTTATATTTTTTTGGTTAAAAAATGATACATGTTGAAAACTCTGTTAAAATGGAAATATATTTCTTTGTAATTAGTATTTCTCGCGATTTATTTTCATTGTTTTAAATTTTCAATTGTGAATATGTATTAAAAAGTAAAATTAAGTAGTTATATGATAAAAGATAACAATAATATATGTTAATAATGGTTTTATTCGAGATACTAAGAATAATCGAATAATTCATATGGAATTTGATATTAAAACACGTGAAAATATTATTTTGTTTTCTGAAATCAGTCAATGTTTTGATTTATTCGATTTAGATAAGATTGTGCTGGTATGTAAAGATTTAAATGTTCAATGTACTTAATTTTTAATTATCAGTTATTATTTATTGTGTCATATGACCACTTATATACCAGAAAAAAATGTACAGACGTATAAACGTATAGAACTCAATATTTTCTACGAATTCACATGCATATAAGCTTATCTATATGTATTATATACATATATATATATATATATATATATATATATATATATATATATATATATATATATATGTATATTTGATAGTATGTTTATTTTAATTATTATTTAAAAATATTTCAACTTTGTTGATTCCATCATAACACAATTATAATTTTTTTTATAGAAAAAATATCGAATAATTAAAATTATTTTGTATATATAAATTATCTATTCTATCGTGTAAATATAGATATATTTTTTAAATAATTCTGTGTAAATAATTAAAGTATTTTCTTCTTATTGTTTATCATTAATAACATAAGATATATGAAATAGTGATAATATGAAGATAAAATGTGTACTATATACCAAATAAATAACCTCAAGGGCATAATTGAATATTTTTGCTACTTTAACTTATAATATCGTATTAAACAATTTTTATAAATTTTATATAATTCAATTATATTATGAAAATTTGTATGCTTATTTTAGAATATTCTAAATACAGTTAAACATTTTTTATATTATAATAGTTTACATTAAAAAAATCGAATGAAACATGAAGGCTTCAAACCTACTTAGTTTTAGTGTTTTAATTTATGGCGTAAAAATATTGTAATTTTAAGATATTAACATTAATCATTTGAGATCAATGAAGAGTCAGAAATATATATTTTCGATAAGTTTGAAAAAACATTAATGAATAAGATAAATGAATAGTCAAATTTTCTACAAAAAAAATTATCAGTATAGAATAATAGATCAGATAAAACATTTATCTTATAGAGATATTGATTGACGTACAAAAATTGATCAAAAACTGAAACTCTAGTATAATTTATTTGTGAATTTCACTCAGTTATTAATTGTTGGTAGTTAAATACGCATTGTGCATAAAATATTTTTATTAAAAAAGTATAGTTTGTATAAATATGTTTTCTTGAAGTACAAGGGTCGTTTGATAAGTATGGTAAAAAAGTAAAAAAAATAATTGAAAAATTTAATTAAATTAAACAATAAATAAATTTACCATACATATCAAACGACCTTCGTATATATTAATTAATACATTCGATAACATAATTAGGCGATTAAAATTTTTCAACTTAATATTTGAAATTAATATGAATATTAATTTTCAGACGATTCAAATATTAATACAAAATGGGAGATTTCTTTCGAAGTGAACATATGGTTTTGTGCCAATTATATGTTCAGACAGAAGCTGCATATCACACAGTATCGGAATTAGGAGAAGTTGGGATAGCACAATTTAGAGATGTAAATATTGTTTTTTAATTTATTTTTTAGAAATACACATATTTATATATATATATATATATATATATATATATATATACAATTTATATTTTATAGTTAAATAGTACAGTGAATTCGTTTCAAAAAAGTTTTGCTACCGAAGTGAAGAGATGTGCCGAAATGGAACGACAACTAAATTATATAGAAAGTGCAATTTTGAAAGATGATATCCCAATACCAGTTCTCAAAGAAGTACCAAAAGCTAAACATCCTAAAGAAATAATTAATTTGGAGGTATTTTCCCTAATTTTTAATCAGTTTTCTTTTAATTAAATTATATGTTATATATAATTTTTTAAAAAATGAGTTCAATATTTATATTAAATTTAATATTTTTTTATATTTTACCATAATATTTATTAAAAGATCAAAATTACAAGTTTCAATGTTTTATAATAAAAAAATGTTTTACTAGGTGTATTTAGAAAAAACTGAGCAGGAAATCGAAGCATTATGCCAAAATTCTATGGAATTGAAAACAGAGTACTTACAGATGATGCAGATGAAATGTGTTTTAGAAAACACAGAACAGATTTTGTCCAGTACAGATAGAAATAGGGAATCTGTATCTCGAATACTTTTAGATGATGAGTCAAGTGGACGGCTTAACTTTGTTGCTGGTATGATAGACCGTGAACGGGTTCCTGGATTTGAACGGATGCTTTGGCGTATATCGCGTGGTAATGTCTTTTTACGTCAATTGACTGTTAATGAACCGTTTGAAGATCCACGTACAGTAAGTAATATATAATATTTTTATTAATTTTTAAAGACGCATTGATCAATAATAAGAAATTTTGTGAATTGATATAAAATCATTATTTAATAGAATTATTTGAAATGTTAAATTTTAAAAAGCATTTTGATTATAATAAAAAATAAGATTAATAATTTACTAGTAGAATAAACATTAATATTCAAATGTTAAATTGGAAAAAATATAAGAAAAGAAATTAGAAACCTATTAGCGAAATGTTTATGAGTATATTTATGAACATTTGAAAATGATCTGTTTTTCTTTCTCTTTCTATCTTTATACATAAATGAAATAAAATGATATATATGAGAATGAAATAAAAATAGTTATATATGTATAATTATTCATCTTAATTACATAATCATAAGTATTTTGAGTATTATATTGCAATTTGTAGTTAAATTAAGTGAATATTGTATTTAAATTTAATTTAAAGTTCAAAAAATATTAATTAATATTTTTTAAAAAATATAAAAATTTGTTTATATTTATAAGATATATATATATATATAAAATATAAGAAATAAATGTGTCATAATAATAATGTTGTGAATATAAATCGATGTTACAGTAATATTTAAATACTTAAATGTTCGGATTATTGATTGTGCAATTCGGCCATTATTTAAGATATTTTTATTAAATAAATGTATTATTCACTTAATTTAAAACCTTTCAAGTAGTGGATAAACGTCTTTAGAATAAATATTGTACAAGCGTGATTTCAAAATGTCTAAAAAATATTTGTATTTATTAAAATTTAAATACAAAATTATTCATCTTTATACTTATATTTAATATGACTTTTATTTTGTAACGTTTGCAAATATTATTTTAATTTTTAAAACTGCATTTAAAAGTTATGAAGAATTTCATATTATGAATAATGATTTTAAATACGAATTGACAATAATACGTATCTAGTTTAATATAACAGATAATGGGGTAATTAAGATTAATTAAACGTTAAAAATATTTTAGGGTGATAAGGTATTCAGAACAGTTTTCTGCGCTTTCTTTCAAGGAGAGCAATTAAAAAATCGTTTAATGAAAGTATGCACTGGATATCGTGCATCAATATATCCAGTTCCAAATTCAAGCAAGGAGAGAAATTCCGTTTTAGCTGATGTAAAGATTCGTTTGGTCGATTTACAAACTGTACGTTTTCATAAAACTTTATTTCTCCTTATTTATCTATCTATCATATATATATATATATATATATATATATATATATATATATATATATATATATATATAATTTTTGAAATAGGTATTGAACCAAACGAAAGATCACAGTACTCGTGTGTTAGTTAACGCATCAAAAGAACTATGTAATTCCATCGTAACGGTACGCAAAATGAAAGCTATTTATCATACACTTAATATGTTTAATAATGATGTTACAAAGAAATGTATGATAGCTGAATGCTGGGTACCGAAAAAGTATCTAAAACATTTACAGGAATGCCTTCGTGCAGGAGATGTAAGTATAAATAATTGTTAGTATATGAAATAAATTTATAATAAAAAGGATAAAAAATGAAAATATTCATTATGTATATGTACACTTGTTTGCATATTGTGTGTGAAGTTAAATATTTCATAGATCAGAATTTATTGAATTTAACTTTTTTCATTAACTATAATTGTTTCTATAAATTATTATAATCTTTTCTATAAACTATTATATCCGTAAATTTAATTAATTTTGATCTTTAAGTAATTCAAAAAATAAATTCAGGAGAAATAAAAATTTTCATTTAATTGCCATTTAAAATTATGAAGTAAGATGTAGAGGTTTAAAAATATTTTTTAAGGGAAAATCAATTTAAATTTATTTTATTGTATAAAAAGATATTTTTTTGACAAAAATAGATTTCAGAATATTACAATTTTTTATTTTTCAATAATTGTATAATAAATTATTAATATTAATTTACTGTTTTTTTTAGAGTATTGGATGCAGTTCGATTAAATCATTTTATAATGCTCTTTCTCCAGTTGAAACTCCACCTACTTTTAATCAAACTAATAAATTCACAGCAGGTTTTCAAAATCTTATTGATTCATATGGAATAGCCAGTTATAGGGAAGTGAATCCAGGTAATTGTAGATCTATATTTAGTTACATGAATTAATAAATTTACATAATAAAAATATCATTTATGTCAATAGATTGAAATGAATTTATTAAAAGCAATATGAAGTAAATTCGACTTATATCTTGAGATGTACTTATTTAATTAAGTTAATTTTAACACAAAATCCTTAATATTTCTAGCTTTATACACAATTATAACATTTCCATTTTTATTCGCTGTGATGTTTGGTGATGCTGGTCATGGGCTTGTAGTAGCTATACTTGGTGCGTTAATTGTTCTTTTGGAGAATAAATTAAAAGACAAGAATTGGGGCGAAATTTGGACTTTATTCTTCGGTGGTCGATATATGATACTACTAATGGGCTTGTTTTCCATTTATACTGGTATTATTTACAATGATGTTTTTGCAAAGTCCGTAAATATTTTTGGAAGTAAATGGTATAGCGTCTACAACGAATCCGTAGTTACGGATAAAAATATTATGGAATTGCAATTTAATCCAACGGAATCTTATGAGGGCACTCCGTATTTCTTTGGGTTTGATCCTGTTTGGCAGGTAATTACGTGAATATAATAGAATTATTTTTCAAGGAATTATAAAGTTTATATATATATAAATAAATGTTTAATTTTAAAAATTATTATTAAAATTAAACATTTATTTATATTTATATATATTTTTTTCACATTTGTAATTTTTTTTATCCTATCACATTTTTTAATTATTGTGAATTTATTCTGGAATATTTTATTTTATTCATTTATAAGAATATAAAACGAATTATTAAGAAATATATAAAAATATAAAATATATGTATATGTAAAATATCTTTTTCAGCTTGCATCGAATAAAATTATTTTCCAAAATTCTTATAAAATGAAATTATCAATTATTATTGGTGTGTGTCATATGTTATTTGGTGTAACTGTTGGTATGGTTAATACCATGTAAGTACTTTTTTAAAAGTATTTGAAAAACATTTTCAAATATTTGTATGAAACTAAAACAAGTGTTGAGTTTCAATTTAATTGTTTCAGATATTTTCGTCATTGGTCACATATTTTTACTGAATTTATTCCACATGTTTTATTCTTATCATGTTTAATAGTTTATCTTGTATTTATGATGTTTTTCAAGTGGTTTGTATACATGGCTGATGAAGGAACTGGTAATAATTTGATTTATTTATTTTTAAGTGATTTTATATACATTTGTTAACATTGTTACAAGACACTTCATATATATAATGTTTCAATTTTTTTTTGAAGAAGCTATTAGCATGTAAAAATCCCTTTGATATATATATAAGGAAATTTATTTTATATAATATCAATTAATCTAGAAATATTTTACTTAACTTAATTTAAAAATAATCAAAATTTAAATTTGTTTTTAAAATTATTATGATTTATAAATTTCTCAGTACATTTTTATTATAATGGCTTAATTTAGTACAAATGTTTGACACATATAAGACAAAATTAGGATTAATTATTTTTTTAAAAAATCTGTGACATTTTCATAAATTTAAAATCTTTTTAATAGTTTTGTCATTTTTGCCTATATATATATTTTTAAAATATATTTAATTTAAGAACATAAAAATGATTGTTTGTAGATGTCGATCAGTCATTCTTTAAAACAAGTTGAATTTTATTATTTTATGTATCTTATTATTTTATCAATTACTTTGTTTGGCTAATTACTATATTTCCTGATTTGCTTTTTTGAAAAAACTATTTTTTTTTTATATTTCTATATATAGTAGATATAAAAATAAAGTAGAAGTTATTTCAGAAAAGAAGATTTATTAAGATTAATTCTTATGTAGCATTTTTTTATAGAAACTTACAGAACTCCTGCGTGTGCTCCATCAATATTGATCATGTTTATTAACATGATTTTACAAAAAAGAACGGAAGTACCAAAAGAATGTCATGAGTTTATGTATGAAGGCCAGAAAGAGATACAATTTATTTTATTTATGATTGCAATGTGTTGTATACCTGTCATGATTTTGGGAAATCCGATTGTAGAACTAGTGAAAAGAGGATGTTTTAAGGTAATTATTTTTTTAAAAATTAACTTATTTTCCAAACTATATATATATATATATATTTCCATAAGGTTGAAAGTTCAGAACCAATGGCAGATATATGGATAAACCAAGGTATTCATACAATAGAATACTGTCTAAACACAATCTCGCACACTGCTTCATATTTGCGTCTATGGGCGTTGTCTCTCGCACATGCACGTAAGAATAAAATTTATTTTTAGAATTTATTTACAAATTTTATTAATATTTTGAATTTTGCAGAGTTATCAGAAGTTGTATGGAAAATGATTCTAAGAATGGGTTTTAATGGAGTATCGTATACAGGATTTATAATGTTGTACATCATGTTTGCAGCGTGGGCTTTTCTTTCATTCTTTATTCTGATTGTTATGGAAGGATTGTCTGCATTTTTGCATACGCTTCGGTTGCATTGGTGAGTCAATTTTGTTAATACTTTTGATTTGCAGAGAACAATTTGTAGACCTGTTTTGAAGTTTTATTCATTGCAATATACTAAAGAAAAAATGATAGTTTTG
Organism: Neoneuromus ignobilis; assembly: GCA_029203775.1. Classification (NCBI taxonomy): domain Eukaryota; kingdom Metazoa; phylum Arthropoda; class Insecta; order Megaloptera; family Corydalidae; genus Neoneuromus; species Neoneuromus ignobilis. The sequence continues at coordinate 14,666,801 of CP092094.1, read as the reverse complement.
AAATATTTGTGTATTTTGTTAAAAAGTCATGTTTAGGAATTTGAGTGTTTAGATTTCACACCTTGCTTAGAGTAAAGATTACTTAAAAAATATGTAGATTTTGATAATTTTAAAAAATTGGCCCAAATATCAATGATGCATTTATATTTAAAATTCTCAAGGATATTTTGCAAATATATTTAACGAGACTTATTAAAAAATATTTTGAATTATAATTCATACTTTACTGTATATATAGTGAATCCAATAATTTAATTCTCGAAATAACTGTTATAAAATAATACATTATTTTATTATTATCAATATTATATGTAATTTTTAAAGAGTTGAAAACAGTATATTTGATTAGTCAAACAATATATGGAAGAATTTCATATACATTAACTAGCAATTTACTATTGTGTTTTTTTTTAAAAATGACTGAAAGTTAGTGTAATCTCATTTTTATTACAAAATTGTCTTTTATATATCAAAAGATATTCACATAGATAAATTTCTCATAATGATTATATCGTGATATATAATTTCTTATTTCTCATTTCAAAATTGTTCATGGAGGTATAAAAAACTATCTATTATAAATAAGTGCTTTTTGTAGCTTATTTGATTTATTTTTGAGTATAAGACTATTTGAAAAAAAATCTTCTTAAGCAACTTGTATAATGTATAATAATGTCTATTATATATAAAACATTATAGATCTGAATTGTATAAAAAAATATTTCATTTATAAAAATAATGTAGCTGAAAATCTTTAATTGATTTTAAAATAATGAGAACAATGTTTACTTTAGTGACAAATGATTATTTTAAATTTAAAACAATGACTAGCTACTTTTTTGATAAAAATAAGAAATTTAAAACATTTTTAAGCGTGATTCAGGAAACATGTGTTAAAAGAAGTTCACTATATCAGTAATTTTACGTTCAACGAACCAATATATATGTATATTCAAATGATTGTGAAAGTAACAAAAATGTAATTAATAAATGCAAGCTAAATTCTAGAATAGCAATATAAAATGTTTTTAATCCGAAATTGAAATTTCCTGTATGAATAATTATATATATATATATATATATATATATATATATATATATACAGTTTTTTGTGATATGAATTATTATAAGTACAATAAAATGAGAATATTTTAAGTTTTTTAAAAAATAGTATTGTAAGTGCGATATATATTATATATAAATAAAAAATATTTTTGATTCTAGGGTTGAATTTATGTCTAAGTTTTATGAGGGTTTAGGCGAAGCGTTTGATCCATTCTATTTTAAGGCTTTAATGGAAGCAGAGGATGCAGAGGATTAATTATATTTTTATGAATAACATTACATTCTAGGGCTCTATTATTTATAAATAGGATTAATATAATATTAAAATAATAATAAATGTGTTCATAACTATTTCAAAAAACATTATTTTATAATAGTATTCATTTTATTTCAGCATTAGTTATAAATGTTGTTTATTTTTGATCAATAAGTAAGTGTTAATATTTTATTATATTAATTCAATTAGTTCATTGTAGCATTTCTTAATATTTTCAAAAGAATGGAATAAATTTTGATTTAATTTCCTGTATTAAAATAAATTAATTTTAACGGTGTGTTGACATCAATATTTTTTGAATTGTTGTTGAATATGTATAAATACATTCAAGTAAAGAAACGTAGTTATTTATTCGTAAATATATTTTTATGAGTTTTGATAAAAAATATGTGGTATTCGAAAAATGGATTTTTTATATAAAATTAATGCAAAGTTTTGAAAGTATTATTATGTTTTTCAGTCAAATTGCTTTAAAATCTTAAATAATTCCAACCGATTATTTTCTCTAACTTTTACAAAATAACTAAATAATAAATAATTTTAAACTTGTTTCCTAATTTATTAATTGATGAAATATATAGAAATTAATATTAAGACTCATCAAATTGTTCTGTAAACAATGTAGTTTGTATGTACATTTATTTTAAAAAATGTTCATATTTAAATTAATAGATTTTGTGTTTTTTATTTAATAATATATTTATATATATATTATTGTATAAATATTAATGTTTATTTACTGGAAAGAAATTTAATTTTATGTATCGAAATGTAAATATAGTTCACCCGTTCTATTAATTCGTTTAACGAGAATATAATTGCGAATTTGAATATATTTAATGATTCGTTTGCTGATCTAAAACAATATACAAGAGTTCGTTTATTCCATTGATATTAATTAATATTTAGTGCGCTAAATAGAGAACCAATTTTTTTTAAAACTGAATGGAATGATCGCGAATCATACTATTTAGACTGGAACTTGAAAAATGATACGTCTCAACGCGTTCGTTATTTACTTAAGCGTAACGTGCGGCAAATCTTTAAAATTAATCGACTAAGTGCACTTTTATATATTCGTCAAGTAAATTGAAATATATAATTGAATAAAATATGTATTTATATATATATATATATATATATATAACGCTTCTATGTTTGCAAAATGAATTTTATCATACAAATATATTTTTTTATATACATGTTACTATGTTAGAATAAATGTTTATTTTAAGAAATACCACTGGATAGTATTATTGTATTTTTATAATACATTTTTTTATTGAGTGAAGTGCAGTAGAATAAAATTAAACCTTTCGAAAGATACTCTTGAATGTTTAACAATCTATGAAATTTTAGTTTTGCATATAATGAAAAATTGTGTATTTCTTTTTAAACAGCTAATTAAGGAATATAGTTCAAGGCTAATAGTTGAAAAATATGTACGAGAATTTAGAAACAAAATAAAAACATATAATTTTAGGTTGAGCAATGATCACGATTAAAAAATTAATTAGAAATATCAAACTAATGATTTTTGAATGATCAACAATCATTAGTTTTGTATATGAATTTTGTTGCTAATAAAACATTTTATTAATATTTGGAAAAGTTAATAGGATTTTTCTTTTTCGATAGTTTTTGATTATTTAAAATGTTTTCCCATTTTTTTCCTTTATAGTTTATTATTTTTTAATATACATCCCTAGTAAATCAGTGTAGGTTGAATACATTATGAAGTAATATAACAATGCTGCCTACATTATAGTTTAAACTATGTATATTACCGAATTGCTAAATCTCTATGACTGGTCAGTATGAATATTGATGATTGGTTCTGTTATTTCGCCAGACGCGTGCTATGTTCGTGTGCCGTGTTCAACGCCCATCGGATTTCACTGAACCGCTCTGACACAATTGCATATACATATAATGATTGCACACATACACACACACATAACCGACTCGCTAACATAATTCAATAATATAATAGGACGCATTCAATACTCGGGTCGTTTGTTCTGAATAAATAAATGTATCTATATGGTTTCCACGTTCACGGACAACACAGTATCACTTTTATGTACGATTTTCGTTTAATTGCTCGTTACGAGTACTTTAAATATTTCGATTGTAATTATAAACGCGGAACAGTACTTTCTCGAATAACATGGGCTGATGCAATAGATAAATACGCGAAAAATGTTCCAAATATTTTTGAAATAGTTTCGTTCCGATAATATCGTAATATGGAAATAACGGAATTGTTATTTTTGAAACGATATTAGAAATGAAATAATATATTTTAATACCACTAATAATAAATTTCAATGCTATTAAAATTTTCAGATAAATTTGACTATTATTGTTTCTTTATAAAAAATCTTTCAATATCTTAAGATACTTTAATATCATAAATTAATTTCATATTTCTCTAAGTTAAAAAAAATATTTATTTTTATATTTTTATTTCAAAAAATTTTAAACTGTTATTTCTCAGTTTTAGAATAATTATTTTTTTTATAATTAATTTTTATAATTATTTTTGAAGTCAAACAAAAATATCATTAATAGAGTTTAGAAAAATCATTTTTTAGGTATGGTTTGATATTTAACTAATACATTTTTGTATGAAAACTATTTAAATATTATTACTATGTTATCAATATTTTTAACATATACTGTTTGTTTTAATTTTCGTATGTATTTTGGTAATAATGAAGATATAAAAAAAATATTCCTCATTTTTTTTTAATTTATATATATATATATATATATATATATATATATTAAACGTTTGAAATTGATAATGAAAAATTATTAAATATTCATATGGAGTATTATATAAAATTCAGTAATATATTTATTTTTGAAAGTTGTTTTTCCATGAAAATACAAAAAATTATAATAAATGTTAGTTTATAATTAAGATTGTATATTTTCGTATATACAATTAAGTTAATAAATATTTCATTTGCATAAATTACATACACATACACTCACACAAACACACAAACAAATATATATATATATATATATATATATATATATATATATATATCAATTATAAAACTGATTTATGAAAAAATACGGATATTTGGTGAATTAACCATACTTTAAATATCAATTTTGAAAAATAACTAAGTGATTATAGCACGAGACAATTTTATGACATTTTAATCTTTTCAATAAATCTCAAACGAGGTCGAAATTATTGAAAGTCTACTTATTAAATACACACAATATTAATAAATCTCCTTACTTAATAGGCTATTTAAGAGATTTGTTACACGTTTGTCGCTGTAAATATTATTTTTCCAGTTTATTATCGATTTTAGTTATTTATTTAATGATTCATAATTTAAGCACACACACACACACACACACATATATATTTATATATATAAATATTGATTATATTAATCTAAATTATTTTAAAGAAATATCTCTACCCTTATTTAAATGATATATTTGTTTAATATGAAAAAAATATATTAAAATGTTTTAAGGAAGCATTTTTTCTTATTCAATATTAAAATATCAGCATATTTTATTGTTAAATACAGGCGAAGATAATGTTTACAATTGAATTTAAGTTTAAATTTTATTTTAATAGAATTAAATTATTTAAAATATTATTTCCAGTTTAATAAGTTTATTAATCTTTTACTAATATGTGTTGTACCTAAAAAACAATTTAATAAAAAGTTCACAAAATCATTTGGAGACATAGGTATAAAAAATCAGCTTACAATAACATAATTGTCTGATTCAGTATATCATTTAAATTTACGGAAACTCTTTATGCGTTTATTGAACTTCTCACCTAGAAAAGTGATCAAATAATACAGTTGTTAAAATACCTAGCACCTTTTTGTAATGAAACATGTTACTAATTTTGATACTAATCGAAACAAATACTACCTTAAATGTCATTCGATAAAAATAAACAGTTGTGACAAATGGCTTATTTAAAAACATCCAATTATATCATAACAATGTAATCGTACGTTAACTGCAAGATAATCTGCAATAAAATGCGTTGTTAGATTGCGTTAAAATGCATCGCGTTGCATAAAATTTTCGTAAACGCATTGTAGTATTGTTGAGTTTATTTTTCTTCGTATTCTTTCGAAACGTGTAAGAAAAAAGTTTCTTATATATATTTATTGCATAATGGAAAAATTATTATTAGCGATTGATGGAAAAAATCAAAAAAGTAAGTTGGTTTTATCTGCATAAATTATGTACAAATATTTATTTTACAATGTAGATATCTTTCATAAACTTTTTTATTCGTTACCATTTTAACTTTTTTAGTACTTTTGTTTTTGTTCGTTATTTTTATATTTCTTAATATTAGAAAAATTCTATTTTGCTATTTTGTCAGTTATGATAGTGTTATTTATTAAAATAAATTGTATAATATTTATATGCATATAGAAAATATGAAATAAAATTGAGTATTACACTTTTAATCATGGTAGTTTTACAAAATTAAGTTAATTTTTAAATTGATTATATTTTAATAATTTTAGTATAAAAAAAATGTTAAAAATTGTCTTATAAAAATTAATGTTATTTATAAAAAATTAGCTTTTATCATTTCTTAATATAACAATTATTACTTTGAATAGAAGCATTCTATTAGGAAATTAAAATATTTTTAAAGCTAAAATTGTACAGCATGTTTATTTAAAAAGTAAAATTTTTCATTTATTAAAATTATTACTAGTTTTTATCAACGACAATATATTTTGATTAATATTTTATTTATATTTAATAAAATGTTGTAAACAGTATTGAGTATACTTTTAATATATTGAAATCTAGTCACACACATACAAACACGTGTACACGTACATGTACGTGCATACGGTCCACCCGCCATCAATAATGATGTAATATGCAGAAATCGGGTCGCCATAAAAGTAAAATATATTCAAGACATCCGTTTCGATTGATCTTTGCCACGCAGATGGATATATAATTTGTCCAAGTGTATTCAGTTTTTGAACTGTGAGATATTTATGTTTCTTCTACCGATTATATTGTATTTATTAATTTGAAATAATAAATGACGAGAAAAAATATTATAAATTTTATAGTAGTCTCTTAAAATATTGTATTAAAAAATTAATACAGAAGTTTATATTTGTTAATTTCAAGATTTTTGGAAATAAGAAGTGTAAAGGGCATAAAAGGGATTATTTTGAGAAAAAGAAAAAATCCATGTTCTTCATTTTCATCATTATTTATTATGATTATATTTATATGATAATTTTCTATTATTATTTTTTTAATTCACGTGAAATATGTTTTTTAAGATATTAATTGATTGTTTTATTCCTTCTGTGTATTAATTGAAAAATATAATTGAATATTTATATTAAGGAAAATATAGAGAATTTTAAGTTTAGTACATAAAATTTCAATCTATTAAAATTATGTATATTATATATTGATATTTATTGATAAAAGTACAGTATTTTATTATAAAATATGTTGATTACATTATTTTTAAATTTAATTACAAATATTTCTAATCATATTTGTTATTGATTAGTAATTTTAATAAAATTTATATTATAAAAATAAATTATACAATAATATAGTGAAAATAATGTATATTATATTGACTTTCATATCTATGCATTTTAATTCACTTGGTTCGACTGTACGCATATAACTGAAATCTAAGCAGGTGATTTATGAGTATAACCGATATAGATAAAACATACGTTTTAAGACCAACCCGAAGGATTGGCAAATATAAATAATCTATCTATTTTGAACTTTACACGACGATACATTTATTTGAAGCGGTCAAAATTATTCATACTGTGTTTTATTATTGCAATTGTAATTTATACCTGTATATAATTATCTATCCTACATTTTTTTTTCACTTTTTCATTTTTAAATATCATGTATTGATATGTATACGTCTGCATAGAGATGTATTTACTTTAGTGTCATTGTCTTTTTTATTATTCTCAATAGATTGAAGTTTTTAAAAAATAGTAATTGGACATGTATTTTAATATATATATATATATATATATATATATATATATATATATATATATATCAGATTTGAGTAAACACCTCTTATATATTCTTCCAGTTTAAATAATCTATTATTCGAGTTTTTTTTAAAAAAAACTATTAGTTGTCTTCCTATATTTTTTGTTATATTTTCTATATACGAGTATACTTTTATGTGTTTCTAAATTGAATAAATCTTTAAACAATTTTAGTAATAGGTGCAATGTTTTACAATTTTATTTTAAAACTTGGTCATTAAAAAAATTATATTATCATTATTTCATTTCTCTAATTTAATTTTTGAATCATTTCGTCAAATGAACTTTATTTATTTTTTCTGTATAATTTATTAATGAATAATCTATCCTTGTTAATAATTTTATTTTAATAAATGTATTTTGCCACTTTTTTGATTTTTGTTCCTTTTATTTTTTTTTCGAATTTAAATTTGAACAATACTTTCTCTCTTCATGTGACTTATGTTGAATCTTATTTTTTTACAGACTTCATTTAATTTTTCAATACAGTCTTTAGCTCTTTTTGATTATATGTGAAGATAATTTAAACCTAAAGTTAGTGATAGTTAAGCTTTATAAATTTTTTGTCCTCAAAATCAAGTGATTTTAAAACTCATTCTAAAGTGGTTGAAATATCAGAATTGTGTTTCCCTGCTTTACATTTTTTTTCAATTATATATATGTATATATATATATATATATATATATATATATATATATATATATATGTTATAAACATTTGTAGGCGTATTAAAATAAATCATTACATTTATCTACGTGTTTGCATTTTAAATAAAAAATAAACATTAAATAGCACAATTACAAAATCATGTAAATTACGCTACGTTTAAAATGCGATTCACGTTCCGTGAAATTTTATGGAATCTCGGTTTTCACATAATAACATGACGACGACGTATTCCATCGAAAATAAAAGTGCAAACTAGCCACGCCGTTCTAATATTCGACCGTGAACTTTTCGTAATTCCCACATACTTACCGTACGTGCAAAAAAAATGTAGTATAACTTTTGTTTGAACTAATCGTAACACTAAATATAGAACATGTTTGTAGGTTCGAATTAGATGACTTGTGAAGGTTTATTTTCTAAGGATACTTACGTAAAACACGCCCACAAAGTATTGTTATAAAAAATTATGAAAATGAATAGGTTTTATTGTTTAATAAATTTACAGTTATTGGTCGGTAGTTTGTTACATTATTTTGTACGTAAATTAATTAGGTATGAGTTCGAAAGGTGATATATAATTCCTCTCTATTTTCGCAACAGTTTGTAAAAAGTGTTTTTATGTAAAAATTATCATAAGAAAATATTTATTAAAATTAGAAAGGTTTTTATTGTTAAATTACCTTTAAATTATTATTTAGATTTTGTAAAAAATGCATATAATAATTAATTAAATAAAAATTGTACGATTAAAAATCACATTAAATATATTAAATTCTTAATAGACTGTTTATTATATATTATGGAATATTTTTCAAAAAATATTCAATAACTATCTTTTTATTTTTCAATATTTATAATTTTTTTGATGATATAGGTATTTTTACGTAGATTTTATGTTACATTGATTATGTATTTATCAATAAATAACTTTGCAATTACTATATTTCATTTAGTATAAAGGAAATTGATTATTTTTTTAATTTTTGGTACATTAGGTTATTATATGTAATTACTGAGAATTTCATGAGAGTAATATTCGATTTCGAATTTTTTAATAAAACATAATTGAACTTTATAAAAAACTCAAAATCAGAATAACAAATTTAAAACCAATTTACAACTTCCTTTTGATATTTCAATATGAATATCTAAAATGTCAAAATTTAACTAATTTTCAAAAATAGTCAATATTAAAATTACAAATAACACTTAAAAAGTTTTATGTTTAAAAATAAAAACCATGTAAATGAATAAATAAATATTATTTTGCGTTTATAACAATATAAAAAATATACAACAGGAAATATAAAATGAAGCATAGGTGTTGTAAGATACAACTCATGTACAAATTTACATCTTAATCGTGTGTCCGGTTTTCATAAAACTCGATTTGATGTTGAATATAAAAACTATCTGTCCAAAAATCGTGATCGACGGTATGAAAATGTATCATAGTTTTTTTTCTAATTATATTACTTTTTTTCGTTAAATCGTTTTGAAGACCTGAGGCTAAGGTATTGAGAAAGAGAAATGAATCAAGAACCGCGATTCTATTCAACGCCCAAACATGCTACTATAATAACCTTGCCAAATCTGTTTAGGTCGTTTCATATACATTGTTGCTTGTGTACGTTTTGTACGTTTTCACTCTTTGTAATCGAGTTGATAGACACACGGACATTGTTCCTTGCGGTAATACTGACTCATGTATTAGACGTGCAAAGAATAGATCAAGAAAAATGATTATTATCAATTTTGTAATTGTTTCTTCATGTAATAAAAATATTCAGATAGTAATAACCGTAAGGGTCACTCAATTAAAAGTATTATATATATATATATATATATATATATATATATATATATATATATATATATATATATATATATGAAAAAGCTGTAAGGATTGTTCATCAGATATGGCTGAGTACTAAATATATTTTATCTGGGCTATATATTTATTAATGATACATTATTCAGCAATGAAATAATTAGAAAAATAAAAAGTCTGGTGAAATGTTTCAATACTTAAATCAGATATTTACATTTATTCATATATTTTTATATTTTTCAAAACTATAAATGAGTATTTTTTAAATAAATAACATTTCTTTGAAAAATTATTTCACAACTGATTAATGCAGATGTATTTGTAATAATTAATTATATGACCATATCGTTGGTATTAAAATAACGTTTCTCTGTAACTGCATAATCATAATATTAAATAATCCGTGCAGAGTATCGATCACTGTAAATTAACTGTTTAAAGATTAATTTTGCATGCATAAAATGTTTCGCATGTATTGAACATCTACATGCTAACTTCTTATACGTGCAGATACAAATTTATGAAGTTACTATAGTGGAACGCAATCATATGATAAATAGTTTGTGAAATGTGCTTAAGAAATATTATTTAAAGTGAACATAAAAATGCATTTCTGATTTTGCTTATAAAGTATCGCTATTTTCTTATTTATGTTTTCGATTGGTAATGTAATCTTTTTTCATCGATAATAAATTAGAAATCGATTGCTTATATTATAAAAAAGTATTACTTTATATTATTATGAAAATTATTATTATTATTTAATATCATATTTTTATTACGGTATATATTATCTAAATTAATTTTTACTGAGTTATTTCAATATTATTTAATGAAGTATGAATATTTAAAATTAGAATGAGATACTGTAACAGAATTTATTTCGAGAAAATTATAAAAATTAATATTATACTGTATTTTTAATGAACATTGTATTTTTTTAGTAAATTTCTAATAATGTAAAAATAAACATTTACGTTTTTAAGTAATTAATATAAGAAATGTTATAAGTAATCATATTTTGCAATTTTAAATATCTTTAATTCACTTTTTACATAGAGCTTGTTAGTGATTTTTGGGTACACTAATTATTGATAATAGTTTATTTTTGTATGTATATTTAAAAATTATATTTAATTTAGAACAAAAAACTGTACTAGTACGTGTATTTATTCAATACTTTTCTAATTGCTTATTAAACAGTTTCATAATTGTATGACAAATTATTAAATAAATAATTATTTGCTATTTTTATTAGAGATTTCTATAGAATTTCTAGTGTAACATTAAATTTCATATCTTTTTATTAATATTTTTAGTTAAATCATTCTTATTTTTTTTTAAAAAAAATATTCATTATTATTTTAAATTCACATTAATTTAATCAAGTTTTGTCGTAGTCATTAAATTTCGTTTATACTCTGATAACTAATTTTTATTATTAAACAATGAAAAATAACTGCAAAAATATATAATTGAAAAAAATATTTTAAGATATATTTCCCATTTTATGTTTATATATATATATATATATATATATATATATATATAATATATATATTTATATATATATATATATATATATATATATATATATATATATATATATATATATATATATATATATATATATATATATATATATATATATATATATATTTGTGTGTGTCTATTTAATTTTAAAGACTTTTTGATTTTAAAAATGATATATTGTTGTATTTAAATGTATGATTATTCGTTACTAGTCTCTATTAATCGTTTTATTTTTTAATACAAAAAAATTATTGTGTGATCAAATTAAACACTTCTATGTTGGTAGTAAAATACGGAGAACAAAATTTATATTAGTGTAGGTGAAATACAAATACAGTAACAGTTGTATTACTTCAACAGGTCGCATTTAGGTCATTATTAAGACCCACATATTATTAAAAAAATGAGTAATAAAAATAAATTGTTTCAATTGGATATAAATTAATTCGTGTGTTGATACAAAAAGGTCATAATTGGGCGTCTCTGTATGTCTTCATTTATATTTTCAAGGTATTGGTCGGCCACTCACCTTATTTCGTATTGCAATACTATATAATATAAATCGATACACACCCTCGTTCCATATTTCAAAAATCTAAATATTCGCAAAAGTTAATATTTATTATTAAGTTAATTGGTAACTTTTAATACTTATTATTTTCTCCTTAATTGCTTTTTCACATTGCTTCATTTATTACATAGATTTAATGATGTATTTTTCCTTGTAAATTCTATATATCTTCAAAGCAAGGTTCTAACAATTTCTAAACTTTTTACTTTTCCGTATTTGAAACTCAATATTAATTTTTTCACATGTCAAAGCATCACAGTATTGTATTTTAAATTAATTTTTTTCCATTATTGTGATTGATAATTATTTTTTTAAAAATATATTTTACCAGAAAGCATTCAAAAATAAAGTATTAAAATTCATGAAATATACTAAGTATTAATATATAATAAATATAAAAAATATTTAAAGATTAATAAATATGTTATTAAATAGAATTTGTATATTATATTCCATTAAAAAATGTTCAATAGTATTATTGAATATTTATTTAATTCAAAGTAACTTGCTTATAAAGAAAAATATTATTAAAACTGATAAATGTTATATTGATTAGAAATCTTTGAAAAATATATTGTTAAAAATGTTGATTTTTTTGGTTATTTTTATTAGAGTTAATTAAGTACTGAATAAATAATGAAGTTAAATTAATTTAATATCAAAATATATTTATCACAAAAGGAATAAAGATTAGTAAAAGGAAAGTAGTGAAATATGGTATAAAATTATAAAAACAAATATTATAATAATATTTAGGAACGTAATTGATTATTAGAAAGTTTGATAATTCAAATACTACTTTTTCTTATTTTAAAACTTTATTTCCATATTTGGAAATTTTTAGTTGTTAAAAAATTATTATGGAACCAAATATTATTTATTATGGAACCAAATTCTTACTTTGATGTACAATATTAAATAACATATTAATCTTTTACTTAATTTTAATTTTATAAGTAAGCAAAATGGCACACATTTCTACACTAGTTTAAAATGACACAATTTCGCCCATACATACACTCCTATATATGTATATATATATATATATATATATATATATATATATATATATATATGCATGTGTGTGTATGTCAAAATAAATCATATTTCTAATAATAAATTGTCATTTACAAATAGTTTCAAACATTTAACATGCTTTTTGATAATTCAAACATAATGAGAAGGTGGGTAGTATTCTTTATAACTGGTTCTGTATGTATATGTAATAGCTTTTATGTACGCAAAACATTGATTGCCCTGAAACATGTAGAATTTAAATAATGCATCAAACAACTATTAATTTCAGGTAGATAGTGATCACATCATTTCTTTGTTTAAGACCTGGAAGTAATTTAAATGTTTAATTCGAAGCTCGTTTATTCATTAACAGAATTATTCATAATTTATCCTATAGTTACACACACACACACACACACACACACATATATATATATATATATATTTACATATTGAATAATTATTTAAATATTAATTGCATTTGAAAATTTATTAAAATTGTAAAAAATTTGCAGATAAGAGAAACTGTACAAATGATTATTTAATAATTTAAAATGTTTTGATAAGTTTTTTGTAGCTTTGTTTTCAATAATTCATTGTTATAGGAAATTGATAATTATGTATTTAATTTTACAAATTTCAGGTATTAAATTAAAATTGAAAATGTTGAATATATTTTTTTAAATAAATATTTGTTTAAAATAACATTTTATTTATTATCGAAATTCTTTTTACAAATAATTTATTAAAATATTTAAAAATAATAAAAGTCGTTAGAAAAAATGCCTTTTATTTATTTTTAGTTCAAACTAATTTTCTTCAGATAAAAGAATTGATTATTTTTCTATACAACCTTATTTTCAATATATTAGTGATATAAATTGATAAAATAATCAGATCTAGAAAGAAACGAAAGTAAAATATTTTCATGTTAATTAAATAACCTCGACTGTAGTAAATAATTCAATAGTATTCGAAGAATTCCACGCACACATTCTTTAGAGATACATTTAAATCAACAAAACGTAGATTGTAACATTAAACAACGGTATTAGAATACAAAACTATCAACATACATATACTATTTCAAATATCTTACACGCTGTACAGAGTTATTCATAGTCCGAGTGAAATGCGATACAATAAAACTTCTTGCATCTTGGAGGCCAAGGTAACTAGTTGCCTTGAGGTCGAATCTCTGAAGCGTATGACGGATTTAATGCTGTCTCATGTTTGAATAAAAACTTATTGTTTACATGTTTGAGACACAATCGATCGAATAAAAAATATATCTACACTTCCATTGTATTTTAATGGCTATATTGGATATAAGAAAACAATCTTTAATGAAACGGATTTACATTCATGCCTTTGTACTATATTAAACCATACAGTATAATTTAAATAGATAATCGTACACACCTTTATTAATATTCTTTCATGTTTATTCTGTATGATGAAAAATTGTCTGAATAAATTCAATTAAGACATATTTGTACGGTTTGTCATTATTTGTATTTAAAATATTTCAATTCAATTGAAGTTGTGTAAGATCTATTTTTCTTTCTTTATATATATAATGAACTGAAATAATTTGAAAGTTTATGCCATTAATCTTTATTATTATGAAAATGATTTAATATATTACATAGTCTTTATTTGGATTTAAATTAAGTAATAAAATGTTTTTTAAATGCACTTAAACTCGTTGTTAATCAATGAATTTAATTGTTCTCTTTTTAATATATCATCGTATATAGAAAAATAGATTTCTATTCCAAATATTGCTATAGAAAGTTTTATGGAACTGACAAAATTCAACTAAGAGAATAAAGAAAACTATAGCGTTAATATTTGAATAGTTTTTATATCCATGTATTAATTATAATCTTTATTTTTAGTATATTAATTTATAATACAATTAAATTGTTTAATTTTGTCAACAGTGTGTATATATATTTATTTGTTTATGAAAATTATGGAATCATTCAATAGTCTGAAATGAACCTAATATATATATATATATATATATATATATAAAATTAAGAAAAAAGTACGATCTAAAAACATGTTAAAAAACACAATAAATTCTATTAGTTATTATTTTTTTAAAAAATATTTCAAAATTACATATATATATATATATATATATATATATATATATATATATATATACACACACGCATACACATTTTTTCACACACGCTAATTATATTTGATTCACTTTCAACGCACCTTTCATGTGATCATAATATTATTTGTGTGACTTCATCGCATAACTACAGATAGAAAAAGTGTGTATTTTAATGCGGTTTCGCTTTCACGGACACGAAATATCACCGGTACACATACAGAGTTCATTTTCTTGTAGAGCAACATCACTACTATTCATTATTAATTGTTTTCTTAATTAGTTATTTGAAACAGTTCTCTTTTTCAGATACAAACAGTCTGTTAAATGATTAATTGATGGGTATTGTTACGAAAACTATATTTAAAACAGAAAAAAACTTTATATACATGTTCCCTGTAAATTGAAATGTGTCTAGGAAGTAATTAGATATTTTTTAGTTTATGGAAAATTGTATTTTAATTTTGTTATATTCTATGAAATTAAATAATATTATTAGCACTTTTAATAATTGACTAATTAAATACTTTCTACAACAAAATGGTGTTAAAATTTGTTTTTAAAATAATAGCTAAAATTATTTTGTAATTTAAATTTACAAATTATTTTTAACTTTAATTTTTGATTACTGAATATGCTAAAATATTTCAATATGTTTTTTCTTACTTTGTCGTTCTTGTGTAATTTATTATTATACAAAAGTTTTCAACGTATTTATTTTCTGTACATTAAAATCATCAAAGAAAAGGTTATAATTGAATGTTTAAAATATTATTTTTAAATCAATATTTTTAAGTTTAATAACAATAATTAATTTCTTACCGAAAAGATTGATTTAAAATTAAAACAAGAAAATAAACTGAACGTTTTATAATATAATATTGCAGAAAATTGGTATACAAAGATTTGTAAAAAATATTGAAATTTTGTTGATTTTATTAAGTTACTTAATTAAATATCATCTAATAAATGAATTAAATATTAATTTTTAAGTTAATAAAATTATTTGTAAAAGTAAGTTATAGTTTCATATTATTCTACAGTATGGTACTGTGATTGTTAAATAGATACATTTTTATATTATAAATACTGATAAATCTTAATTATTTTTGATATACTTTCATTTTAAAATTGGTTTTATTGCTATAAAGATAAAAATAAAATAAAATATAAAAATATTTTTATGTAAATAAATTCTCACATTGTAATTTAAATTTAATTTTGTAATTTGCTCAATACAAAAATATTAATTGATTACAGAAAAACATTTTCTAAAAAAACATTCATGAAAAATGTTTACCAATTTTAATTTAAATATATATTTCTATACCAATAAATTTATATTTTTTTCTAGATTATATTTATTATAGAAAAATGAGTCACAACTATGAAAATATATTATTGAGTTTGGAAGGTCTTTTGTGAATGTAAAAATATTTCCGTAAATTGTTATTTTAACAATAATGGAAAAAGCGAATGAAATTGTTTTTAGATTTTTTTAAATATATATATATATATATATATATATATATATATATATATATATATATATATCAACACGAGCTTCGGTTATACACTTAAGTGTATATAACAACAACAATGCGTGATAATAATTCTCTGTTATGAAATAATTACGGTGATCTTACTTCGTCTCGTAATGATCTAGAAACGGAGCACTAAGGCTCGGCCTTGACTGTTTTGGTTAAGGTGATTGTGTTCTGTGTGCGGTTCGTATTCTAATTTTCTAAGAAAACACGTATGTATCTACAGATTTTATGTTGTGGTATGGTGTACGATGATTTTTTATATTTAATGGGTCTGTAATGACAGCTACGCCTAGAAAGGAAATCTTATTAAGGTTAAAAAACTCATCTTGAGTATGTGTAGTTATGTATGTACGTATATGCATGATTAAAAAATTAACAGGCTGTTATATGACATTTATGGATCGAATTTGAGTAAACACTTATGTGTCGTATTCTAGAAATTGCAGTTGTCAGAAATTGTATTTATGTAGAATAGTGTTAAGAAATTTTATTTCATAGTTATTTCTTAATATTGTAAAGTATATTTATATAAGTATCTACTAAAATATTCTAATATTGTCAATTAACAATTTATCAAGTTTTACTGTTATATTTTCATTATTAAAAAAATATTAGTTATAAAATTTATCTTTTTATTTTTTTTTTTAAAAAAAACACTTAGAGGAAAACAGGAATTAATAAAAGTATAAATCGTGTTTTATTTAATATTTAAAAAATTGACATAAATATAAAAATATTACAAGAAAATCTACATCTATAAAAGTATATGATAAAAAAGAGTATGAGAATATATTTTAAAAAATTAAATTGTACTTTTACAAAATGCAAGAAAAAATTTCACAAGAGAAAGATAATTTATTCATACATGAAAAATGTTTTTCAACAATCGATAAATAAATAATAGTACTATAGATATAAATTATATTAAAATTTTATTTTGATTAAGATTGAGGTTGATAAAATAAAATAATTTGTTAATTAACATTTTCACAAAGAAATTTGAATATATTTATAATAAACAATAATAAAATTGTTTTTTTTTATTATTTTATATATACTCAAAATATAACAATACATATTAAAAATAATTCTAGATTTCTATCTATTGTATCGAACAATTTTTTAAGAAGAAAACACAGGATGTATTAATACAAATTAATGACTAAAAACGACATTTTTACTTTAATGAAAATAAATTGTTCAACGACAATATATTATCATTGCACATTGTTTATTTTGAAATTACAGTTCAATTAATATTTTTAATGAAACATTCAATTTTATTTTATATATATTAGTATATAATACATAATATAAAAAAACTTAATTGAATATAAACAATGAGTAGACGTACGACTATCTTTCCAATTAGAATGTGCTCAACTTGATATAACCTTAATGACCTGAACACGACGATATAATTTTAAAAAGCGTAGCGGATAATAAAAAATATATACATAAGTTTATTAGTTCCCTTTTCTTTGTGAATGTTGCAATTTTCAATAGGATTAATTCTGAAGCAATTTATCAGCGAGTGAATGCCTGCTTCTATGTAGATGAAATGACCATGGCTATGTATACACACTTTTAATTAGAACACGTGACTTTTTTTGAACTTTTTTTATGTATTTTTATGTAAGTGCGATCTCGATGAGCAGATTGACAATTTCATAACGATTGCTTCACTTATATGTTATTCGATTATAATTATGTTGCATCTTTCTATTTATGAATATGAGATGTTCAACGTTAAATCAAAATTAATTACAGTTGATTCATGATCTGTAGAGAAATTGTGTCAAAAATAATTACTTAAAAAGTAGAATACTGTATAGATTCACAAATAATATATAACTACTAATTTTATATTTGTATAATTCAAAAATAATATTATTTTTTTGTCTTTTAAGACTTTAAACGTGATTATGTTTGAAATGATTTATGTTCAAGTTAATGAAATGAAAATGTATACTACTTTTTTAAAAAATAATATTTTTACGAATTAAAACAGTGTATTTATATCAAATATCAATAATTAGATCATCTGGAAAAGAAACAGTTACTACTTTAACTGAAAGAATTGAAAATATAATAATTCATATCAAGATCAGTCTATAAATACGATAGCATCTGCGTGACATTTAAGAACAATCAGATCAATAAAAAAACAATTAATTAAATTACTCTAGAGTACATTTTTCCGAATCAATCAAAATGATAACGGATATCCTCGGTTTAAGTAGTAACACCGAACAGTAACGTACCATATAAATCAAAACTATTAAATGATCAGGAACTTTTCATGGTCATAACGATCCATTGACATTTTTATAGACGAGTATTTTTTCCATACCTCTCTCTCTCTCGATTCCAACGAATGACTCATTTTATTTAATCGAACCACCTTGTTTCCGGCCATTTATTAATAGATCGATCGGTTCTTTATGTAATAATAAAAAATTGCTATTAAAAAACGTAACGAGACTCACTAACGGCAATGAGAGCTTAGTCTGCGTTATAAAATAGACATAATATTGCATTACTTGCACTTAATTGATTCGTGGCCGCAATTAACTTCGAAACGTTCTAAAATAATTAAATTATCTGCAAGAGTTCCGCTCCATTTGTAATCGAAAGGGTTAATTTATTAATTAACTCTTGCTTCTAATAATATGTATATATTTTTTCATAAATTATTAGATTTTCTTGTAGAAAATTGTTAAAAAAAAATTAAGAAATTTAATATATATTATACAAAGTTAATTTATTTTGTGTATTATATAATTTATAGTTTCAAAATTGATAAAGAACATATCGTTTATCAAGTGAATTTTAATAATGTTGCTGACTATTTAAGCAATTAATTAAGATTCATTTTTTGATTATAATTTCTATAAATTTATTATTAGTTGCGTAGAAACATTTTTTTCTCGCTCTATATGTTTATAATATAAAAATATCGAATATAAAATCTGCGTTCAATTTATAATCACAAATTGCTGTATCATTGAACAGCGTCGAAAGTTTGCGAAATTCAAAAGAAACATTGAGGTGAGGTCAAACGATAAATAAACAAATATATCAATCAATACTGCGTTACTTTCTTATTTTATTAGAACTGTAGTGAAATATGAGCTCATGGAATATTGTTAAGGAGCAAATGTCATGACATCGATAATATTTTTTTGACAATAAGTATTTACCTGTTTCCTGTGATAGTTGCGTTTTGTAAATCTTAAGGAAGAAATCTGTTACTGTAATTGTCATAACACTTGTTAGCTATACAAGTTATTATATAACAATATTTTCTTTTCCGTTGAGTATTAGAGTGTAATTTTTGCATTTTGTTGATTTTGTGAAAAAAGGGAATCATATTTTTTGAGCATTGATTGAAATATTATTTATAAGAATTTTGTAAAAAGAATATCATAAATCAATGAAGACGTAACGTTTTATTTCGTTTAAGAAATACATTTAAAAAATGTAAGAATAGTTTATATTTTATTCTGAAATAACATATTCCACTTTCATATGTTGTTTGTGCTAAACTTGTTTTAAATATTTATTAAGACGAAATACTTGTCCTAAATATATTGCACAAAACAATCAACTACTTTTTTCTAACAATTAAAAATGCAGAAATTTCATTCGAATTAAAAAACGTATAAACGTATATCATTTTCTCTATTGACGATATACATATACTGATTTTACATACTAATCTAAATGATCTGCCAAACTTTTACCTTAACTAATAGACAGGTTGACAAGAATTTTAAGTAATTCGATTGAAGACTTTTATTTTTTATGTATATATTATTTTTGTAAATACATGGTAATCTATTGTTATATTCTTATTTCATTTTTTTACACAATTGTATAATATTGTGTGGAACATATTAAATTTTCTTTATATATATACAGATTTACGTTCTTTAATAATTTCATTAAAAAAATAAACTGTTATTTTTAAGATTATTTATTTATTTATCTCTATATAATGTAGTAATAATTAAATTTCAAACAATGAACACGATTTTTTCTTAAAAACTAAATAATAGTGTCATAAAATTTCATTCGTTTATTGTTACTTGTCTCTTCATTTAAATTAACATAAATGTGATAAATTAAGAAAAAAGATTTACTCGTAGAACATAATTAACAATTTCTGTTTGTCATATCAACACAATGTGCGACGGTTTCTCATCTGATGCTCGAATATATGAACACAATGCTTGCATCCAATTTTCACTATTGTCATTAACAGACCATAACATTAAACTTTTTTTTTTTTGAAAACGAATAATTTGCTAACGCATTTAATTCCATTTTTTAATTATCTGGTTATGCGACTTTCACGACATTGTGTTCTTTTATATATATTAGATTTCTAAATAAATTTGATGTATTTTTAATATTTTTTATTTTATTTTAATTCTTTTATATTTTTGATTAGATCGATTTTTTAATTTGTAAAATATGTTAAAAATTTATAAAAAAAATATTATTTTCAATGTTTATTTATGATTATAATTTTTTAATACTTTAATTAACTTTGTATATTGTTTTGGATTTGATTTAATATAAAACATTGCAGATTGTATTTTTTTGATTAAAATGTGAATGCTAGTAATTAAATAGCATTTTTATATTAAGTTAATAATTTAAAAATATTATTAGGCCAGAAAAAATATATAGATTTAATAATAATCAATTAAAATAAATAATCAAACAAAATAGTATACGATTAGTGTATTAGATTTTGTTTGCATTGAATTATTACTGAAAGTAAAACCTTCAATAATTGTAATAAATTTTCTAACTTCAAAACATTTCTTGTAATTACACTAATAATCATCATTATAAATACACTTTTTTTAAACAATAATTTTTTTAATAAAGATATTTATAAAGAATATGTATGAGCAGTAATGGAATGACCGTTTATTCAAATTAAATTAACGTTTGAATCAAAGTTACGCTTGAAAAAAAATTCATTAATAACTACAAATTTATCTAAAATATAATTATCAAATTAAATTTTCAAGACCAAAGTAAAAATAACAATATATTTTTTACCAAGTAAAATTGTTAATTTCATTTTCTGTATATGATTAGCATATTCCTAAATCTAGATCAAAAAAAGATTTTGTAATGAAAACAAAAAGAATTAAACAGAACGTAAACGAATTAGGTACGATTATTATACAGTATAGAAAAGATGACATTAAATGAATGGGTGATGTACAATGAAAATATTATTCATACTTGATTGTCAGATTAAAATTTTTAATAAAATGTAAATTAGATTTTAATATTTATTACATTTAATTTATACTGATTACCATAACCAATGGTCTCTTAACCTACTTTTTTTGCCGAAAAATTTACATTAAAACTAAACCACACATATTCACATATTTATAAAACATATATACAAACATACACATTCACTAATACACACACACACATACAAATATATATATATATATATATATATATATAAATATATAGAATGTTTTATAAAACATTACACATGTTCAAGAAATTTGAAATTTTAAAAATTACTAATTTTTTCATATGTTCAATAAATGATATTGAAAAATATTATTTTTTAACATATAATAATAAAATGTTGATAAGATAAAATGTATTAATTATATTTTAACAGAGTAGAGGAAACAGGAAGAGAAACATTTAATATTTAAGTAAAATTTTCTGTATTTTTAGAATTTTATTATTTATTTGAAAACTATTGGGCTGTGAACAGACGAACATTTTTAATGAAATTTTAATTTTATAACAAATTATTAAAAAACTCTTTAGAACAGCAAAAAATATGTTAAAAAAATACACGAATACACTTTTAAATAAAATTATTCATAGTTTATAATAGCAAGTACAATGTATTTATAATTATATGTGTAATTACAAACACTAAATAATTAAAAAAAGAAAATTAAGAATAATTAGAAAATTGTATTTTCAATTTCAATTAGTTTGAATTTTTTTTCAAATTGTAAATATTTTTTTCATTTGATAATATAAATGATTCATTGTTAAATAATTTCAGAACATACTGTATATAAATATGAGTATGTGTACAAAATCTATATATTTACATCAATTAGAACGTACGCATTTAAAATTCCGCACAATTATTCCATCGTGCATATTTTCACCTGATTTTCGTTCTCACCAGAAAGATCTAAACCGTCGTTTTCGTTATATTGTTTCGTTACTAACGCATTTCGGATTCGACTCTTTTCACATTTCATCCAACGAGTCATTATTATATTATTTATATATGTCTTGTTGTCGTGTGAACGGCGTCACCGCCGATTCAACACTCTTGAGCTGAAGACAATTCGCGTTTGAATCTATCCTTGACTGACTTTCATTAAGAAGAAAATATGTGTATACATTAACGTTCATTATAAATTCAGATGTGGAGATTTTTGTGTACAATTTAATTCGTTGTGAAACGTTTATTATTATCATTATTGTGATTATATTTTCGTTTCATTTCTTTATTTGTTATTAAGATCTATGTAATCGGTTGTCGTGTGCCGACTAAGACATTCGACTCGTAATTGCGCGGATTGTTTTTTGATGTAAATATTTATGTTTCACAGTAACTGTATGGATTTGATGTAGATGTTACTGGATTGAATTAATATAGATTTCAGAAAGAGAGAGAAAATTAATTTTCTCACATAGATTATAGGAACCGTTTATAATTATTATATTTTGATATGATTTCAACAAAACACATTCGTGTTGATAAAATAATATTAACTAATCCATAATAAAATTCTCTATAACGTTGCCTTGTTTGGAATAAATTCGTCGCTAGGGAGTTTATTGTTTTCGAAACTCTGAATTAAAGATTATACTCTTGAAAATTGAACATATATATTTTTAATTTAAAAAATGTACATAAATATGTTCTTAAAAAAATAAAAAAAGTTTTAATTGAAGAACTAAAAATTTCTCATAGTCTAAATTAAATACTAATCTTATTTAAAAATCATAGGTATTTTTTGAAATTTATTTTATATATATATATATATATATATATATATATATATATATGTGTGTGTGTGTGTGTGTATATATAAATAGAATTGTTTAATAGTTTAGATTCAAATATGTTGATGTTTTTCATTTCAGTGAATTAAAGTTTTGATAACTTTAATTTTCATTTTGTGTAAAAATGTATATTTTCATTTAGTAACTATAATTTTCAATTTATAATAAAACAATTCCATATTAAATAAAAAAATTACCAAAATATCAAAAAAAATTCACACGTTGACAACGTATACATATTTTTTACACTCATAATCACTTTTTTGAGATAAACATTCACGAATCTTCACAATTTAACCACACATGACAAGATAATAAGCTATAAACACAAAACAATACAAATTTAATATTCATTTAATTTTAATATATGCATTATATATATATATATATATATATATATATATATGTAAAATTTTAACGTTCATATAAAAAAATGTTTGTTTCCTTCCTTACGACCTTCGTGTAAAACGCATTCACTTGGCTGCAGTACAGGTGCTGTATTTAAATTATTATGTAAGATTTAAAAGTGCCACTAAGAGTCCATTATGTTCGTTGTTTTATGTGAAAATTTATGAACAATAATGAACTTTGTATATGTATGTTTTCATAAAATGTGTATTTAGAAGCTCAGCAAATTTCGTCGTATATTAAAATATAAATATACAGTTTCAAATAAAGTATACGGTTTAGTAAAAAGTTTAAATGGATCATTAAGTAAAAATGTTAGTGAATAGAGTTTAGATTTTATTTTGTCTTGAATTGAATATATAATAATAAAAGGAATGTGTTTTTTTATTATATTAGATAATCAGTTGAGATATCATAGATGGGAAAATTTTTGATATGATTTTAAATTATTATATAGACATTCACTTTTCAGACTAAAATACGAGATAAAATTCTTTACTTTTTCTCATAGGTTCACAGATAATAATATGGAGGTATTAATTATTCTTCAGAAATGAAAATTCCTAAATTATTTTCACTTTTTTCATATATTAAATTTGATAAATAATTACTTTCTAATTTAGGTCAACTATTAATATAAATTCCAAGTTATTTTTTTTAATAATGAATAACCTTTCAGTTATTATTTATTATGCTATAAATTGATAACATTTTATCAAGTTCATAATTTGATAAAGTTTTTAGTGAACAGAATGACAATAATAGAGGAAAATATATTATTATATTCAAATAAGTACTTAAAAAAATTAAGTTGTTAAAAACTTAGAAATATTAAAAAAGAACAAAGTTTTAAAATATTGAAAGTATTTGACTGGAAAGTTTTAATTAATCATCATGTTTCCGGATTAATTTTTTAGTATTTTTATTTATTTATTTAATTGTTTTTTTATTAATTATTTTTTATAGTTAATAAAAAAAATTCTTGGAAAAATATAAATATTTTAAAAGGGAAGATTTTTTAGTGAAATATTTTAAATTATTTACAATAATAAAATTTTAATTAATTATTTGTAATATACCATTCTATAGTCCAATTAAATGAGTGCAACTAAGTAAATAAAATATTATAAAACGACTTTATATATATATATATATATATATATATATATATATATATATATCCTCATTTTAATTTCAATTAAAACAAAAAAAATGAAAGTTCTTTTTAATTTTATTATTTTTATAATTTAAAAACTCTTAAAGATATTACATTCTTAGTAATATTATTATCAAATCTAATTTTCGATGTTTACTTGCAAATTTAATGTAGAAGTTAGAAATTAATGTACCGCAAAGAGAGATACAACTTGTGTTCTGGAATCATTTAAACTAACATGTAATTTAATCAAAACTCGAACAGTGAAAAGATAAAACATCAGATATATTCCAAGATGAAAATAAAAACGATTTAAATATGTCCATACAATTGAGATATATGTGTTTTATGCATTTGTTGTTGTTGTATAAGCGATTGAGTAAATTTAGTTTACATATTAATTCTCGCCTATCTCATTAAAATGCATGCTCTGTAACACTAGAATTAGGCAAATGTTAGAAATATCTTTTTTGTCTTTTTTACAAACAGAAAGTATGTGATGCGTTTAAGTGAATTTATTTTCGGGTACAGCGAAACAAGGAATTCAATTATATAACGTGCGTGAATTGTACCGTTACACTAATTTCGTTTAATGGACAAACGTGTAATTAATTTTACATTTAAGTGCGATAGTCGGTGACGATGTACATAAATAAAGTCGTTGTTCAACGAAATAGCAACTTGCATTATGGGAAAATAGTATTGATGAAGTTAAAATAAGTTAATACTTTTTTCAATTAACTGTAATCATAATATTAAAAATATAAAAATTCATAAATTTCTTAATTAATTGTATTAATGATGGTGTAAATAATTTATATACTTGTTAATAGGTATAATGCACTAATATGAAAGAGAATGTCGTATATATTTAATATTTTTATATGATTAAAAATAATTCAATATATTTTTTATTTTATTATTAAAAACTAGAACATAAAATAACATTTAATGTCTTAATATCCATTAAAAATATCAATTAATATTAAAAATATAAATATTTTTAAAAAAAAGAAATAAGTTAGAATCTAAACATTTTAGGGTTAAAAATTATAAAAACAGTTCAATAATAATTAAGATTAATTATGTATTTATGCAAATTTAGATGATAATATAATTATCTTTAAAGAGTAGATATTTAAAATTTGATAGGAAAAAATATGTTAACTGAGGAAATGGATTCGTTATTGAAATGTCGATAAACGAAAAATGAATGATCATAAATTATTGAATATTTTTTATAAAATTTTGTGTTATTCAACTTTAGTCACAAATCCAAATTATATTATTGAAAAATGTATCATTTGTGTAATGACATGTCATATGTATTTTGAAGAAAGAAAAAAATTCATGATGTAGAATATATATATATATATATATATATATATATATATATAATAAAAAAATATAAAATATTTTATATCTAAATTGAATATATATGTATGTCACAAAATATATATGTTTTTTGATTAAAACATTTTGCATATTAAAATAATTTAAAAATAGAAAGGAAATATAAATTTGGAATTTGATGAAAAATGATTTGAGGATATTGTAATCATGTTCATTATATTGTATATAATTTTTGTTCATTACATTGTTATAATATTCATTATATTGTATATAATCATAAAAAATGATTATATTTTTGTTTGTGATATTTTCATTAAAATAAGATTTTTTTATTGATAAAAAATGTTTATGTACTAAAACTTAAAATAATTTTCTAAAAAATCGTAGTATAATTATTTAATATTATTGTTAGTTAAAAAGAATGCTTATTTTTGTCTACTGGGAATCTAACCAACCATTTATACTGATTTTCCTGTACCGGAAATAAATATTTCTATTTCATAAAACCAATGAATGGAAAGTTAGACATGCTTTATAACGCAATATTTATTGCACTGATTGAATTAATTAAAAATTAACATTGACTTTATTACTGAGCCGCTAGGTAAAAATTCATATTAGCGCATTTCATAACGAATTCCTGCTTTTAGTCGTGTACCGTCGATTTTTCACCCCATTTATCACACATTCGAACAAGAATACACGACTGCATACCTTCACAATGACTATATGTATTTATCTATGGACAGGGAGGCTCTCTCTAGTCTAGAGAATTGCCACTGTGCCCCTCTTTCTCGACGCATACGCCCCGATCTGTTAAATAGAAGGGCGATAGTGTAACAGCGCACATTAACGCGCGAAACACGAACAAAGTCGACCGATTTAAAGACAACAATCTAAGACTAATTCTGTGATTTTCTGCAATTGGAAAATTTTTTACAGATTTTTTTTCGTAATAATAAGTTAGTTTATTAAGTTTGTGTGTTGTTCTTGTATCGAGTTTCTGTTATCAACATGCGGCTACAAATTCGTGTAAGTAGTTTTAATTTTTATTGTGTTTAAAAGTGTTTGATTTGTTGATTTTTTTATATTCAGTGTTTTACTTATATTAAATATTGTGTTTTTTAAATCTGTATTTTTTAGTTTATTTATATTTATATCAGTTGTTATTTTTTCCATTAATAATAAAATATTTAAATTATTTGTAAAGTATTCAATATAATAACTAATTTTTTATTTGAAAATATAAAATTTGGATTAAATTTCGAAATATGAAAGAGTTTATTTAGATTTAAGTAGAATTTTGAAATTGAAATCTAATTTTATTTTAAGTAATGTTTTTTTTTTTAATAATATATATATGTATATATATATATATATATATATATATATATATATATATATGTCATCATCACGAAAGTTTATACTAATCCATTACTGGACGAAAGCTTCCTCGAACGTTACTTGATTTTATTATGTTTTCCCTGAGAAATTTATATATATATATATATATATATATATATATATATATATATATATATGTGTGTGTGTGTGTGTATGTATGTATATGTATATACAAGAACATAAGATAATGTAAGTCACCGCAGGTGTTTCTGAAACTAAATTGGTTTCGTTCAATGGATAATATTTTTTGGCGTATTTATATTAGGCGTTTTATTTAATGCTCTAATAATAATAGATACAGTGATCCATAAAATCAATGAAAGTAAAAGTATTTTAAGGCTAGTGCATTCAACTGAATCGATTTTTTTTAATAGTATTTTGTCTTATTCACAGTCAAATTTAATTTAATCACATGTTTTAATTCATTCAAATTTACTTAAATTTATATATATATATATATATATATATATATATATATATATATATATAGTTATGTATGTGTGTGTGTATACACTTATATATATATATATATGTATTTAAGAAAAAATACTAATTATTAGTGATTTTTGTTAATGGGTTATAATAGCCGGTTTTCAAAAATTACAAAATAACATTTTTTTTAAAAAAATAATAGTTTTAATTAGAAAAAAATATTTATGTCTTCAGAAACAAAATTGAGAGAATATGATTTTATTTATTTTAATTCAATTTTATATATATATATTTTTAATAATAATCTAAAATATGTTAAAATTGAGCAAAATTTAGTTTAGCAAAATATAAAGATTATAAATTTAAAATATAGAATATATTTCCTTTACTTTCTTTAATATAATACTATATGAAAGAAAATTGTGATTGAATTTTTCTAAGTTACAATTATATTTATTAAATATTCACATATAATAATGATTTTCGAAAATTAACGATTAAGAGGTTTTAAAATAAAATAAGTTTAAAAAACACTTTCTTCAATAATTAGGATTTAAAAATTAAACATCATTTTATAGTTATTTTCTAAAATTATAAATATATTGCATTATAAGCCTATTTGTTGTTTTGTGACGTTTCAAAGAGAATATTTTCATTTTTATTACTCTTTCACTAAAAATAATAATATTAAATAAAGTGATTAGGATATTCAATACTTTATTTTAATTACATTCAGTTTTTCAAGAATTTAATTATTTATGTTTAATTACCAATAATATATATATATATATATATATATATATATATATATATATATTTGTGGTTGTGAGTCCATTGTATATAAATATCTATATATGTATATTCATATGAAAGTGAAACATTTAAGTGCGTAACTGCCATTTAAATATGTAATGATAATATCAATTAAGTCGAAACTTAAAACGCGTCACATTATAATGAATAATCCTATTGAAATGGAATACACGTTTCGAAACTTATTTGAAATAAAATATTATTATTAGTAAGTACAGCGTTTTTCACATGTATTGAAAATGAAAGTCCTATGAGAAGAAACAAACAGAACAAATAAATAATTAATTCGAACAATGGTACGTGTATAATTTTTGAATGATATGTGGTTTAGTGTACCTTTAATTGATTTAAGTACAGGAAAAACCTAGTTAATTGACGAAATTTAATTGTTAATGTGAGTAATATATTTCATTGATTTAATCGATGTTAGGTAATTGCGATTTTTATAATAAGTGAGATTTTTATGGGATATTTTCAGTTCCGCATTTTTTAAAAGTTTGAATAATTATATGATAATATATTCATGCGTATGTTGATAGTGGGAAAAGAAATAGAAATTTATTATAAATTAATTTTGTATTTGATAATTTACTTGAAAAAAAAATTCGTAACGAATATGGTTAACATGAAATCATCAATACAAAAATATATAAATTATTACAATTAGAAGAATATTTTTAAGTAATTTACTGAGATATGTACACAAATAATTAATGCAGTAAATTATTAAATATATATATTGAATCCAAGTCTACTTGTAACAGCTGATTAGTTATATTATTTGAATTATAATTTTAGTTTTAAGAATGTTAAGAAATTCATTACATATAGAAATTAATAGGTGAAGAAAGTTTATTTGTAGTAAAAGAACATAATTTATATACATATATATTAGTATAAATATTCATAACAAAACTATTAAATTATTTGTAAGTTACCTCTTGGCTATGATAATTTCTCATACATATATATTATGTCTGTGAGTTCTTCAAAGATTTCGCTTTCGTTTTACAATAATAATATGTAACATTAGTGCGTTAATTATGTTGTTAGTAATGTAATTACGATTTAATTAAGTAGAGAAACAAATCATATATACGGAAAATCAACAGCATGTGTCGTTTACAACATAGAGAGACAAACGACCAGTTAATTATTTCGTAAAGTCGTGCAGCTTCGTTGCGTTTAGATCTTTTCTTTGAATGCAATAAGAAAACTGTTAGAATCGTTAAAAAAACAATTGTTAATATCGCTTTGTTTGTAGATATTTCGATACGTAGCAAAAAGGAATTTTTCTTTTACGAAACTGTTCAAATAATATACTTGTGTCATAGGATATGAACGCATTTATGTTATTCAAGAAGAAATAAAGCATTCAGTGATGATTTTTATAATAAATACATCCTTTTTTGCGAAATGTTATTTTTACTTAATGAACAACCGTTGATTGTTGTAACAATTAAGGTATTTATTATTTATAATTGAATAGCAGACGTTGGCCTATAAATGAAATCAAAAATAAAAAATGTATTTCTTTATATAACGTAATTTTCATCTAAAGTATATTTGTAATCTTCAAAAATATTTTATGAAAATTACATATATAATAAAATCTATGTAATACATTTTAACTTAATTACTTTAACATCGTTATATTTAATCCATTTAATTCTCTTTGATAATGACAAAGCTTCAGTGATTTCTTAATCACTTATTAAATTGAAAATGTGGGTTGATACAGTTATGTGGTTTTTACTAGAAACCATTATTGTACGACGTTCATTAATCATTTTTTTATCTTGAAAGCGAATGCATATTTTTAAAAAAGTATATTTTAACTTTAATTATAATTTACATAAGTTTATAAAACAAGCTTATATATTATTTTTTTATATTATGCATGATTTTGCGTTGAAAATAATCTTAAAAAGATTTATTTTAATCAGACGTATAGTAAAATTGTATAAAAATCTATATTAATAATTACAAATAACAATTATAATAAAATACATAGAAAGTTCGAAAATGTAATATAATATAAAAATTAATAACTACATTTTTTTTAAAAAAAACGGAAATTAATAAATAAAATGAAAAAAAATATTGGTAGATAAGTGACTCGCACTTCTAACGAATTTGTGATATGAATTCAAGTATCATTTTTTTATTAAGTGGATTCCTCTTGATAAAATCATTTAATTTTGAATTGGAAATTTTGTAAAATTATTTGAAGAAAAAGTCAGAAATATATATTTGAATTGGATGAAATTATTGTGATTTGTTTTAATAAAAAAATTATAATCATAAAAAAATTAATATTATTAAAAAATAATTATTTTCTTTAGTAAAGATACTTTATATTAAAAATATTAATAATATACTAAAAAATTCAGTTTAACAAAGAAAAATAATTTTTGTAGTTATTAATTGTTTTAAGAATTAAAAAATAAATAAATTTCATTTTCAATATTTTTTTGATATATTATATAATTATTAGTAAATGGGTAATATATTTTAAACATCATTACATACAAAATCTTAATTTATAATAAATTTTTCATAGAAGATATATTCCTTTTATTATTTGTTGAATATTATTCATTGCTACTTACTTATCTACTTTTCGATTTCCAAGATATTCAAAAATTCAATTCAAATATAATAATCTATATAACGTTATATCAGTTTGTATGATGTACCCCTTAAATGATGATGTTATATATTTTCATAAAACGTAGTCTCTCGAGAAAAAAAACATTCTATGTTTTCGTGTAGTAGGGCGTTCAGTCTGTTACGAGATTAAATATTTTTCTACACACACATATACATACATATATATATATATATATATATATATATATATATATATATATATATATATAAATGTGTGTGTGTTCGTCGATAGATATATTCTTTGAAAGTAAATGAATATTACCAATATCACCAAGTATCCATTATTATATAATCTATTTAAAATCAATTCTATGGTATTTTAATTAATTCCACACAAAAAAATCTTGTGCAGATTTCTGTAGGTTTTTTTTTTTTGAAACGATTCATTGAAATCAAGGTTAGTACAACATAAGGTGTGACTGTCATAATTCATATTAGTCATTGTGTAATCATTGAGATGATAATTTTAAACTAGGCTCGATGAATACGAATCATTTAAATATATTCAAACATAATTATGATTGCATTTGTATTATATATAGACTGTTAGGACTATATCAATATAATTCATATATTTCAATTACAATTCTTTGAAATTTACAAATTAATAAAAAATATGTTTATTTTCTGTGTTGTAATTTTTTAATAAATTATAACAAAAAATTTCAAAATCAAAAATTAATTTGAGTTATTAAAAAAATATTAATAACTCAAATTAATTTTTGATTTTGAATTTTTTTGTTATATTTTATTAAAAATATAACAAAATTTTTTTTGTTATATTTTAATTGAAATTTATATTCACTTTTTCATACAATTTTCATTTTTTAATTTTTTTAATTATTTATATCTCTGGCTGAATTTGGAGAATGTTATTAATTTTTACTTAGATTTAAATATTCGTTTGAATTGATTTGAACAGATAATTTAAAACAGTAAAAAATGAAACATTAATTTATTTACTGTTATAATAAAAGTTTCTTGTAAATATAAAAAACAATTTCTCTACAGAAATGGATTACTAGTATCATTATTAAACTGTTAAACCATGATATTAATTTAAATAATTCTTATATAAAATATTAACACGTACTCTATAAAGTTACAATTATACGAGGTCAGTTTGAATAATAAAAATATGTAAGAATTTAAAGTTTTGGAAAAAATGACCCTCAAATTTATTAGAATCGGTTTCATAAATGACTTAATTTATTTCTAAGAATTGTTTTCGATTTTTATACGTAATTATAATTTTCGATTGCTTAATAGTCTATTGATATTTTTATTTGTTAAAAATAGATGAAAAATTGTTAATTAATTTTTTAATATTTTAAAAAATATTTGAAAAATAAAATAAATAAATAGATTTAATGTTATATTATTTCTATAGGTTTTAGTACTTAAGTCTTTTTTAACTTAAAATTAAATATTTATAGACAATAATTTTTTTTTTCAGAAAATATTAATTAAATGATTATAAATAGACAAACATTTCATTTTTTTAGCATATTCTATTAACTTTTTTTTTAATTACATGATGAAAGATATTTAGTTGGAAGACATATATTATGCTTGATTATTCGCTTAATTTTTATTTTTATATCTAAATCATTTTTTTAATA
This sequence comes from Neoneuromus ignobilis, assembly GCA_029203775.1. NCBI lineage: Eukaryota > Metazoa > Arthropoda > Insecta > Megaloptera > Corydalidae > Neoneuromus > Neoneuromus ignobilis. The sequence goes on along the minus strand of CP092094.1, from coordinate 14,633,120 downwards.
GATTTTATGAAAACGTTGCTAGACATTGCATACATTTTTTTTTATTTGTAGATTTTGTCATTAATTTTCTATCAGGTTATTCAATTTTGTCTCTTTTACAATATTGTATTGTGGTAAACGTTTTTCTTGACGTATTAGTATCTGAAGAATTTTTTGTCATTTGTAATTTTATGTATAAAGTATGAAATATGGATATATATATACGTATGTGTGTTCATGTATTTACTCATTTATGCAGTGTGTGATAAAAAGTATGAGAAAATGTTATTGTATCGTCTTATTTTCTTATTTTATTTTAATAAAACAGTCTCATATAAATTTTTATTATTTTAGTATTATTATAATAAAAAGTTGATTTTGCTTAGTAACATTTAAAAAAAATCAGAATATAAGAGCGTACGAACTAAACTCATTCTTTGTTTCATGATCTTTTGTTTCTACATAAACCCTACGCAAATCTATAATATCTTTTAGTACTGGCACAACAACAGCATACCTCGATTTTATTACGTCGGTACTTAAATCCGGTCCACCGGTTCCCAATATTTTCATATTTGTGTACTCTAACTGAAAACTCAACCGTACATTCGAACACACACACACACGAATATATATATTCTTTTATGACTTGGTCGAAAGGCAACGGCGGTAGTCATTATTACCGCTTCTGGAGCGTGCTGTATGACCTTTCACCTCGCGATGTTGTAACCGTAAAACACTCGTGCAGTAAAAACCGTACCGCCCGGTTTTTCTGATCTTTCACGCTATGTACGTCGTCCACATGCTCTCGTTTCGTATACGGAACGGTTGCAGCAGACCGGCCGCGATTCTGCGGGTCATGGAATTATTGTAATTTTATGGATTGTGTGTGTATCACATTTATTGTCCGTTCGTTGTTATAGTGATATAATTCTTTCTCGTTCCTGCGGATCTCAGTATTGCGTTTGACATGATTTAAAATCGTTGAGTTGCTATAACGTTTCACTTTCATTTGAGGAAATTACTTTAGGTTTTCAACAGATAATTAATTCGTTTGGTTTTATTAGTTTTTTCATTGTTTAAAGTTTGATGTTACATTTATGTTATTTTTTATACATACTCGTGTACCAATTGAATTAATTAATTAACAAGACTAAGACATTTTTAAAATTGTTATGAGTTAATATATGTTTCAGTTTCTTAATTTATAATTAAATTTAATAAAAACAATCATATTTTTAACAGTAACGATTATTTCATTTTTACAGTTAACAATTTATATAATTAGGTAAAAATACTATTATATATATATATATATATATATATATATATATGTGTGTGTGTGTGTGTGTGTGTGTGTAAAAGAATAAATTTAAGAATCAGAACTGTTACATAAGTTCCAAAAAAAATATAATTGAAAGATAACGATATCAAAAGTTTCGTCATGAAAAACTTCGTCGTATTTTTATTTAAATTGAAAAAAATAAACGTATACAATATCACAATAGTAATTAAATGCAGTTCTTTGTTTGCGAATGGAACAAACGGATACATAATGATATCAAAAATCTATGACTGATTATATCGTGGGAAAATGTATAGACAGGGACTGTCTCTCGCTTTTAATCGAGTCGCGATTGCAGCGCGCACAGCACGGAGCTTAATGTAACCACACTCACATGGCCTAGTATTCATAAAATGTTGCATTTGCACGAACACACAATCACGCATATCTAGATTAACGTTTACAAAATCCTCTATTTATTCGAAAACGTTTTAATGTTGACAATTGCTCGTTTTTTCTCTTTCATAAATGTACACATGTGTTTAAATATCAACACCTACACACACACACATACATACATATTACACAAGTACTTAATGAATACACACACACACACATATATATATATAATTTGTTTATATAAATCTGTTTTTAAAAATACATTTCATTAAAAAAAAATAATATACTAGAAAATTGAAATCTATGTCCTATTATAACAATATTTGGAGTAAAACATTTTATTAAGTTCCTGTAATTATACTGAAATTTGTTTTTAACAGAAAGCGTTTTGAAATGTCCTAATTCAATCTTCATATTCTTTCCTAATTTATTATCATTCAGTCATGCATGGCTTTGATTATATCGCCATTATCAATTTCAATATCTAATAGATGAGGTTCAAAGAGGTCACTATTCTGAATTAATTAAGGCTTCGTGAGAAATTGGTTACAATCAATAAAGAATAGTTAAATTAATAGTTAAATTAAAATTTAGATGATATTGTAATCATAATTCATAAGAAATATGCTAAATGTTTGATTATTTTTAAAAGTAAATCGAGTTTTGCAATTTTGATGAATATACTATAATCTTACAATTTTATTTTATAGGAATTATCAAATCACTATTTATCTTTAGATGAAATTTAATAATAAGTGATTGTTAAATATACATACAAAATATGATTTTTGAAACTGATTCAATTATTATGAAAATATTAAAAATACTAAAAAATGACGAATGTTCAGATCTTTTTTATAAAAAATGTTTTCTCTCTCTCTCTTTATATAAATATATATGAAATTGTATACATATAACAAGAAAATAAATGGCCCTTAGGTCAACAAAGAGACCTCTCGATATAATTTTTGAACATAACAAAGAATGAAACGTATCTACATGTTTATTATTTACTTTAGTACTTTTCTGTTAACATTGTTCTATAGTAAACTAAATGTTTCGTCAATAATTTTTTTGTTCATTGTGTGATATACACATGAACGACATTCCAAAATAACAATATTCCGGTTTGATATATTCTGTTTTGGTTTCTTTTTATTGTACTTGACATAAAAACATTACCTTGATACGTATTTATTTTATTCACCTGATGCAGTGGCTAATAGCTGAATATACTTTTTTTTAACTGAATGGCATTGATATTAGTATATTATACAACAAATAAGTTGTATCAAAATCAATAAATCCATAAAAAATGATTAAAAATATTTTTGTTTGCATATACAGTATATATATTTTTAAAACAGGTCTATTTATTAGCAGTCAATCTGATTTTACATATATTTTTTTAATCTAACTACATATTGATTTAACCTTGTAGAATCACAAAACGCACATACTCGTGTCAAATTGTATTTGATTGAACAATTTTTTACAACTACGTCAGATTAATCTACACTTGTTATAGGTAATTCGATCAAATATTGCTGCAGGAAAAATATAGGCGTATAGATTGTTGTATTTCAAATCATTAAAGGTTATTCGTTTATTAATTAGTTTTGAAAATTATTTAAGATATGTTTTCCAATATTTGTAGTAATAATAAAAAGAGGATTTCCTTATTGATAAAGTTGAAGGTTTCAAAATTAATTATTTGTTTTATTACAGAACAAATAATAATTGTATTTTTTTATATGATTGTTATATATTATTTTAGAATTTTTAAAAGTTTTTAATATTTTAGAATTATCTACAATCGTTTGTGTATTGGTTAAGTTCAATGTATTTGTTTGATATATAATATACTATTTCAGTACTTAGTGAATACGCAATAATAATAAATTTGCTATAAATTAAAAACAATATATTGTGAATAATATCATATAAGAGTCAAGGATATTGTTAGATCCATATAGTGTATTGATACGTAGTATAGAAACTATTCAAATAATTATAAAACTGACGTTCACCTTGAACTAATGAGAACAGTAATAATTATTAATAGTTTATGCTCGACCGTTACAAATGTATCACGAATCTCGTCGAACAGTTTAAATAGAAATTTCTAGAAGGATCCTACCGAGAACTTCTGAAACTATCATCTAATAACTATGCGATCTCGTTGAAACGTGCACTGCTGTATAAAGGACACTTCTAGTTTTTTATTTGTTTATTAAGAACCGCAACAATTACTCCACCTATTGAAACGCACGCAAGAGAAGAGAACGGTCTGGCCTTCCTTGTACGCCGAACGCTTTAGCCCACATAACACTCTTGTTTATTATAAATTTATAATATTCTCCGTGTAATATATTGGCCTCAGGTGTATATATTCTAAACTGTGATCGCTTACGACGTTGTTTCTATCCTTCTCGTCGTGGGAATATAAATTATTATCCTTTTAAAAATGATTCTATGTATGGGATATTTGAAGTGAAATGCAACGATTAAAATTTGTAAAGAATTTAATAGATTATTTTAATTATTTGTTTATTAAAATTTATTTTAAGTAGTCTTATCATGTCCAAATATTTAAATGTATTTAGAGCATTAATTTTTAAAAGAAATTCGAGCAATATAAAAATCGTAAATCAATTTTACATCTGGTGAAATATATATATATTTATAACACTTGACAGATGTATTTAAAATATAACTAAAACATTGATCCAACATAATTTATAAAAGAAATTCTGGTTCTGTTATATGAAGAAAGTAGCGAATACAGGAAATACAAATTACCAATGTTACAACAAAAAATGATTAAAAAATAGGAAACGTTTCAAAATAATGTTATTGTTGCATGTATATGAGCATAGATTCTTTAATTTTTTTACAAATATATATATATATATATATATATATATATATATTGCTTACTGAGTTATGATTATAATCAAGTTTCTATTTCTATTCGTTCTTGGGGTCAGCAAGTACTGATTTCACGGTCTGACAGACAAGAGTCCACCTGATATAACATGTAATGCGGTTAGAAAATTGCATCTTCAGATGAATGAATTACTTTTTTTATAGTTTTATTATTCGAGTACCGCAGTACAGAAAGTATGACTAGATGTCCATAAATCGTAGATTTTATTAAAAATAAGAAATATATGTAGAGAAATTTGGTCGCTAGATTACTTTTTTCTAGTGAAATTGAACTTGACCAACATCTAGGTTAGTGACATATTGCTTGCCTAGTTTTACATATATAAATCTCTTTTTCTTTCTTCTATATTATATATATATATATATATATATATATATATATATATATATATATATATATGCGGTTATAATATTTTAATGCATTTAAATTTAAATAATTAATTAATATATTTTTTTCATAATTTAATTTATTGTTTCAATTTCATTTTTTCTGTTTATTTTATTTCGACTAATTAGATTATTTATAATTTTATTTTATATTTTTATTACAGTGAAAATAAATCGTTTTATTTTACCGAGACTGAACGGATTTTTTTTAAATAAAATTTTTATTTTTATAATAACTTATAATTGAAAATAAATCTATAGAATTATTATTGGTGATCGATTGAAAATTATGAAAGGTTTTTAAATATTTACAAAAAGTACACTTTGTAACTGTCTGCTCTAATAAAATTCGAAATGAAAAATTGCTAAAAGAATGTGTGTTTCCTGTACATTGCGTGGTCGTGTTTTATTGAAAAAAAGGATAAACTTGACTTGATTGATTAACAGATGGTTTGTTTTAGTGATTAACTTTTATTATATTAAGGTTTTGATATTTTCTTTTCAAAATAATCTTTATTAAGGATAATTAAATATTATGTAATTTTATGTTTTAATTCTTTTTGTTTAAATTATTTTTATAAATAAATTTACAGATAAAAATATATTTATAAGATTATAATATATAAATTTATATAGTATTTTTTTTAATTTATATATATATGCCTCCACATAACAAACATCTTAAATGGGATATCAGTATTTTAATCACATAAAAAGCGCATACACGCTTTTTTATATTCTTCCAGCAGATTTGCACACGAAAAACCCGTTCATCAATCGTACAACCGTGCGATTTTGTGACGCTCGATCGACTTTTCCGACCGATCGAGCCTGTAAGATAAATTCATTTAGATGCTTTCCACCTAGGCCACGTTCTAATATTATATTATCCAGTAACGAAAAACCATTCATCCAATTTCACTGTACTCAATTTATGTTCCAAGGTTCACGTTGCCTATATATATATATATATATATATATATATATATATATATGTTTAAAGGACTGTTCAATATCTCTTTATTTTATATTTTAATAAAGCAGTTAAATTATTAAAAAATTAAAAACTATTTTACTGGTTCAGTGATTAAAAATGTATCAAACTAAACGTGAAAATTTGGTTTTAGTTATTATTTTTGTACTAAATTAAAAACATATATGAATTGCGTAGAAATATATTAATTTATGTCATTAAATTGTTGTAAATGGATACTAAGAAAATAAAAATGATAATTATTTTACTACATCCTGCTAATAAACATATACATTAGTTATATTAAAATTAGATTGTATTTAAAAGAAGAATGTTTGTTCTATGTACAAACATTCATAATAAAACAAAAAGAATAATGAAGTTGTACCTAAATACATTAACAAATAATTAAGTTAATAATTCTTATTCTTTGTAAAGAAATAAGATTATAATAATGAATTAACTAGAACGACATAAAAATATTTCATCACCTGTTTTTTAATTCAAGACAACATATTTATTATTTTATTGTTATTTCAGTTACGATATTTCTTATTCCAGGTTTAAGTACGAAATTATACTAATGCAACTGAATTATATATTAATTAAAATTATAAACTGAGTAGTTTATTTAATATAATACATACATTTATTAATAAATATATTCTTGAAATTGAACACAAGGTCTTGAGATATTTATAAATATAATGGGATATATTTATCATGTTTATTATTTTAGTTTAATTTAAAATTATAATTTGATGTTTTGTTAAATTATCTCATTGTATGCGCATTTAAAAATAAATAGGCTTTACATATATATTACATATATATATATATATATATATATATATATATATATATATATATAATGAAATTGTAATCTATATTTTATTAATATTTTTCCTGTAAAATATTTTATATAAATTAATATAAACTAGACAAAAGAATATAAACATTATGTTGTGACACACAATAATTACTGTCGTTTTACTTGACTAGATATTTTTCTATTCATTTATCCTTGTTTCATTAACATAATAGACATAATTATTTGAAACCGTTATTGAGAATAAAAATGGTCATTTTTTCTAACCAGTTCGGCGTCACTAGTTTCATTGTTATTGTGTTTGATATTTTAATTAAACGATTTTGTAACTGGTCGATTATGTATAACAATATTTCTAAATAAATATAAATGTTTATCTGTTTTTTTAATGCATTTTTATATTATTAGAATTTAATAATTGCTATCGAGAAAGAGAATAAAAAAGTTATAAAAGTTACGTAATATGGAAATTGTGACTTAATAAATTGTCAGTATAAAGATTAATTTATTATTTTTATTTTTTGTCTATAAAAAGAAAACACTTTTTAATTTGTTACCAGATATTTTTTTAATTTATTATAACTAATAGTTATTTATTTTAATTTTTAGTGGGCGCTGCTGATATTTGCTTTAATATCAGTAACTTCTATCGAATCAAGACGAATACGTGTACGTCCACGACCTCAAGAGATCGATGAAGAAGATGCCGCACCTCAACAGTTATACTATACGACAGATCCGCGAGAAGATGGTGGAAGAGCTTTAGTTTTAGTCTCAACTGACGACTATAATGGTTTATATGGTCAACCACAGCCATCAGCACCTGCACGGATACCACAGAGCAATTATATCGCATCTTCTAGAGCATCTCATCCAGCCCCAAAACAAGCACGTACTAAGGAAGTAGTAAAAGAACCACCAGTACAGACAATCAGAAATTATAATAAAGTAAATGATGATGGATCTTTCACATTCGGTTATGAAGCCGCTGATGGTAGTTTCAAGGAAGAGACACGTGGTACTGATTGTGTAGTAAGAGGAAAATATGGATACATTGATCCAGATGGTAACAAACGTGAATTTACTTATGTATCTGGAAATCCTTGTGATCCTAATGCACCAAAAGATTCTGAAGAACAATCAGAACAAGAGAAAGAAGATGAAGGACCAGCAAATTATCCTAAACAGTTTCCTTCAAGAACTGTACGTCCTGTTCCGCAACCTACTAAACAACCAGTGACTCTTTTCCAAAATACTTACGATCAAGATGAAGATGTTGAACAAGACGAAGAACCATTACAAGTTTTGAGACCTATTCAACCAGTAAGAACCCGCGTATTGCCACAAAGACCAGCTATTCAGTATGTTCAACAACCTCAACCAACTCCACAGCCAAAACGTGTAGTACATATACCTCAGACGAGACCAACTGTACCTACAAGTGTTGTTTATCGGCAAACAAATGCACCAGTCAGTATAACCCCAAGACCAACGATTGCTAAAGCACAACTTCCTGCCACAACTTATCGTCCGCAACTTCAGGTATCTGTAACACCAAGACCACATGGTCTTTATACAAAGGAACTTCATTCAAGTTCACCTGCGGTGTTCCCATCATCGACACCTTCTTCTATCTCTCCTACAAGAACTTCTGCTGGAGATATCGATTTCAATGCTGAATTCCAAAGGTTTGCTATTGATAACAATATAATTTCGTCAACTCCATCGACAGTTCATTTGAAAACGACACAAAGAGCTAAGACTGTGTCACCTATACCAAGCAGCGATCCAATTTACTCGTCAGAACTGGTCTTTGATCCATCATCTGGACAATACAAAACAGCTTTGTATCAAACACTTCCACAAACTGATGGAGAATTCTCTTTGAGTCATCGTATTCAACCATATGTTGCTCAACATCCAGCTAGTCGTTTTTTGAACTTCCAGCCAATACAACATCAATCTCAATTATATCGTCAAGTACAAGCACAACCCCAACCCCAACATCAACCTCAACCACAACATCAACAAATTCGACCAAGCCAACATTTCTATCATCAACAACAAGCTGATCTTCAATTCCAAAATTCACAACAACTTTTTGCTCAACAACAAAAGGCCAGAACGGCAGCACAGAGTGCCGCTCAAACACCTGCACCACAACAATTCTATTTTATACAGCCATCAGTAGCGACGCAACAACAACAATTGGCTGCAGGTCAAATTGATGCGTTCCTCAGAGGGCACAATATACAATTTTAGGATTATAATTCGTTCAGGTAATAGTTTATTTTTTCTAATGTATTGACATCTTATTTGAAATATGAATTTGTGATAGAGATTTTTATAGTTTTATTTTATAAATGTAAGCTAACTTTTCACAAAAAATATAAATTGCGGTTTAATACTTTCTAATATTAATGATGTACAAATATACTTATTAAGAGTTGATATTTTTAATTGAAAAGACATCTTATTTCTAGTTTTGTATATATATATATATATATATATATATATATATATATATATATATATATAAGTGTGTGTATGTAATAAATCAGTCGTTCAACATTATTAATTAATAATATACAACATTTGATTTTTGAATAAAGCAATCTTATGAAGGAGTGGTCATAGATTAAGGCTAATGATAAATCCTCACATTTTCTATAATTCTAATCTTCTTTACTGATATAAAACTATTTATGTTTACGGAATCGAATCAAAAATGAATCACATAGTTAACATTGCAAAACTTGTTCTTAAAAGATTTAGTTTAGCAACAGAGTCCGATTTTCGACACATCGTATATATTTCTGTTAAAATTGCACAATCTGACAGTTGTAGTACAGAAGTTTGAATCTGTTTTTGAATATTTCCAGAAGTGTTGATGTAACAACACTGACAGAATTTAAAGTACACTTGTGAATTTGTGTTGTACGAATATTGCGACAAAGCGAACGTCATTGTGTGAATAATAGAACATATTTGAAGTAATGAACAGGAGAAAAAAACGTATGAACAGTCTCAATGTGTCGCATTGAAGAATGCGGTTTCACTTAATTTTCACTTTAAACGATACGGTTTCCATATTATAGATACGTGGCGTATGTTACATTATTACACTTTCTTCGTTGATGATTTCTAATTTTTCCTCTCGTACGATGCTTGTTTATAAATCACTTCGATTAATTATTCATCAAATCGGATTACATGTTCAAATATAGGTTAAGTATTTATATATTTTTTTTGTTTATATTTTGACGATGTAAGATCAGTTGCATCGAATTTAGAAATCAGGAAATATATTCGATCGTCGTGTGAATATAATTCTCATCGTGTGAATTGATTATTTGAAACAAGTTTTTAAGTTGATTTACATTTTTCTGATTTAGATTTTTATTGATATTTTATATTTCATAAATTTAATAGAATCGTTTTAAAATTATCTGTAAATTAATAAATCGTGTCACATATAAATATATGTATGAATGTATATAAACTTTCCAGTTTAAATATAATTTCTTATATAATAAAAATATTTGAATAAATAAATTTATTATTTTTTACTAACTAATTAATTTTATAATAAAATTCCGTTAAGTTTCATTTTATGAGTATTTAAATTTCATTTTCATTTAATTATAATTAATTTATGGTATACATAATATATTACATCGTTGAAAAGTGTGTTAGACTTAGTTTCGTTATTATATTTACATTTTATTTTATCAATTCTTCCAATTTTTCTTTATTGTTAATAAAAAATAACGGTTTTGATTATTCACTCTTACTTTTTGACCTTTTTTATTTATATTATTAAATTTAAATTACATTATCTGCTTTTGAACAATGCTGTTCACTTGGTGTAAATTAAAAAGTTTAAACGAGGTCAGTGCTATTATTTGACAGTTATCATAAATATATCTTTAAAAATAGTGTTTTATTAAAGTCGTATGTTGTAATTCAACATTATATAAATTTTAATGAAAAATATTGTATATTTTTGTTCTCCATTTTTATTTTTTATTCTCTTCATTAAATAGACATTTATTTTGAAATACATATTAAATTTTTAGATATGAATTTTAATTCAAATAAAAATATATTACTTATGTGAGTTAATATCATATGTACGAAATCATTACGTTATTAAGAATTTCCGATTCAGTTAATTGTTTTTGTATGTACAAATAGACGAAATTTTTCGTATAATCTAAACAATTATTGTATGTTTGTGTTTCAGAACGTGAGTCCTGACTAGTGAAAGTATGACGTCAGACAAATAAATGCTGTTGTTGTTGTTGTTGCTGTTGTGTCTCGATCGGACATGAAACATGTGCGACCCCGCCTTGGCCCACTGAAATGCCTTTTGGCGGCTGGTGTACTTATGACTGTTATTAAACTAGGCTATAAGAATAATATGTTACATAACCGTGTCTCAAACAAATCATATTCAATCAGATTAAATAAAACAATATTAAGGAGAAATAAGAATAAAACTGCACAGAATGAGAGGTCATTTACAACAAAAGCTAAATATGACAAAATTGACTATTGAATGTCTAATAAGCAAGTTGTATTTAATTTACAGTTAATTTAGTACTTAAAAATAACCGATATTTCATTATTTACAAATTTTCAGATCTCTCATTAGTTTTTACGAAATATTATATATAATACATATATAGTGGAATTTTCGTGTAGTTTTATTATTATTGCCAAATTAGGTAAGCATATTTTTATTGTATTAATACTCATTTCAAAAGTTTATAAATTCATTATATTTACTAGTCTTCTCTTTATGTTTCTTTTTTTAAGGATGTGTTTTTCTTACACACCTTTCGTGATTTTTCTATTTTTCATTTAAATCATATTTACTTCTTCCTTTCTACATTATTTGTATTGATATATTTTCTTTTTGTTAATTAGTATTTTTATACAGATTTCACGTATAGTGTTTTTGTTATCGTATTATTTATTTTTGACAGTTAAAAATACATAAATATAATCATTGTTTCTCTTTCAATACCGTTATTATATACTTTTTCTTTCATATACGTAATCAATCTATGTATACAATTTGATTGTCAGTATTTGAAAAAGAATGAAAACATTGTAAATATGATTCTTGATATACATGTACTTGTACTTAGACGTAGATAATAATTATTATATGAAATATAAGTTTAATTCGTATTTTGTCGTGCTTTCATTTCTTTTTCAGTCGAACATTCTTTTTTATACCTAACGTGTTATTTTCTAGTAATTTTATATATTTGACATAAACATGCGTGTTGTACTTTCTAATTATTATGTATGATTTGTATAAATATTTGAATCATTTTCTATTCGAAAAGTTGATGAAATATTATCTGTTTTGTTTCGTATAAAAGATATAAAATCCAAGTTACAATAAAAATTGATGTCGATTTTTTAGTTCTGTTTAGAAAAAAATAATTATTTTGATAGAAATCTCTGAAGGTTTTTTTGATTAATATCTGATTTATTTCAAAATTAATTTTGATTATTAAAAAAATAAAATAAAATGTATTAAGTATTTAATTATTTTTATTTTCGTATTTTTATATACAAGAATAATTTGAATATTGCTATTACTTCTGTAAAATTAAGGAACTATTAAATAATTTTTGATTATTTAACTAATCTCATTGTTAATTTTATAATTTTATTTCGAGAAAAACATCGCCAGAAGTAAACACACACACACACATATATATACTAAAAATATTTGTATTGCATTTTTCTAGATTTATTTAAAATCTTTTTTCTTTTCGAATACACACATAATTTTTTCTCTAGGAACATGTAAAGTACATTCGATTTAAACTGATTTGATATTAAACTTTTAAAATTAAAAAAGTACTTAATATTTTTAATCTATAAAAATGATTAAATTACATTTATATTTTGAAAAAAAAATTATCTATATTAATTTAAATATATATAATTTCATATGCCAGTAATAGAAATTTACTTTTTCTTTCATAATAGCTTATACTACTAAAAAAATATGTAAATAAACGACAGACATAAAAATGATTATTCTAAAGAAAATAAATAGATTTTTACTGTATAATTAAATATAATGACTTTGAATTAAAAAAAAATGTTTCACAAGGTAATATGAAGGAAGTGCAGAAAATACTGAATCATTTCCTTATAAAGCTTTTCAGATTAATTAATTATAATACTAGATAAATGAATTAAATAATTATACTAGTATAAAGTCATATCCTTTTTTATTACTACAGGTTTCATATACCATGACCTTAAAATGTCTTTAGGTTAATTAAACGTTGTTATACCAGAGCAATTGAGACGAAAGTAAAGTAGATTAAACTACATAATTTTTTAGAAATGTATGTCAAATGATCATAATTTCTAATTTTTTTATCATTTGATTCATAGATTGGACTTTGGTAAGGAATAGGGAAATTTAATAAATTAATATTTGTTTAAAATCATTAATATATCTTGATTTGTATAAAATAATTAATGGATAAGTGATATCCATATAATATTTTTGAAATTTTATTCTATTTGGCTTTAGTAAAGTACTTGTTTCAAAAAAAATAATTTCATAAATAGATGAATACGCAATTATTTTTTTAATAAACAGTATATTAATAAAAAATATCTGAATATTACAAATAATTTAACGAGAAAAACATACCAACATATATTTTTTATGTTATTTAATTTAATTTTCTTGAATCAAAAACTAAATAATAAGCTTTTTAAACAATTAAGTCGTTTTGTTTAGAATCTATAATTGAAGATGAAATTATTAATCTAAAAAAGTAATCATGAAATGCTATTTTGCATCTCGGTGTTGTAATATAACCACAAGCGACAAGTAGTACATGGTATTTGATTTTTAGCATTAAGAATAGATCTACACTGACACGCCCAAGATTACAACACAAGTGCTACTTCATGTACCAAACATCACCTACTTAACTCCCACGATATTCATTGAAAAAATTTACACTGTCGTTTTCTTTAAGAGCATCTGTATTGTTTTACTACGACAAGGTTATATTTTGCTTAAGCAGTTATCGTTTCATGAAATGAACATAACTTGAAAGAAAAATGACGCACAAAAAATAGAAACACATCCATTTTGTTCGTTCACTTTCGAACGATTACTCAATCATATGTCAACTAATAACACGTGTATTTGGAAAAATATATTAAACACGATGATCAATTAATAAGTCTTACAGATGGATGTTTTGATGAAGAGGATTTAATTGAAAATATATCATTTTGGTATGGTATAGGTCGTCATAAATCATCTTTTGAAATAAAACGATGTGTAAATACTATCGATTAAAGTATGTCAAATTTTAAAAGTAGTCTTATTTCGTATTAAATTAAGTAGTTATTTTTTTAATTAGTTATTTTTATTACATTTAGGTATATATATATATATATATATATATATATATATATATATATATGTAATACTTATTTATTTGGAATTATTTAAGAATGAACTTTTGATTAAAAATCATCATTTAATTAATTTATTATCATGTCTCAATTATAGACATATATATACACACACGAGTTCGTGTATCTATTTGTTCATGTTTTCTTAGAATAACTGATTTTCTTTGATTAGATTCTATTGTAGATACATTTATTACGTATCCTTTTTTAAGTGCTATTGTCTACTTTAACAATCGTGTCATAAATTTTTATAATTTATATTGTGATAAATTAATGCAATTCACTGCGAGTTTTGTGTATATATTATTGTTGCAAATGTGTATATATTACTTTAAAATGAAAATGAATGATGTATATTTTAGTATTTCAGAACAAATTACTTTTAAAAATTGTTAGATGCTATAAAAATTTTTCAATAATTTTTTATTATTCATTTTTTTGATGTATACATACAATATATGTATATATGTTTCACGTTAATACTCAAACTGAATTTAAATTATAATATTCAGTTAAAAAAATATAAATAATTTTAAAACATTTGATTTAATTGTCTTTAAATATAATATAAAAAATGAATTATATAGTATATTTTTAAATTTTTTTATTTAATTATTAAATTCAATATTTAACACAGTGATTTTGATTTTAAAAAAAACTTGTTTATTATACAGTATAAATATTAATTTCATACATACAAACAATACAGATATAAAATGTACAAAATGGACATACTACAACATAATATATATATATTTATTACATAAACAAAATTCGTGCAAAAACCAGAAAACTGGTTCCATGTTTTCCAAAACAGGTATGCAAGTCAATAACCGGAGCAAAATTCCTTCCGACTTCCTATCGTCGTGACCGAGTTCCGTTGTACGAAAACATTAAAATGAAAGTCACACGACATATTATTTATAGTCTATATGAAATTATGTGTATTATTAATATATACATACATGTGTATGTATATATATATATATATACATACATATATATATATATATATATATATATATATATATATATATATATATATTAATAATGAAAGTGAAAAGCTCACTTATACACACGTATTGAGATTCTTACATAATTTTTTATGTTTAGGAAATGTAGCCGACTTTCGATGTACTTGTATATCATTCAGCAATTTTAGTTATCTGTCATCTAACTGACACGAATAAATTAACAGATTGCTCTTTCGGTATTCATTTACAAATATATACATACACACACAGGTATATCATTTATATATACGTATATAAAACTAAGCAAAGTGGACAACTATAGCTAAAAACTTTTAAAAATTTACATATTTATAAAGAAGCTATATACAGTACTCTCTTTAATTTCAAACATTTTACAGATTTTCCTTGAAAATTAAATATAGGTAAGTTTTTTTAAATAAAATCCCTAAATGTTGAATTAATATATTCTTAGTTCAATTAATTAAATAATTTATTTTTTTATTTAATTTTCTAATTCAAGAGAATAATTAATAGTTATTTACTTTTTATTTTATTTCATTTTTCATATTTTTATTTTATTTTATTTCACACAAAAATAAGACTTTATTAATGAAAAATTTTAGAACACAGAATATAATAATAAAATAATTAGTTAGTAGAAGAAGAATTATTTTGTAGTAAGAATAAAATATTTTTTAAAAGTATGTTTTATAAAAATGTTGCATAAGAAACATTTTTAATTAATAAATAAATACCAAGAAAAATGAAAAATATGTTTTACAATAAAATTATAATGCAAGTTTTTTCTTGATAAAATATATGAATATGTAAACAAATATTTAAAATTTAAATATTATTATACAGCATATAAAAAAATAATTATTATTAATTTAAGTTCATATTAAATTCAAATTTTCTTGCAAAAAAAAAATAATATTATCAAAAAGTTGTGCAACATTTTTTTTAAATTACCTTCGATTTTTTATAATTGTTAAAATCATAAGGTAGGTAACTCAATTGTAAATAACATATATGTACAAATATTATAGTCAATATACTATTAACTATATTAATAAATTACTTTTACTTAGTAGATATATTTAAATGAAAAACATTTAAAAAAAGTGTTAAAGAAATTCAATACAATCCAGTTAATATGAAATCAGTTAAGTGTAAAACTGTGTAGTTTATTTCGATTACAATTTACATAACGCTTTTATTTCTTACAGCATCACAGATACGCGTTACATTCCACTTAACACTGTTTTAAATCCGACTCTAGTTGTATACTTCTATGCACTGAATTAAATTAGTGTATCGTTGATAGAATAAATCTTAATTTTGTATTATTGTGTGAAATTGTATTTAAAATTATTTAGATTAAAATTTAATTAACGCTGTGTATAGGTGATTGCAGCACAAGAGGAAATGGAATTTACTTGTACACGACAAAATTATAGGTAAGAAAGTAATTACTAGATGTTGAATGTTATTCTAATAAACCTGTGAAAAAAGTAATTGTATTTATATTTATAATGAATTTATTTCTGTATAACTTATAAAAGTTTATCATTATCATAATTAGATTTAGATTTCTAAAATGTAATTTAGATTATATTATTATTATTAATTCAGTATTATGCAATATTTCTTGATATACAGATATAGGAATATATAGCATTTTTAAATTCATTATTATTGTATTTTTAATAAATATGTTTCATTAGTATCACTTTTTTTAATATACTACTGATTATAGAAGTAGTTACATATTATTAATTGTTTCTTAATATTGAAAAAAATATTTGAGTTTAAAAAATGAATAATTTATAGATTTGTTTTGAGTTAAACTAATATTTTGTTTGTAATGAACAATGTTTAAATTTTGTAATATATAAATAATAAATGCAATTTTTTTTTAATTATGTATATAATATAATATATTTATCTTTATTTTATTTTGATAATGTCTAGATGATTTAATTGTATTTCAAATAATTTAATTTAGAAATACTATTTTTAGGTTATAATATTTCGTGTTAAAATAAAAAAATATTCTGTTTAATTTAAATAGATAAAGGGTTCAAAGTAGTATTTCAATTTTGAAAATATATAATCAATTGTATAATTAAGGACGAAAATTATTGTTGTTTGTAAACTAAATAGACAATTTTAGCTGACAAATCTGTGTATACATACATATTTAATATGCATAATTAATATTACACATGCATATATATATATATATATATATATATATATATATATATATATGAGTTAAAATAATAAAGTGTAATATTTTTAATTGAACTTTTGTATCTAACTATAATTTATGAATATGGAAAATATTCCCAGGTATTTAGTAATTTTTTAAAAAATGTTGAATGCAAATATTTGCACAAATTCTCAAACCGTAAATCTCTCTCACGTTTTCAAAATTGACACATTGCGCCACTTTCGAAAATTCTATACGAAATATGTGCAGAAATTAAATAACGCGCAAATCGACCAATAATTAAACTCCTGTCACTGTACGTTATTACAAATCGGTAACTTTCACGTGTCTAGTAAGTATTTGAAATTAAAAAAAGTAATTAATTCATATGCTTCGGGATTTGAAATTTCAGAAAAAAATCAGAGGTGTTTTTTTATACATTTATCACTTTTTGCAATAATTGTTTTCTTTCATTCTTACATTTCTATATTATTTATAAAACCATTATTTGTGTTATTTAAAAATATAAGCTTTTGAAAACTTGGGAGAATTTTAAAATTTTACATATTTATATATATATATATATTTCGGAAGTATAATTAATAACATATAATAAAGTTTATTAATGTGTTTGTTTTTCTTTGAACTTTTTTTATATGAAATATAACTTTCTTAAATATAATTATATTTATTCAAGAGATTTGTACTAAGTATGCTAAATTTATTGTATTTGTATATTTTAACTAAAGTTATTTATTTATTTATTATTTACCCATTAATTATTTATATATCAATATTCTGGTTTTAATTAAGCAATTATAAAATATTTTAATTATTTTCAGCATGATTTTAATACTAAAAATACAATTAAATTTATAAACTGAATTTGAAAAAAAATAATTCCAGTCCAGTTTAAGCACACTTTTTCACATAAAGATGATTGTCTTATTCTTTCAATACGATTATTACAATTATTTTTTTCAAAAATATTTAAATCAATAGATTAATATGTCTTATCTATTTCTACCATGTTTTATACTATATAAAATTAGTGACAATTTGATTTGTGTGTGTGTTTTTTTTAATTTTATAAAAACTATGAACTGTAAATATTATTTTAACAAATATATATATATATATATATATATATATATATATATATATATATATATATAAATATGTATGTATACATATGTACGTATGCATGTATGTATGAATGTGTGTATGCATGTGTGTATGTATATGTATAATAGTCAATGTATTTATATTTAATTAAATTACATGACTTTTATATATTGATATTTATTAAACATATATATATATATATATATATATATATATATATATATATATATATATATATATATATATATATATATAATAGCTGAGTTAAATTTTATGTCATAAAAAATTACCACGAAATAATTGTTATTGAATATCTTATTTAATGTGAAATGAAACTCAATTTGAATATTTAATAAGACTTGAACAAATGCAATTATAAATTGATTTTGTATCATATAACAGGTATTTTTTTTTAAAAAAAAGGTGTGTATATATTAGATATAATTCATTTGAATATTATTAAAAGCGGAAATAGTTTTAGATATCTTTAAACGATATTTCATATTTGAATAACATCAATATGTAACAGCAATTGAGATTGAGTAGTAATGAAATAGTGAAAGAATTATAGTGGTAAGATGCCTTTAGCGAATCAATGATATTCTCGAATATGTCCACTTTCTCAACAGTTTCCATTTAATAACATATATTTTTTTATTAGAAATTAAGATTACTGGAATTTGACGAATGACGTAATTTTATAATAAAATTTGAAATGGAATTAATGGATGATATAATTTGTTTATAATATTCGTAGTACAGATTTTAATTGATGTTGAACAGTATTTTTTACACGCAGAAATATATATATGTATATCAATATTATAAAAAAAAAAATTATATATCATAATAATAGGTATATTAAAAAGTGATTTATAAATTTCTTAAATGATTCAATAAGTAAAATATTTTTAATATTTTTACGTAAATGAAAATTGTTGTTAATAGTATTTAGTAGATGCGTTTTGGTTTTACAATAATAAAATGTTATATCTGGGAAATGAAATTAATTAAAATTCAAAATTTATTGGAAAACTATAAATCATCGGAACTTCAAACAAATATTATATTAATTTTTAAACTAACAATAAAATATTCTTATAAAAATTACATATTTAATAATTGAATATAAATTAAATCAAATATAAAAATTATGTTAATATTATATTGTAATCATAAAATTAAAATTCCAAAAACTATTGATAAAAATTTCATTCAAGTAAATATCTTCAAGAATGTTTTTTTTAATGAATTTCATTAATGAACTTGGCGTGACTTTATCATATGCGTGTCAATAAGTTATTATAAATTTAAATATATTAAAAGAATGTTAGTATTGTTCAAAAATAGTGTGTAGATAAAATAGGATAGCACGATAGAGTAATATATAAATTTTAACATTAAACCAAACATTAAATTTTAACATTTATTAAAATTGAATTATTTTGAATAATTATATACAAATTAAAATATAATTAATATAGAGAATATATGAATTATTTTCTTTTAAAATTCCAAAAATATTAACAATATTAAGAAATTACAAAAAGTTTAAATAATTAATAAATGATTTTTTTTAGTAAATTTGTATAATGTATATTAATTTTATTTATAGTAATTCATTTATTGTATAGTTTACTATGATATTATTATTTTTATATCTATCCAAAGATTAAATATTGTAGATTTTTATTATGTAAATAATATATAAATATAAATAAATATATTTATAGATATTGAGCTGGTTTTTTGAAAGTGGTATAAGTCCATTTTTTCATATATTTATTTAGGGTTTTTGAGTTAATTTAAAAATATTCAATTTAATCAAAATGATATTTTTTTTACACTATACACCTTTTAAATTTTATTATGAAATAATAATTACTAACATTATTTTACAAAATAAACGATTTTTAGCGCCACATGGACTTATACCAAAAATAACCAAAGATTAAATATTGTAGATTTTTATTATAGACTTATAAATAATATATAAATATTTAAATACTAAATATATTATATAAAAAATATATATTACTTCGTTAAGTACTTGTAAAGAAAATAAACATTAAAACCTTTTTCTTATATGCAACTGAACTCACTACAAAGTATTCCACCTGTTATATACGATAGGTAGACAGATCATATGACAATTTTTCACCTGTTATTATGGACAATTATAAAACTCAGCCGAAGACAATGGAAACACTTTCGTCAAAACGATCAAGATAACGATGGCGACGTTTTTTTTCTTTACATAACGTTTGAAATAATCCTGAGAAAGGTTAAACCATATTTCATGCAATAGTGTGTACTGTACACGCGTATACAACTGCAATAAAACAGAAATGTCTCCCATGGTAGCCGATTGTTTAGCGTAGCGAGGACCATTATAAAATTACATGTCTGAGAGAACAATTAAACACACGTAGTTAATGAAGCATTCGTTCCATGAATGGGTGAGAACGCGACTAACCTAGATCGGTCAGATTTTA
This sequence comes from Neoneuromus ignobilis, assembly GCA_029203775.1. Classification (NCBI taxonomy): domain Eukaryota; kingdom Metazoa; phylum Arthropoda; class Insecta; order Megaloptera; family Corydalidae; genus Neoneuromus; species Neoneuromus ignobilis. The sequence continues at coordinate 14,612,031 of CP092094.1, read as the reverse complement.
TTTGTTTATTTGCTTGCCGCCATCCATACGTCGAAAATGGGCACGTGCCGAGGAGGAATTTTTTATTTTATTCAAAATTCAAATAAATAGTTTTATATTATTCTGAAATAAATTTGTAATGTAGAAATATTAGTATTTTTTCTGTATTTTATACCAGTTTTATTTATTCTGAAATAATTATAGAAATATTATATATATATATATATATATATATATATATATATATATATATATATATATATATATATATATATATATATATATATATAAACCCAAATATTTAGTTATCACAGGTGATATTCGATATCAAGTACTAATAAGTAAACAAATTTGTAAATTGAAGTCTTTGGATACATTAATAAAAGAAAAACAAAGTAGACAAATATAAAGTTAAAATATTTATAAACAACAGTCGTGATGTTATTTTAATTCAATATGGTAAAATACACATACATCCTTCAGGATCAGGAAGTTTATAAGATGATCAATGGTCCAATTTGTTTTTTTTATGATTATGAAACATGGATGATTAACAGTAAATATAAACGAAGACTATAAGAAGATGAAATGGATGATTAATAAACGATTTTTTCTGTTAGAATTAAAAAAAATGATCTCGACACGTTAGATTTTTTCTTTCACAATATTTGAAATCACGTGATACCTCTATGCATAGGATATATATATATATATACATATGATTGCTTTTTAATATCATTTTTAAAATTTTTGAAATTGATTAAAAAAAATACAATATTTAGTTTATTTGCAAAAATTGGACTTTTTCTTATTTTCAATTTTATTTAGTAACAAATATATAATAAAATATTTTTAAGTCATAGGTACAAAATAAGCTTAATTAAAACTTGTATCACACACAAGCACATACATACACACACACACACACACATATATATATATATATACACTTAAATTATATAAATTCAAGCAATAGTAGTCAAATTACTCAAATTGTATGTAATTAAAATCGTTTCAATTTAAGTCGAAAAAATTATATACCATCTAGCGTGACAACGAATGGTCCATATTAAGAAATATATTTAAACAGACATTGTTCATTGTTGGTGTAAATTAAACGAAAAGAAAAAAAACCTCCTTATGCGCTCCTGACCTCCTCGAGAGTATACATATTGTTACAACTCTGCGTTAACAATATTTTTGCGTAACTTTTAACTACGACGCTGTGAGAACTGGGCCACTCATAATCTATTTTGATTTCGTTTTCGTTTCGTAAAATATGTAAATCCATTCTTTTGTATTTATATACGATTATAAAAAAACGTACATGTACATACATGTATTATATTATATTATATTATATATATATATATATATATATATATATATATATATATATATATAACTTTTTATATGAAATAAGGAAGCAAAATCAACTGAAGTTTTTTTCTTATCATTATACGTTCGGAATAATTGTATTTATATTTACATATTTCTGATTGTTTCCTGTGTTAATATTTTGAATGAGAAGAATTTCGACAAACACATATATACATACACACACACACACACACACACACATATATATATATATATATATATATATATATATATATATATATTTATTTACGTAACTTCTTAATTACTTTCGCATATAAAAATCAAATAACTTTATATATTTTTATAATCATTTGATTTTAATTTGTTATTATTTAATTTAATTTTATTACTATTTTAATCTTATAAAATGATTGTCGTTTTGTATAAAAGGAATAATTAAATTATTGGTTGTTATAATCGAATATAACTTTTTAAATTATATTATATATTTTTAAAACATTCATGTGTATGAAAAAATTAAAATATCACTTTTGGTTGATATCTATTATTATAGTTAGAATTGAATTTATACTGTAATTCTTAAGAATATCTTAATAAATTATAAAATCTCTGATTGAGTAACATGTAATATTATTTTATTTATATAAAAATAGATTAATTTTAAAGAATTATTTTTTTAAATGAAAATGGTGAAAAATTGATTGTTCTATTAAACAGAATAAAGAATGTAGATGCAAGAAATATTTTAATTTATTTGTTTTTATTATTATTTTCTTTATAAAAATATCTAACAGTCAAATGAAAATTTATTTGAAAGGTTTTAATTTAATACGTATTTTTAAGAGATTTATTTTTTAAAAAAATAATTGATATTGATTTTTATAAACATATGTATAGAGTTAATTTTAGTGAAATAAGTATAATTAATATTTATGAATGTTGCAATAAAAAATAACTTATGTAATATTTCATACATATACAGTAGCTTATAGTTAATTTTCTTATAAAAACGACGTTCTAGCATTTTAATTTTGCTAATGTTAATAATTATACTATAAAGTTGAATACTAAATGACGTTGACACAACTTAAATAATACAACAATGAAACAATGACACTCGTAGTCATTTTTACATTAAAGAGTCTGTACTTAAATTAACTATTATATACATTTTTTCTGCACGTTGACAACACAGCTTTTCATTAAAACTTAGGTCGACATTTAATCATATGTCGACGAATGCGCGCACATTTGAGTTCCTGCGTTTATTATTTTCATATTTCCGCGTCGCATTTATGAAACTGCAATCTGATTTAATTACATACAGTGTTAAATGTGTATAATATTTGTACATGCTCGAAAAAAATTCGGCTCTCACGATTGGTATCGTATAAAAAATTACACTCTCACACAACTTATTCGTCATATTATTTATGTGATGTTAATTAGTCGTGTCGGAACTGAATTTTCATTTAAAGTACTACATTACTGATGTAATAATGTATTCAGATCAAATTTTTAATTGATCCAGTTATTACATTCACTTTGATTTAGTCAATCAGATTTTTACATTTTTTTTGTTATTTACTTATATTTAATAAATTATATACAACAGGAACTTTTTTATATAACAGGATATTATTAAAAATGATATATTGTTACATTTCAATATCTATTTATATTTTTTATTAAAATTATTTTACTTTTTTTTATTTGTAATGTTATTTAAATAATGTATGTTTAAATAACATTATAAATAAAAAATAAGTGCAAAATATTTTGTGATTTATAAAAAATTATATCGAAAATTATCTTTAAAACTTTAATAATGAAATTAATTTTGTTGTTATATAAAAGTTACTTTTTTTTAAAATAAAATATTTCAAAATATCCAAACTAATTTTTTTAAAAATTATAAATTTCAATTTAACAAATATTACCTCCATAAGATACGTTTTTCTTATAATACTATTTATTATATTATATAAGTTTACAAGAAGAATATCTCAAAAAAAGTTTAGAATAATTTATGATAAGTAATAATCGAAAATAACATGAATTACAATGTATTTTAGAATATATTCCTAGTATTATTATTTCATTCTATAATGTTTTTGTACAATATAAACTTATATATATATATATATATATATATATATATATATATATATATGTGTGTGTGTATGTATATAATGTATGCTTACATGTAAATTCAGGAATGTATGAACACAGATATACACAATAGCTTTATTATTGTTGCAAAATGAACACAATAATTAAATTATACAATATGAAAGTTTGCATTAACAAGAAAAGAGTTTTAGTGTTGAAAACTTTTTATCGTAGAATTTTTTTTTTGTTTACACACACACACACACACATATATATATATATATATATATGTGTGTGTGTGTGTGTGTGTGTGTGTGTGTGTGTGTTTGTGTGTAAACTATTTGACTTATTATCAAAAAAATATTTCATGAAGGCATCTATTTTTTATGTTTTTACTGTTAACTCGTAATCATTTTTTATTGTATTAATTTGAAATGTTAAATAGCCTGCCTTATTTAAAATATAGGGTCATCCAGGTGTGACGCCTATATTTGTGTTTTATTAAAAAGAAAACTACAGACATGTTTCCCTATACGCCACCATATACACATGTTTATTTTTAATAAAACACAAATCTAGGCATCACATTTGATGACCCTATATATATATATATATATATATATATATATATATATATAAATTAAACTTTATTTATAAATTAATATGTGTGTGACGATATTTTAAAATTAATAAAAATATTACCCATTATATTCAAGATTAAAAAATTACAAATTCAAATACTATTGCCGTTCAAAATTTGTAGTATATAAGTATATCAAAAGTTAAAATTTTAATTGATGGATTACTATTTTATTAACTTTATTTATATAAAAAATTACTTATTTTATTAAGTAACATTATTTTTTAATAGTTTTATTACTTTCCACATTTTATAGGGTTTATATAAATTTTCTAAATTAAAATTTTTATTGTTATATTCTATATGATTAAGCAACTCTATCTATTCTGGTTTTGTTTAGTCTAATAAAAATTCAAAAAAAGTAATGTCAAAAATTACACACACACATATAAATATATATATATATATATATATTCTTGACTATAAAGTTTTTGATATAACTGACATTTTAAAAATGTCAACAAAAATTAATTTATTTCTATTATATAACAACACTTTATATTATATGTTGTATTAATAAATGTACATATGTGTATTACCGAGAAATACTCTTCTGCATGTTCTGTTTGTGACAGTGATATAGAGTTTTCACAGTTATTATTTCAATATATTAAAAATGCATATTAATTGTACTTTTATGAACTTAAATACAACCAAAACGAATATACTTATTTAATTGTTTGATGTTGGATATAAGAATAAAAAAATGATAATTTAGAAAGTTTAGCACATTATAAATCTAACGAAATGTGCAGAGTTAATGGAGGAAATAAAATATGAAAACGTTGAAATATCATTAGCACGCTAGCAGGTAGTTACAATTGTCTTGTTTATATAAATCAAGGTGTTTCCCTAAAAATATATTAATAAATAGTAGTTGCAAATACACAACTAACTCCAGCCTTCGTTCGTTAACCTTTTTGAATAAATGTATGTGCTTTTATATGTTCATAATAAAAATACACACCCACGATTCAAGAAGCATGCATAGAAAAAATATAAATATACATATAATGTATAGATATAAAAGAAAAAACATACAAATATATATCTTTATTTAAAAAATACAAATAAAACATCGATAAAATCTGTAAATGAATTAAGAAAACCAAAAAAATAATATATTTACACAAATGAATTTTAACCCCAACACCACAATAATTTAAAGTGTTCAATAATCAAATATTGTTCACTTATTATTTATAATTATATAATCTATAATTATATCGGCTGATGCATTTCGATGGCGACGCAATCATCGTCAGAGCCTTTCTACCTCCTACAGAAAGGCTCTGACGATGATGGTTCCAAAACAACAAATAAATAATATATTTATTTGAAAAATATAGAAAAAAAATTAAAGCTCATTAATTGAAAATAATATATGTGGAAATCGTTTTTATTTATTTAAAAATACATAAAAATAATTTATAATTAAAAATTATAAATGAAAAAATCATAATGAATATTGTTCTTACTTGATTTTTTTCATTATTTAATCTACAAATCCATAAATTTATTTAATAATATATAAAGATGTACTCATAAAAATATTTTTTTTAATTAATAAAGTTAAGAATATAATAATATATAAGACAATATTTTTTACTAATGTTTTAAAAACATATTTTTCTTAAAACATTTATTATTAATAAATTAATATATTTTTGAAAAATGGTAAATATAAATAATGAATTTTATTTATGAAAATTAAACAATTTTAATTATAAAAAGCAACTAAAAATTAAAATATATCTTTGCAACAAATCCAATATAATTTTACTCATTTATTATAGAGATTTGTTCTAATATTGTTAATAAAGCAATTCATTAACTTAAAACCGTCAAACATTATTTATCCGGTTTATAGTCGATTGTTAATAGTTAGAAGACTTTCCTTCATAATATATTCTGTTTATTATTGAGGAAACTGTTTATAATACTTTCAATGATTGTATATCGTTTGTCATACAGAATATGTATTTATTATTTTTTTTTTGTTCCTCTCCAGTTTATCGTAACAGGAACTGTTTAATTACAATGATGAGAAAATTGTTTGTGTATATTTTGTTTAATAATTATTATATTTCGAATGTTGAAAAGTGTACGAATTGTACGATGCACTAGTTAAATAATGTTTACATATTTTTTCATATTAATAGAGTGTGTTACGTTATAATCACAAAATGTATTGTTAATTAATGTCATAATAAAATGAGATTTTCTGTCAGTAAACTTTCATACATATTCATTTCTCTGTTTCGATATATTATTGCTTTAGAATTTTTAATCGAAATATGTTTCTTAAATGTAGATCACCTTTTCATATATTTGTATATATTATAATTAAAATAAATCTCATACTTTTTCAAAAAATCTGTTTTGTAAGTTTTTTTAATAATTTGAAACAATTTAAACATAAAACATTCAATTAATTCACATATATCATAAGGTTGTTTATAATAATTAAATGTTAATAATTTATATCATTTCAAGCCTTTTAGAAATATTAATACATTTTTATAAAACTGAATATTTTTTTTGTATTTTTAAAATATTGCATATGCAAATTTATTATTTATTAAACAAGAATATTTTCCATTTTCATAGTTGACGACCTTGGGTAAGAAATTATGAGAGGTTTATAAGTATTATACAATCTATTTTTTATTGTTTCCGGCATTTTTATTTGTATATCTCAAGAAAAAAATAAACAACTTTAGATTTTTTATTTTATTTAAAATCGTACTTAATAAAAGCAATTTATGTATCAAATAAAAACTGGTATTATAATGAAATGATCTTGTTTTTTTATTACTTCATTTTACCTTAAAAAAGCGTTATTTTTATAAAAGCATATATTTTGATGAATTATTTAATTTTTATCTTAATGATTTAAACTTGTTATAATAATTTATAGTAAATTAATATTTTTTTAAAAAAGGCATTTAGGTAAAAATTTAAATTCTATAATTTTAAAAAGTACGATATAAAAATTATGAAATTAGTATTTGATATAAGAAATATTGTTTATTAAATATGAAAAATAATATTTCAAAAATATGGTTATCTAAAATAGAAATAAAATAAAGAAAAATAGTTTGTTTGAAAAATATATCTGGATTTTTTTAATTAAAAAATATAAGTTATTTTATATAAAAAAACCAATAAATTTAAGAAAAAATTAAATGGAAATTACCTGTTATGTCTAATATGTTTATAAACATTTTAAATTATCTCAATTAATCCTTGAAATTTAAGTAGCATATATATTAACCTGTCATCGTTTACTTACTATCTTTCTACATACACACGTATGCTTAATTTTTTCAGGGTCTTTTGTCATTGTTGACGCGAATAAATATAAATTTTCATACATTGTTTTCAAAAGTTTTGGGAACATTTCTGTACATCACGAACTTCAAGGTTTCTGAAAAGAGAATTCTGTTTATATTTAAATTGTAGTGAAATTCAATACGTTTTAAATATACACATTTTTTTATATATTTGTACATACACATACATACATACATATATATATATATATATATATATATATATATATATATATATATATATATATATGTTTGTATGTAAGAATATAATTGAGGAAAACAATGTCTTTTATAAATCGAAATACCTGCGTATTCTTTTGATTCTTTTTTAATTTAACTATGTTAATTTTTTAAAAATAAATTATTTCTAAATTTTTTTTCGAAAATAAATGTATTTTTTGTATTTACACGTTTAAATATCTTACTAATTTATATTAAAGTTTTGTATAAATATTTTCTTTAATTGCGGTAATAAAAAAACTAATAAAATAAATAAAGAAATGTACTTTTTATAAAACTTTATAATGATTATTTTTCAAATTTGTTTCTTATTTCAATAATTATGAAATAAATGACTAATTAAAAAAATAAAATAATAGATAATATATGTTTGAAACTACTAATTAGAATTTTTAAATAGTTTTCATTAATAACTTTTTCTAACACTCATTTTGAAAAGAATTACAATGAATATGTTATGTAGATGTCAATGAAATCATATATCTTGCCAAAAAATGTTTTCTTCTATTGAAAAAATATCTTTATTTTCTTACAAAATTAAATACATTATCTTAACATTTTTATTTCATGAATTAGAAAGGAGTATGCATTTTAAATGAATTTATTAAAATATGCTTTAATAAAAGATAGATACTTTATGAAATAACAATTAATTAGATTTTCTTAATGAAACAAGAATTTTTATTTGAAGTTATGTATAAGTAACATAATTACACACACACATATATATTTGTGTGTGTGTGTATATAATGTATTTTAATGTATTCTGTAATATTAAAGAACCATAACTAAATAGCTTAATTTCAAAATTCGTATTCTAAAACAACAGTGAGTACTTCTTTCATAACTATTAGTTGGTGACAATAAAAATACTTTTGCAGAAAAAAAGTATCTGAAATTAAAACCGTCTATTATAACTCCTTCACAATGACAAAATTGAAGAATGAACCATTAAACACATGGCAAAACAATACGTCAGTGAAAAATTGTCTATTGTCATTTTTCGACAGTAAAAATAATAATAATAATAACAAAATATACGTATTACTGTGACTATGCTCCAAGGTTGGTGCTAATAACCGAACTATTTCAAACTATTTAGTTTAGGATGTGCAAAAAAAGATCATAAATAGCGCATTAATTATAATGCAGAGTGCATGTATTAAAGGTCGTTTCTTGTTGCTGAAAAATTAAGTATGAAGAAAGAGTCGAGTGCATTTAACATAACATGTCATTCATACATTTACATCGAATGTAACAATGATCCGTGTGAGACAGTAAATATTATTGTCGTGTATGTATATGCAACGATAGAAGTAATCTGTTCTTACACTTTCACCTTTAGTGCGCGCGGGGTCACCAAGGGCGTATGCCCTCCGGAGTGGAGCTCGTCGACCCCCCAACGGCTATATAGCGACCCCACATCAACAAAACACTGTTAGTACATGGAAGACACTCGGTTATCGTGTGTGGGTGAATGTGTGTGATAAATTTAAAATGGTGTTCATTATTAAGGTACGTTCTGTTAAAACGTTATTTTTTACGCGATTTTATCAGTTATATTTTTATTAATTTGATTATTCAATTAAAATTAAGTTTGATTGAAATGATAAATTTAGTGATTTTCATTTTTCAATTTTCACAATTATATTCGGTAATTTTGTATACATAATAATAAAATATATAGAATATTTGTGAAGATTAAAGTCTGGTGTTTTATTTTTTGAAAATTGGTTGTAATTGACAAAATAAATATATATTATAGAATATGTTTATGATTAAATAAATAAAATATTTTGAATGAAACTATACTGAAATTATTTTAAAATTCAATTTCAATTTGTAATAACAAAATTATTTTTTAATAAAATAGCTCTTTTATATATATATATATATATATATATATATATATATATATATATATATATATATATTATGTTAGTTTTATTTGTTCATTTAAATAAATTATTAATTTCTATTATAAATATAATTAATAAATTTTAATTAAATTTTGTATAGTTAAATACAAGCATATTATTCTTATCACAAAAGATGATGTTATGTTTATTGTATCAGTGAATTTAATTTTCAATTCTAATTAAATTTTCGATTTTATTTTTTTCTTGATTATATCTTTTCTTTATTTCATATTTATTTTATATTAAAGAATTATATATATATATATATATATATATATATATATATATATATATATATATATATGTACACATTTTTTTAGTGATATAATAAACTTTGATTATTAGTCGAAAAAATACATTATTCTTTTCAAAATTTTTATCTTAAGTATATTGGAATTCTTTAATAATAATTGATTATTAGCACTTGTAATTTATTATAAATGTGAAAAGTAACTTTATATATATATATATATATATATATATATATATATATATATATTATTTTAACTATTATATAATATAATTATAACTATAGGATCCATTATTAACTTACATAAATTGAATCAATTGAAATAGTTCACATAAAAAATAATGTTTGTAAAGAATTAACATAAATATTGTTATAGAAGCAGAAAAGCAAAAGTTTTATCACATTATTTCATTTGATTTGCGAAACTTTCCTCATTAGAATATAACGAGTTTTAAACAATAAAATAGTAATTGCATAATGGGAACTTAAGTTGCTTTGCACATAAATCATTTTTCCATTGCATATTTCATATTCAAAGAATATAAAATAGAATGTAATTGAATGAAATTGTTGTCGAAATTGTGTTCTTTATTCAAAATTAATGTTTAATTATATATATATATATATATATATATATATATATATATATATATATATTGACATATTTATCTTTTTTTATTTCTTTTAATTTTATTGAATTAATGCCTGTTTTCTATACATTTTAAATAAATTTCCTAATAATTTTACCCTATTTTTTAATATTAAAAAGTATTTACGTTAGCTGTCTCTTGAGTTAGTTCGTTATCTATATATATATATATATATATATATATATATATATATATATATATATATATATGTATGTATGTATGTATAAACTGGTGGAAATTTATTTCAATTAATACATATATGCACTTTAATACATTTGAAACAAAAATAAAACTGTAAAAATATTTTTTATAATATGTGAAATATTTGATTGCATTTCATTATTATACAGCTGTATATAGATATTGATTTCCATTTAATGAATCATAAATTCAAAGGCCAGTATACAATTGATATGTATTTATTTAATATTATTTCTGGTGGAAACGCTTCGACATACATTAATTCATTATTTATAAAAACAGATAATTCAATCATAAACAAACATCCGTGTATTTCTATTTCTCTTGCATGTTAGGAATTTTGATTAAAGAACAAATTACAATTTTATCTTCTTAAAAAAAAGATATTACAAAATTACTACACAATACTAATGAATTGTTATGCTATTAAAAACATGTTGTCATCTGAAAAGATAACTTGTATGAGTAAGTAAAGCAACAGACCAGAAAATAACTAAACTTCCTTTATGTTTTATATATGTATAGATTAAAAGATCGGCCTTGATTCATATCTTTTACGCATCCTTTTTTCTAGGTATCAACGCGCCTGATACTATTGTTGACAATATGCTGTACAAGAAATATAATTTTAGCACAAGTAACCGAAAATGATCCATTGATAGCACTTGAAAGCAGTGATCAGAGTGTTGTTTTAAAGAACAAAAATACTAAAGACGGAACTTACACATTCGGGTTTGAGAACGATGATGGAATTTTCAAATATGAAAGTAGGGATGTTAAGAGCGGTCCATTTGGATTTATTTCGAATCAAGGCGATTTAAAGAAATTGTTTGATTCAGATAACAAGACAAGTGTTACAACTGATACACTAACAGATGATATTAATCAAAATCCCGAAGTCAGCACAGTTCCGCATACAACGACCACTAAACGATCGTCAACGTTAATATATCCGCATGTAACTTTAGTACCAAGTCCTACTCGTTCAGCTGTAATTCAATCTATTCCAAGGAGAAGAACGACTACTTCTACAATACCTCCAACAACGACAACTACAACTGAAGCGCCTAAACCGATTTTCGGTCATTATATAAGGCAACCAATTGAATCTTCAAGCTCAAGCCCTTCAAGTTCAAGAATTGTGTACGCTACTTCACAACCGACACGATTTCCATTACAAAATAGTCCTCATACAAGACCAATATTACAAAATGGTCAGTTCATTAGAACAACCATTCCACCTCAAGAGCATGGGAAAATTATCGAAGGACAATTAATACGTCCTAGTACCCACTCTGAAAGCACAACTACAAGACCTGCTGATAATGCATTATTGCGAAGGATATTAGTATCTAGGAATCCAATTCAGGATTCAACGACAGAATCATCGACTTTATCAAGTTTTAAACCGATCTTAGAAGATTTGAATGAAAAAGAATTAGAAAAACAGAAACGATATAGAAGTAATACATTTAGAAGACAGTTGACTCAAGAGAAAGAATTCGATCCACAACAACATATAATTAATTACCAACAATCAGCTGGTGAAGATTCAACAGATATTTATGGAAGTTCTGTTGCAGTTGGCACTCAACGTCCTTTATTCACAACGACACAAGGTCCTCGAGTAATACCAGCACCTAGAATTTATCAAGGACAAGAACAAGTTGATCAGATTCAATATAGACCTATTGGATACAGAAGAAATTTCATCCGTGTACAAAGACCTAACCAAATCGATAATTTAGCTGAAGCTCCTACAACTCAAGCACCTATTCCAGATGATGAACCTTATCAAACTCCAGGACCTGTTCCTATATTACAAATACCTGCTTACAGAGACTTAGACTCAAACATTATCAATCAATCTGTTCCTAGACATAGACAGTTTATTAATCAAAGAATTATTCCTGCAAATAGACTTGTGAATCCTGAACTTGTAAGAAATAATGAAGATGCTAGAATTGATGTTGATCCTCGATTGAGATTTATTCCTTATCAAAATGAACAATACCTTCGAGAAGCAACTGCAACAAGTGGACCTTTACAATTTCCGCCAGTAACACCTCCTCCATATTTTATTAGACAAAGAAGGCCTTTACCTAGACCAGTACCAGTACAGTATGATGAACAAGATCCACAATTTATTCAAGATTATCCAAATCAAGTATATCCAGTTCCTGTTCCAGTAACACCTTCACCATTTGTACAAAATTTGGAAAATGATTTACAAAATATTCAAGAAGATATAAAGCCCCCTCTATCAACAAGAGATTTTCAACGATTATTAAATCAATTGATATTTGTTCAGAGTAGATTACAGCATTTGATTCATAGACAAGGATATGAGGATCCAAGAAATTATCCACAACCGCAACAAGCTGTGTTTAATCCAAGATATCAGCCAGTATATCAACCTCAACTAAGACGTCATCCTGGACAACTAACAGTAGATAATTCTCAAAATAGTCCTAATAATAGATTGTTTGTTCCTGTTTATCCAAGTCCAGCTCCACAAAATATACCATACGAAACAATACCACCATACGATCCAAGGTACGTTGTACGCAGAAGACCTCAATATCCTAATCAATACGTGAATAATCCTCAAGAATATCTACCTCCTGAAATACGAGAAATGTTATTATTGAAGATGCTTCAATTAGCAATTAATGCGGAACTTGCAGCAACTAATCATATGGAAGTGGCGACTGTAGCACCAAAACCGAGATCAAATTCACAAGTTCGAAATGTTAAAATTATTGGCGAAGAAATGGAAGGAGTGAAATCAACAGTAAGAAGCAAAAGATATAACGAGAGAGAAGAAGTCATGGATTATTACGAATAATTAAAAATATAGTTCAAATATTACAATTCATCATCTTCCTTTATTTTCTATTCCTATGATTTAAGAAAACAGCTTTTATTTATATTATTTTATTTTTTGTACTATATAAATCAACTATAAATTAGCATAGTTTGTTAGTTGACATCTTAACAAATAAATGCTTGAATATTTTGTTAGTAAAGAGATAAAGAAAAGATGTTGAAAAAATAAGCAATGGAAGATATATTCAGTGATGAAAATTTCTGTGTACCAAAGAGAATAAAATTGATTCACTGTGATAAAGAAATGAATTAGTTTTATACTGCTTCGTCACAGGTGTCTGATGATTTTGAATCCGGTTCAGGATTTTCTTTATCTTCTTCAGTTTCATCCGAATCAGTTTCATCAGCTGGTGTGATCGATACAGTTGGGATACAAAGTTCGATGGAATTTATAATTATTTGTGTATCTTCTTTTGAACAGTAATGCAAACTCCATTTCTGTGCACATCCTCGACCGACTGCCATGAAAATTCCAGCTGTAATTAATAGTTCTGCTGATGCTATTCCAAAAACTAGTCTCCACCATCCAGCGAACTATGGAAATAAACGTGTATATGATTAATATGATCACTTTTATTTTATTCTAGAAATTTTCAAACGAACTGACAAATAATCAATAAATTTATTTTTTCAAAATAAATGTTAACAGTGAAATTATTATTTATTTCATGAAAATTGTATTAAGTGTTTACTTACTGAACCATGTAAACCCTCTCGAACTACATAATTTGCTGCTAGTAAACCAGCTGCGCCCATTGTTGTCGCTAAACCAAATATTGTACCTATAATATGATTAATGATTTAAGATGGTTTTTCTTCATTAGAAAATTGAATATTTATTGATGTATTATAGAAATATGTAATTTTTTATGTAAAAATAAATAAATATAAACGATATAATATTTAACATGAAAAAGGGTTCCTTATTTTTAACACTTGATTAATAAAAATATTACTTTCATAATTATGTTTTCTGAAGTATTTTATTTTCCATTTAACAGCAAATGAAATAATTATGATTAATAATGTTATTTAGAGAATCATATATGTAATTGTTAATAAATAGTGAATAAAACTAAAACGAGAATTGTATTTATTAAAGTAGAATGAATATTTTAGGTAATTATTTTTTAACATATTTAAATAAATAAAATAAAAAATTATATAGATATTTATTCAAAAAGAGAAAAATATAAAATAACCTGAATATTCTGGAGCTAAATCAATAGCACTAGCATATGCTCCTGCAGGAGTTGCTCCAGTTAATGTAATTGCTGCTGTGTACAATGCAGCAGGAGTAGCCGGATCACATCCTGTATATCCAAGCACGAAGATCAGTGCAGCCGGTAGGAAATGAGCTTAAAAATTACTATTTCATTATAAATAAATGAATTTATTTTTTTAGCAGTTAACATACATATATATACGAATAATTTCCTTGCTGTTGTTGTTGAAACTATGCCTGAACTTCGAACATGGTCGACAACAAAGCCGAAAGTAATTGCTGCAACGAAATGGCCGATATTTGGTAAAGTTGAGAGAATATCGTCCTATGAAAGATAACAATAGATATTTTTCATTTACAGATTTTTAGAATAAAAATCTTATTATGGAAGTAAACAAAGTAATTTATGAATTAAGAAAAATTTTAAGACAATGTAAATGTGAAATTCATCAATTAACTTATCGAATTAATGTAATATAAATAACTTACGTGAAATGTAGAATATCCATAAACAAGTTTTAAATATTTTAATACTCCTAACATTAGAGTAGCATCAGCCCATTGTCCTCCAAGAACAGCTAAACTGCAAGCCCATACAGGAATTGATGATAATAAATGACGCCAAGGTACACTGCTTTTTATCTTTAAATAAAAGTTATAATACTTTTAAATGGATACAAATTATATATGATTGTATATGAACATTAAAAACAATAAAAAATATATAGTTACTTCTTGTTTAGGATCTCTGAAAAGAAGCACGTCTTCAACAAACCTCCACCATAAGAAAAACCAAACAAACACTATTAAAAAAATAAAATAGCAAATTGAGTCTCTACCCAATGTTCTTACTAGTGGTATTCCTAAAAATCCTACAATTGTATAGCCTAAATTAACAGCTGAAAATAAAATTAAATCCATTATTATTCTTTAATATTTTATTAAAATAAAACTTCTTTTATTGTATACCAGAATAACAAGATACGAAACAACTGATATTCTTTAAATCAATCCATGAAACCGCTAACATATGAGCTGCAGGCCAAGTAGCAGCAACGCACATTCCTTGGAAAATACGAATTGCTACATGAGCAGGACTTAACCATGCGGCTGGTATTAAGACAGCGGCTGCACCTGCACCCAGAATTGCATATCCCATAACACGTTCTGCACCGACACGAGCAGCAATTCTGCTAGCTGCTAGTGGTGAAATAAGACAACCCCACATAAATGCTTCACGAAGAATAGCTTCAGTTGCTTCATTCTGTGACATTGGTATCTGGAAATTACCAAAAATAAATGAGATATATTTTTAGGAAACAAGGATATTTAAATATACCAGAGAATATAAACATTTAAGTGAATATTGAATCATAGAAGTTTTAAATGTACTAATTTACTCAAAATTAATTAAATGACTTACCTCAATATGTGGTATTGATCTTGCAGTATGTACTGCTTTTCGTCCATTTTCATCAGCAGATACATCAGTGATATTTTCTTGTGGGTTACATAATCGTGTAATATAACTCGTATTTTCAACATACTGTGCGAATTCTTCTGCTGATATCACAGTGTTGTTATTAGCCAATAAAGCAACTGAAGAACTATGTTCTATAATTCCTCCGATAGCAAAAGCGATTGCTAGTAGAATAGTCAGTATATGTGGATGGTCAATCTTTTCTAAAATTATATATATATATATATATATATATATATATTAAATAAAAATTCTAGGATATCTTATATTATATATGCAAATAAAAATTGAATTATGTTAACAAAACTATATTAATTTTATAAGTTTTTATTTAAAATATATAGATAGATATTGGTTGTACCTGTTTGTAAAATTTTATAAAAATTATAACTATATTATAAAATTAATACCAACAAATTTAGATTTCAATAATTTTTTGGAAATAATTTTGAGAGTATATTTATTTTAATGAATATTTTTGAAATAATTAATTTTATCAATTTAATAATTTGAATAATTCTGATTATTAAATATGATATGAGAAAAATATATTTAACTATAACCCTAGATTTAAATATGAAAGTTTAACAAATATAAATAAAATATAGTTTTTAAACATATTGTATTATGAATGAATTTTATTTAAATTCGAAATTCAGTAGATTGAATTAATTAAGATATATTTCTATGTGTATCTGTTAATTTTATATTTAACAATTAAACTACAACAATTAATTTACTATTTTGTTCTTTATTCATGTTAATAGAATCGATACTGATTGAAATCATTTCATTAATCCATTAAACAAAATATAAATTTAATGTTTATATATGAAATATATAGAACTAAAATTATTAATTTAATAATGTTACCTTTTACTTCTTTAGCAGCTCGTTGTACTTGTATACTCCCTCTTTTCAGTTGTACTAAAGCAGAGAGATTCTCTGTTTTTGTAAACCACATCACAATGATTTAAGTAAATTATTTTGTAAAACGAAAAATTATACTAAAACATAATTTATGTACCATTTAGTAAACTAACAACTGCATTAGTTTAGAAATAAAGAAAAAAAAGCAATACATTTGTGAAGTATAACTTATACTAAATGTCCAATGGTCTATAGCTATTGTACAAATACAATTGACTTGATACAATAATTGCCTGTTATAAATTAAAATAGTTATACGTACTTCCTTTAAATGTACAATACGTTCTAGTGTTCAAATGTCCAGATCATTTCGCAACTAGAATTTGATGTGTCAAGTTGTATTAACAGCAAATATTAGTTTTTAAAAAAATCAAATTAGAGTAACAAATATTAATATACTTAGAAAGAATTTAATTAAAAAACATAGTTAAATATTTTAATATTATTATATGAATATTGGAATCAGTTTCATTTTACCCACATACAGGTACATACACATGTACATACAAATATATATATATATATATATATATATATAATAAATACGTGTGTGCATATGCAAATATGAGCATTCTCAAGTGAAGGATAACAATTGTTACTATTAATTTACCTTTATGTAATGTAGTTAAATTATTTCACAATTACACTTATTGCTGATATGTAAATATGAAATTTCATTTAAAAAATCGATTATTTACAATGGTAATTAGCATTTATTCAAATTCGTACATATTAATTTTTATTTATAATTAATAAATAGTACATATAAAGATCATTTTACTTTTTAGTGAAGCTGTAATTCAAATTAAAACAGGAAAATCTGGAATATCTATTTAAAAATAATATCTTGAACCCAAATTTTTAGGAAATTTTACAAGTAAAATTATTTGTATAGTGGGGGAGCAGTTTTCAAATTCTACAACAGGGTTGTTTTGTGATTGATAAAATTGATGTTTTATGAAAATAATTGTAAAATAGTATTACAATTTTTATTTAATATTCATTAAATATGATATTATATATATATATATATATATATATATATATATATAATGGTGTTTTTTTAGGATGGATAGAACTTTCAATAGAGATAGATGTCAAGTAAGATATCAGTTTGAGTGATATAACTGACATTTGGATTTAGTATACTTTGGCAAATTATTTAAAATGTTTTATACTTGAGCAACGTTTCTAATTTGTGGACATTTATTTTAAAAATCAGTGTTCTGTTCGTCAAACTTATGGAGCATAAAATGTTATTGAGTGATGAGGATCATTTTTGGCTTAATAGGTGCATTAATAAGCAAAATTTCCGCATTTGGAGTGAGATCAATCCTAAAGTGATTTACGAGAGCTCGTTATATCTAGAAAAATGTACCGTATGGTACGGATTGAACGCTGGTGGCATCATCGAACTTTATTTTTTTCGAAATAAACACGGAGAGCGCGTTACTTTCTTTTTTACCATTCTTATCAAAAAACATTCGTATGTCTGAAATTGTATTTAAATGTTAATGCCATAAAATTATCTTTCGATCTATACCAAATAAATGGTCATGCTGTCAATTAGTATGTGTTTTATTTTAATTGAAAGTTCTATTACGTTTAAAAAAACAATATATATATATATATATATATATATATATATATATATATATATATATATATATATATAAAACCAAGTGTAATAAATTTTATGCAACAAAATAAAACAGTTTTTATTGTATATATTTAATAGTTACATTAGTACAAGAGATGTTTCAGTTAAATGTTGGTTTAAAATATTGAAATATAATAATTATTTCTTTAGGTTGATTCTCTGACTATACAGTAAGATTGATATGAACCACATTAATAAGTCTTTATTAAAAAATTATATGAATGATAAAATAATTGTGTATAATTAAACAAATATATATATATATTTTTTTTTTTTTTGATTATATTTTTCATGCTGAAACCTATACAATTATTTTTGAACCAGTATATATCATTTAGATTTAATAAAATGTCCAATACTTATATTTTTACGATGAACAAAAGTACAGTTAGAAATAAAATACAGTATAACTTATTTGTATACTAATAATAAATTACATGTTTATATATGTGGTCTAAAAGGGAATGAAAGATTATAAAGAATAGTAAATGATAGTAACCATGTAAATGTATGTCAGAACTCTTTAATCTTATTTTAATTATTATATATATATATATTCTCATCCTAATGTGACGTCTAGATTTGCATTTTATTAAAAAAAAAAAAGAAAAACTATACACATATTTCCCTATACATCATTTTATATGCATGTTTTTTTTTCAATAAAATTATTTGGATGACCATATATATATATATATATATATATATATATATATATATATATACATATGTACATATAGTTAGAAAATTATTCATAAATGTTACTTAAAAACTGTATAAAAGTAATTCCGAGAGTATTAAATAGTATGTTCTGATAATCATTTTTATGTGTTATAACAGTTGACTTAAATGATATAATGTTTTTAGTTTTATGTAATGTAATGGTAACATTAGTTAGTGCAACGTAGATATTCATAGGTTTAGCATTACTTTGTGTTGAAAATATCATGTACTGTGTTAATTTATTTAGTGTGTTCTTTAAGAATTTAGAATTAATTTTTTTATAATTATTTTTGGTGATAATGTAAGTGAGATGTATCGTAGTAATTAGCATATATTTGTAATTGTATATGTTAAAAAAATGTTACTGTAGTATGAATCGCACAAAATCGTCCTATAAAGTAATTGGAAATGAAATAGAACGCAAGTAAGTAACATAAAATTTTTTATATCAATATAATTTAATAAATTTGCTAATTTAGTATATATATATATATATATATATATATATATATATAAATTTTCTTGTATATTAATGTGACTGTAATGTCATAAACTAATATATTTTTTTATTCCAAAATTTTCGCTTTTTCATTTCGAGTAAAAGTGTTTGTGTTATTAAATGAGAAAATAAATTATAGTATGTATTCTCTTAATCATTTATAATTTTCTGAAACTTCTATGTACAGTGAAATTAAATAGTTCTCTTAAAAATTAAATTAAGAATTGTATTTTGGATTTTTAATATATTATTTTTCAACTGGATGACCTATGATAGTATTAAAACATTCATTTTCTTTGTTAATGTAATATATAAATTTTATTTAAAAAAAATATTTTTTTAATTTATTGAAAATTAGTTCTCCATCTTGTATATTTATATATGTATATTATATATATATATATATATGTATGTTGTATATATATGTATGTTATATATATATATATATATATATATATATATATATATATATATATATATATAACTTGAACAAATTACTCTTAAAAATTCAACTGGTACAACTATTTAATTTTAAATTATCTAAACGTTTTTAAAACTTCAAATGGTATATTGGTGTTCTCTGTTAACTAGTAGATTCGAGTATTTAACAAGAGTTGTTATGAGATAAGGTAGATTTCTCTATTAGCTTGCGTTTTATCTATTGCACGTAAGGTAACAGCAGTTTATTTTCAGTCAGCACTAAATTAATTGATCAAGGAATTTGATATCAATTTTTCGGTATGTTAGATTGAAAGTAATATAACTGATTTAAAATATGAAATTAAGATTAACAACTACTAATATTTTTCTAAAATATACCACTTTTTACTGTTCTAATATTTTCTCATGTTTTAATGAATTTAATTTACTTCAATTATATTAAATATTCGTATGTTATAGCCTTTAAGTTTCTATGTTAATTGAAAAAATTAAAAATAATTATTTTGTAATTACATGATTAAAAGTGTAGATATTGATATTAAAATCATTTCAAAATTAAGGAAAAACAAAAAGTTAGTTATTTATTTCTTTAGGTATGATTCAGTTAATCTTTTTAATGTCCATAATGGACTATTAGTATTATATTTTTCTGCAATCAGTTTCGACTTTAAACTCAAAAATTATTGAGTTGTTGATGTTATTAATTATTGATCTAGAGAAATATTTTATAGGTTCAGTAGAATTTATTTGAACGTTGCATGAAGGTCGAAATCAGTTATGAGGAAATATGGAAGCAGTAATGGATAATAAAATGAGATAATAAAATAAATACAGTATATAAATAAAAAAAGATACATAGTTGTAAATATTTAATATATTGTGTAGTGCAAATAATTACTATTTCTTAAAACATATAATCAATTGATATATAATTTAAAAATAACTAAGGTGCCATAGGCTTTGAAGATCTTAGGCCTTTGTGAGAATGCTAGCTTAAGTCAGTTTCGAGACTGTTATATTTTTTATGGGATTAGGTTGTTATTTTCATGCTCAATTTGCAACCTGGGGTATAATACAATTTATACACAATTATTCATTGTATTAACACACAAATATATATACTAAAAGTATGTGTGTGTGTAGAAAAATGTGCTTCTTTTGAGCGACAGTTAAATTTAACGATGAATGATATTATGATCGAGTCTCTGTTACGGTTTCATCTATTCGTATGGATCTTTTATTAGAGTTGCGAAAGAGGGATAACATGAAAGTTTTTACGAAAGTATAGTTATTTGTCATAAAATATAAACGGAAAAAATTGTCATATATCGAAAACGTGGTGGTAGAGTTGCGTTATGTCCACGTTTACACTATACATGTGTACGTGTATTGATTTTAACGCAAGCTGCCCGAGCCGAAAATTATTTGACCGGAAGATACATGATTTAATGGCTTTATATATATATATATATATATATATATATATATATACACACACACACATATACATTTATACATATGTACCTAAACATATATACGTACATACATGTGTGTGTATGTATAAAAAATGTTCAGTGCAGATGAAGAAGGTAACGTCTATGAGACGTACGATGGTCGTGTGGATTTATACGAGCGAAGTCCACCAGAATGTTTCTCCCGAAATATCATCGACCACTTCGATTAACCCTGGTGCATCCCATTGGACCTTTATAGGGTGGCTGCGTATGTTGCTGTATATTGAGATTTACACAGACTTGTAAAAATATAATAGAAATACAAGCTGTTGTTAAATTTTAGTTGGTTATTTCTGTATATATATATATATATATATATATATATATATATATATATATATATATATATGCACACGTACATACATACATACACATGAATTAATCTGAAAAAAATAGAATGTACGACTTTGGTAGTTGATATATAATTATATTTTATTAATTTTTAACGAGTGTTGCGTTCATAAGTTTAAGATTTAATTTTTCTTATTTTTCAAACAAAATAATGTTTTTATTCTAGTTACACAAATTTAATTTTGTATATTGTTCATTATATAATATATATACAATATTATTTATTTATTTTGTAATTCACTAAAACAAGTAATTCTTAAAAAACTTTAATATGATTGGATATAATTTGGAGAAAATATTGTATGGCTTTATTAGTTATTTTTTTAAAAAAATAATTATCGATTTTGATATAAATATTATATTGAGTTAAGGGGTTATACGCAGTTAGAAATTTCAAAAAATCGTTTTTTTTTTGCATTTTCAGAATGCACATATATTTGAGTATATTCTCTGAAAATTTGAAGTAAATTCGAAAAATATTTTCGGACATACACCTGAATTTTTACCAAATTTTTAACTATGTGTAAACTACTTCCGAAACTTCAAACGCGTTTATCTCAAAACGGTGTTTTCATAGTCGGTGATCTCGATATCTCAGAAATGGCTGAACCGATCGGTCTCAAATTTTCACACAATCTTCTCAAATATATTCCTCAGGTATTGAACGAAGAAATAAGGTTTACAAAAATTATTACTATTTTTTTAAACAATTTGGAGCGAAAATTTTAATAAAAAACGAAAAAATTTTTTCAAGTAGACGCTATTTTGTCAAAAATGAAATTTTTTATTATTCCTTCGTTCAATACCTGCATTAATCTATCCTTTAAAAGAATTGACCATATTTTTTGATTTCAAATAATCCAAACCGCCGATATGGAGATCACCGCCAAGCGCCTTTTTTTGGAGGTCGTTCGGGACATCGTCTGCAGGAGCGGTGCACTTCAATATTTTTTTATGATCGACATGTTATTTTATTCTTAAAAGTAGGATCTATTCAAATAACCATAATTTATAATTGCAAACTAAATACTGTTTCTAAAAAAAATTCCTAAAAAACGTCGTTTTTGCGCCTCGCAAGTGCGTATAATCCCTTAAATAGAGAACATTTATTACATACTTTTAATATGTATTAAAAACCTAAGTATTAAACATTTAATAATCTTATAATTAATTATAAAATTTAAACAAAATATTAATTTCTCTATTAGATAATAATCTGTTATGATTGTTTTACATTGAAATATCAGTCCTTATTAAAATAAATTCTATAAAAGAATAAGAAAACAAATAAATGGAATAAGAAATATTATTATTCTTAATGTCAGTTATGTATGAATATTTCATGAATCTGTGACAATGAACTATCAGGGATACCACAGTCTATTGAAATCAATGAAATTTATTAAAATTGTCAAAATAGATTTAACCATTGTTGAACGTGTACTCAACACCGTGAATGTCATCTGAATCATAATAAAATATATTATTGTTTTGTACATCAAGTCAATTACAAAATAGAATATTAGCACAGATTCAAAAATTATGTATCGGTTAGAGAAAAAATGATAGATAGTAAGAAAAAGTAATAAAATCGTTAAAAATAGGCCGTTCTTCGAAATATCTAATATATTTTTTCCAGCATGGCAATCCATCGGAATGCTGATGTAATCCACATAAAACGCGATTGAAACTATATTTTATTACCAGTATAATTTTATGACATATTTATAGACCGTTCGAGTGTCAACTATGTAATTTTATCAATGTCACAAGCAATAAATATTTCCACGTAGTGGGTGGAAAAGCTATTGCCGAAATTTGAATCAACTCTTATCTAGCACATGTTTGATCAGATATATATATATATATATATATATATATATATATATATATATATATATATATATATAATGTTAAAGAAAATCTTATTTTATTTGATTAAATATTGAAAATATATTTTAAAACTAATATTTTAATTTTTATTGAAATTTATAATCGTTATTACAACAACAATTTAAAGTATTTATTAGTATTAAATGTAATTTTATTAAATTTGTTATACTTTATATATATATATATATATATATATAAAGTTAAAAAACTGTGTAGTTTTTAAAAACTTTTCTAATGAATTTTTTTAAAATTGTTAGGAAGTTTAAACATGTTTTCAATAACGTTTTTTTAAATATGCTATCGATTTTAGTTACTAAATAAAAGCAAAGTAATTCTATTACAAAAATATTTATTAACAAATTATAATAATTTTTAGTTGTTAAAAAATTATAATATTTAAATTGATGAATAATATATTTCATAAGCTTATTTTTGATAATATTTCTACATAATTTGTAATTACTGGAAATTTATTGTTTAATATGTTATTCATATTTTGTAAATAACTACATGGATGTGATTAATATTATATCTTTTTTTTAAAGATGAAAAATATTTTCAAATAAATTAATTTTCATTCAATTACTATTATTTTTACTTTAGTGAAATTTAAAATAAAAATAAAATTAATTACTTGAAATTCTATAAAATTTATCAAAACTGATTAAATATTAATCATTGTTAAATTTCTTATATTATATTAATACAACGCTATATTGAGCTTTGTATTCATTTAAAGTTTTCTTCCAATCTTATTTTATCCAATTCTAGTTAAATCCGTTACCATTATTCTAATAAATCTAATGGATTTTACATTTACTGACTGAAAAAACTATTTAGTGTATTAGTCAGAGTTTTATCGAAAATAATTCGTTTATAGTTACAAAGTTTCTAATTTTATAATTATAAATGTTAATTTATCGTTTTTGAGTATTATATATATATATATATATATATATATATATATATATATATATATATATATTTAGTATGACGATTGTAACTCTATGAAAGACGAAAGAATTCGTTTTTTGTCGCGCGGGCCTACTGATGGCCCTAATCTAGAGAACTGAAAACGTTGGATACTTGAAAAGGTCGTCCCTTTATGGAATTTATGTATTTTATTGGTTAACACAGCTGAAACCTCTCATAAAATACAAAATATCTTCACAGAATTCAATGTACGTCGCACATCTCACTCCACAATGAAATATGCAATTTTATTAAATATATGTAATCCTATATGTTTCCACTAGCGGGTCGCAGCGATTCATGTCAGGAGATGCAGTTATGTTACTACTGTAGATATTTATGATTTTAGTTAAACGACGTATTTTATTTTTTACGTACGCGTTTAGTCAACGTTCTTGATGATATCAAGTAGATTTAAAGCAATTTGTTATATTCATATATATTTTATAGGGTTATATTAAATATTATTTAAAATGTATAAATCTGCTTGTGGAAAATATAAAAATGAGTCTTTTTAAAATGTTTTTCTAAAGATTACTAAAAAATTCACAATTATTTTTTTAAATTTTTATATCCTTAAAGAAAGGTCGTATTAATATTCTTTAGGGTGACTTAAATAACACTGAAGGGTTTAGGCATATATTTACTTGTTTATTATCATTTATTATTTTTTACTATCCTTCAGTATTATATAGTGTCATTATATAAAAGAATTTGTGAAAACAATATTTCATGAAATTGTTTAAATGTACGATATAGACATTTATTTGAAGAATATGATGTGTAAATAATCTAGTTAATATTCTAAGCTGAGTATAGATATAGATTGTCTTCGGGAAAAGTGTGTAGTTTTCCTCAATTCTTCTTTCTATAATGTTTGTTTACAGAACATTTATTGAACATCTTATATCAATATTTGTTCATATGATTGTGTAAGTTCTTTCAAAGTGTTGATGTAAATTATAATTTTCAAGCAAATTGTGTTCAAGTTCATGACTTTTATTACTATTATTTTTATATTAATAATTGAGTTATCTATTGCTACTAAAAATGTTTCCATTAACCTTACTATGTATTCATTAGAAATTATATTTAATTATTTTTTTTAATATGTTTGAAGTATTTTTGTTTCCAATGAAATTCTGATTTTTTTATAAACAAGTACGAACATTTTTTTAGACAAATTTATATATATATATATATATATATAAAGGAAGCGATTATTTGTTGTATAATATATCAAATCTTGAAAAAAGTTTTAAGTTTCATATAGTTTAGAAATATTAAGTGGGAGCATACTTTGCTCGAAAGATAAAATTTATTGCCACTTTCTCTTCAGTGTTAAATAATGATTCCTACTTGACATTGTGTTCAATACAATTTGACCGAAATAATTTACAATAATCAGGAAATTAAATACTGTTGCTTTATATTCTCATATCAATAATAATAACGAAATCTTATTAGACAATTATAATTTATTATTTCAGACTTTTTTCGATACACTTTCATTTTTTCAAAATACATTTCAACGAACTGAGTTGGTATTTTTTTTCTAATTTGCTTATTGTATCATTTCATTATTAGTCATAGTTTTTAAATAATTATGTAACGTGTATATATATATATATATATATATATATATATATATATATATATATATATATATATAATGTAGAAGTAAAACAACACTTTCTATCAGACATGAATGGTATTACAGTATTTGTTTTTGTAATACTAGTATAGTATTTATAGTAAACTATATTGTTCACTCTGCATTTAAACCTTTCTGAATTTTTTGAATCAAGGTTTGTTATCTTAAGTTTAGACTCATTGAGTTTAGGTGAACAAGTGACCTTGAACAGGTGGTATGCTCATTGAACTAGTGTAATACTTTATAAACTCAAATAGTGTGAGAATTTAATATAATGTACTTCAAAAATTACAAACGGAAGTGCTTTTAAGTATTTGTTTTAATCAAAATATTATTGAAGTAATAAAATATCGAATTTAATTTTTTTATTTATCTTATACACAAATTTCATAATTATTTTATAGATATACAGAATTGTGAAATTTGTCAAATTGTTTTAGTAAAAAATTAATTTTTTTGAAATGTATATTATAACTAATTATTAATTTTAAGTTTTTTATTTAAAATGTTGACATAAAACATATTTTTTCAAATATTAACATTTTTGTAGAATATTTTTTTGGGTTTATAATTATTATAATTTATATTTGTAATGAATTTACTTAAATTTTATTTAATCATTATAGCAAAGAGCTAATTAAAACAATTATAATTTTTTTCATTTGGAAAAATGATTAAATATTTTATTAATATATTTTTAAGGATTTTATTAATTTTTTTCAAGTTAAAATATGTTCTATTTCGTAATTTAATAATTTTGATATAACATGTTTATTTAATATAAAGTATTATTGATCCATGTATCTAAATTCGAATGAATGCTTTCCAAATTTATATTTTTTCAAAAAAAAGATTAATCATCTAGCACATATAATAAAATGAATTAAGTTTGATATAAATCAAAAAAAAATTATTATATAATTTGAAATAAATCAATAAAGACATATGTTATTAACAAATAATATATTGATAAATAAAACAAGTATTAAGGAGTATTAACTTGTTTAAAAAAGGAGTATTAAAATGACAATTTCAACTATTACGTCAATTAATAATCTTCACTTTATACAACTATCAATTAATGATTAAAATTTAACACTTCATTATCGACATAGTTCTGTTCATGTAGATCACGAATGTTTACACTGTTACAAAGTGCCTGAACAGTCTGAATTATATCACTTTTTTTTAGCTGTGTAACAACTTTCATTTTTCCGTGTCACACATTTCAGTCATACTATTTTAACGAATATTTTTTTCAAATAAACAGTCATGTTTAAAATACAGAAAAATTAGGTCTCTCACTTTTATACATTATGCATGTGTTCATTTGTCTGAAATCTGCCAAATTTATTTGAAGTTATATTTATAAAAGTCTGCCTCTAACACGTCTGTATCATTTAATTAAAATGAGAGACTATAACAGTCTCTTTCAATACTTATATTTTAGTTAATGTTTTTTTATGGCTGTCTGAATTTAATCTGAAGTATAACATGCAACTACGTACTCTTTCTGCAATAACTAGTATATTGTTTAATTTTATTTTTATGCATTTTTCCAGATTAAATAATTTGCCGATAAGTGAATGTGGGTCAGACGGCGTGTAGGTTTTTAAACAGGCTGTAAATAAGTTCAATATTGAAATAAATTCAAATTAATTAATGCCAGTCCGTAAAATGTATTTTAGAATAAGAATGTTATTTTTGTTTTATACTTTTTCTGCATTTTTTAAGAAAGTACTTTTTTAAAAAAATAATACTTGTATTTTATATTTTTTTTATTATTTTTTATGACACAATTATATGTATTGTATATGATAAAATTCGAAAAAACATTGAATTTTAGTTTATCAACACTTTAAGAAATATATTTATTATTTTTTTTAAATGTACAAGATATAATATGTATTTTATATAAAATATATATTTTATGTCTAAAATCAAGAATTTTGAAAAATCAAGAGAAATATTTTAAAACTGCATTTTTTAAATAAAATAGTTTAAATTGAAATTACTCTAAAAAGTGCCATTTTATATATTTTCATATGATTAAAAAAATCTATTTTAAAAATTCTAAACAGTTCAAGGTAATTATTTGAAAAATTTTGTTAAATTAGAAAAAACATCAATAATAAATGAAAATAGTTTAATATGAAAATGATTTAAGGATTCATTCAAACACATACAATTTTCAATTTGTTATTATTAATCTTCAATTTTTATCACATATTTTAAGGTTCAATTCTGTTTGATTTAATGTATTAGTTCTTTCAAAAAGATACATATTTTTTTTCTGTACAAATATTTTCGTTGCAAAATCTTTAATTGCAATTAAAGAATAATCACACGTATGTATATTGATGAATAATTTTAATATACGTATAAGAAAGTTAAATGTATAAAAATTAAATTTTTTATCTTACAATTATCAAGGTGTGAATATTAACAAGTTATTAGATGAAGTATAAGATATTTTGTATTTTCATTTATTATTTATATTTTGAAAGTTAAAAATTTTTTTTTTTTTTGACTAGTGTGAAATTATTCATGATAGTCAAAGATTGTTTCAACATTTGTATTTTATTATTCTCTTTCTCTTTATATATATATATATATATATATATATATATATATATATATATATATATATACACATATAGTACACATATTATATAACAGTTTACATCTTTAAAAAATAAAAAAAGGAATTCATTAAACGTTATTAATTATATTTCGAACAGATTTTTTATTAAATTTGTATCATTAGTATCTTACTATAAAAAGAACTAGTGTAGGTAAATTCTCAATTGTGAAATAGAATAAATTAGACATGTTATCTAATAAATAGTGAACGTGCACATTCACTCAATTCTTCTACAATGGCAAAAACACGTACACTTGTCTAAAATGTTCAAACATTATAAAAGTACGTATCGTTTTCGATTCAATTTTTAGTAAAGGCGTGTGTTTTAATGCCGTTACGCCTACATAAATCGTGATGTTATTGTCGATTAGAATTTATTTGAGAGGTGATAATTTTTCATTGGCGACAATGGTTTATTAAATGAAATGAATTTGAAAATTTTTGTTTTCTAGTTACAAGGTTGTCGATTCAATCGTAAAGTCGTATCTTAAATGTAATCTGTTCCAGTGGGTGATAAATAATAATTAATTATTGTTATTGGTACAAAAAATATTTATATTTGATATAATTAGTTATCAATGCTCGAATCAAATAATGATAAAATCTTTGTGTTTAATTCTAATATTAAGATTTGAATCAAAAACAAGAATATGTAGATAGACAATAAAAATATATCTTTATTTATATATATAATTATGAGAGTATATTTAAAAATGTTATTAAATTACTATGTAACCATTGTTCTTAATTTAATCCATTTCATTATTAATGTGTATAGTTTCTCACGCGAAGGTAACAATAATATCACAATGCATTTCCTTAAAAGTATTTCATATTTGTAGAATTGATGAAATCGATTGTACGTTTATTAACGGTCGTACATTTGAACGAAATCGAGATATTTTTATTATATTGTTATTCGAAATACAAATAGACTCTCGTAGTAGGTCTTTCGACACAATAGGAAAATTAATCATGCCATGTGTATTGTTTAGATTCTTAATATAATATAAAATACAAATAAATTTTACCGCAATAAATCGTGAATCAATTTTCTACACACCTAGATAATCTAAAGGAAATATACGGAGGTGTTTGCGTAAAGAAAATTACGGACACTCGTGTCGAAGGAATAATAAATTGTTGTATGAAAAGGATTGGTATTGTTGATAGTGTGTTAAATCATTACTAATATAAACATATATATATATATATATATATATATATATATATATATATATAAAATTTCGATTAGAAATGTAATTTTGTTGCCTTGACATAATGTTAGTACTGTTGAAAAATCAATTTTAAAATAATTATATTATAAATACTTTACACAAGTAATTACACATTCTAAAAAACGATTTTTTTTAAAAAAATAAAAAAGTCTTATCCTTTCTTATTTTTTTTTTTGATAATTTTCTAACTTTATATATATATAAATTTAATACTTTGTTAAATGTTAATAGTAAATTAAAAATTAATTTCACATATGATAGTGTGTTATGTAAGATTCAATTTAAAAAGTAATACTAAAAATTACTGTTTGTAAAATGATGCATGTATTAATAAAATGTTAAGTGTATATTTTTTAGTATGCATTGATTAGAAAGATGAGTGAAAGGAAATATTAAAGGAGATTTGAAAAATATTTTATTAAAAGAACTCAACATACACTAGACATATTTATTGGTTGTATATTATGGTATTAGTCACATATTTTTGGATTAAGTAAAAATCATATATAATTTATTTTATGTTTTGAAAGATTCAATAATGTTTAGTTTATGGAAAAAGTGAATTATAATATCCTGTAATTTCTATTATTTTTTATCTAACTTTCAAATTACTTTTACCTCTATTTGCAACAATTTTCTATATATATTTAATGATTATAAATTTTATTAGTTCTAAATGGCATATAAAGTATTAATTAAACTTTTTAAACAACTATTTGTATTGAGTTCTTTTCTAGCTTGATTATATGTTACATATTTTTTAATGTAAATAATCTTTTTTTATTCGTGAAAAAATTAAACCTTAAACAAACTTATAATAATATCAAAATATATATTTGTATGTAATAGTTAAAAAGAAAATTAGAATATATATATATATAAATAAATAATAAACATTTAACAATCATTTAATTTTCGTTGCATGTGTCCATGAAAGTCTATTAAAAAGAAACGGTCAATTACTGAACGTTTGCGAACGATGCAGTATTCTCTTCAATGATTTTTTCTAACTACATAGTTGAGCATAATTTCGTTTTAAAAATGCATTTCATTTTATCTATCGAATCCAATAAAGCTGTAAAATAAGATATAAAATTTATTAGTCGTTTTATTTCAATGATATATATATATATATATATATATATATATATGTAGATGTTTGTATAAATTATTTATAAATAAAATAAAATTTAAATGTGTTTATTAAATCATTATTTTATTGTTTGTTTATAATTTAAAAAATAATGATATTTTATATTCAATTGAAATAAATAAATATTCAATGTTTATATATAAAATGAATAAAATTCTATACAATAAAATTATTGAAGCATATTTATGAAAAAATATATATTTGTAATATTATTTTTGTACTTCATTATAAAAAATACTTTGAATTCAGTTTTACAGGAAAAATAAAATAATAAATTTGCATTATTTAAAATAAAAATTTATGTAAATTGCAAGATTGAATAATATGTAATTATTGTATATTTTAATATAATTTCAATGAGTTCCTTTTTTAGAATGTCAATTCAATATTGTCAAACCTAATTGTAAATTAAACAGTAAACTACTTTCGATTAAAATTCACTGAATTAATGATAAAGTGAAAGATTGTATTTTTAATTATTAATTAAATTATATTAAAATTATTTTATACTAAATAAAATTATTAAACAGAATTCAATTCATATTACTGAATGTTTTTAGAAAAATACAAAAGTCATTTAATTTTAGACTTGAGCCATTAATCCATTCTTAATTAAATTATATTTTATTTACAAAGAAACGTTTGTATAAATAAAGTTACTATAAAATTTTAGTAACATATGTGTTATAAATTATAATTGAATTTATAAACGACAAGTGTTTATAGAAAAAGTCATTAAGTTCACAATTGATATTAACATTGAAACTATTTCAGTGAAAAAAATATTGAGTGCAGAATAGCACGTTTTTCCTTTCAGTATATAAAACAACTAAGACTGAAGAAAGCGGTTGAGTATAGTTAACCATTTACGTTTAAACAGATTAATATTATGCATGACCTTCAAATTTGTTCGCCTGAGGTCATCTGTCTCGCATGTGGACCAGTCACAAAATCCAATAGTTTTGAAAGTTATATCAGTTCATTCGATTATAATTAGATATTTAATAGACACTCGATCATGTAACCACATGACAGTAGTCTTTTAGGATTATAACATTTATTACATACGTTTGTATTTTTTTATTTGTTCAATTGAACGCAAATGTCTGTATATTTTTTTTATTACAATACCAATGATTCAGAGTATTACCACAAAATATAACTTTTTCGTTTGAATAAGTAGTACGGAAATACTTCAAACGTTT
This sequence comes from Neoneuromus ignobilis, assembly GCA_029203775.1. Classification (NCBI taxonomy): domain Eukaryota; kingdom Metazoa; phylum Arthropoda; class Insecta; order Megaloptera; family Corydalidae; genus Neoneuromus; species Neoneuromus ignobilis. The sequence goes on along the minus strand of CP092094.1, from coordinate 14,578,893 downwards.
AAAATGTAATCATCATCGATAGTCTCTTGAAAACGAGAAAGGTATTCGCCATGGCTCAATCTTTTTTCAATGCCTTTACCTGTCACTACTAAATCCGATTTCAACTGGATATAGAATCATTAAATAATGATTAAAATATTGTAACTTAAAAAATCTATACAAGTGTTTTTATAAACGATTAATTTTCATTTGTCAATTCAATGTCGGATAGTTAAAGATGAATTTATATTTATTAAAAGATATATTAATTTTAAATAAATAAACATTTAAAACTATTTTTCAAAGAGTAATTAAATTTTTAATATTCTAATCCGTATTTTTTTAAAAAAATATTTGTATAATATTCACTTTTTATAAATTGACTAAAAATGAAGCATTTTAATAATACATATTTTATATATATATATATAATAAAAAAAAATATATAAAATATATTTATTAGAAAAAATGATATTAGTGACTATAGTTTAATTAAATATATAGAACAAAGTTATTGATTTTAAAATTAAACCATATACTAGTATTTGTATTAATTATAAAAAAAATATTCTAGCTTGACTGAATAAATTTTCTGATTTTTAAGTTATCTTCTATAAGAGATACTTATTTAAGTTTGAAATCATATTAAATGATAAAAATAGTCGTACAATAGTAAGCAATGATATATATGTTAAGTGTTGCTTGACATTCATATATCTGAAGTATTCTTTGTGTCACAAGTACTTGACTAGCCTAGACAATGACTTTTTATTATAACACAACGAGCTAAACTACATTCAACTTCCCTGAGAAAAAATGTAATAATAATAAAAAGCATCATACGTAAGAAACTAGATTTAAGAAAAATTAAATTTGTTTGTTTATTCAGTTTTTAAAAATTAATTTATATAATAATTATTTTTGTTTATTTTGAGATTATTATGGAATTATTAAAAATTGTATTGGAACTTGAAAAATGCTGTTGATTTATTATTTCATAAATTATGCTTTCATTTAATGAAATAAATAGTTATTTTCAAAATAGTGCTTAACAGAATCATATATCGATTAATGTTTAGTATATGCGATAAAATCTATAAGACAATTTCTATTACACGATTTGTTTATATCCGTTGTAATATTTTCTGCAATAACAATAACGGAAATTAAGTTTTGTTTTATATATTTACATATATATATATATATATATATATTATATAATGATATTTGTTATTGAATTTCCATTTATTGGTTACGAATTGCTTATTTTGTCTAGTTCATTTATTACCTTGTCAAATGTGAAATAAATTTGTTTATTCAAATTGTTTTATATTAATAAATAATTTTATATTAACTATATTTTATAAAAGTATTTTACAACAGAGAAATATTGAGAAATTTACAAAACTTAATTAAAAATTGATATAAAATCATTGGAGTGCAATAATGAACAATTTTTAAGAATAGTATTTAGTAAATTTCTTTTTAAGTTTTTAATGTTAATGTACTTTTTTAAGAACCTTTTTTGTGAAGACTAAAATTTTTATAAATATTGTTACATAAAATTATTTCGTTAAATTTTATTTTACAAGCCTTGATCTTTATATAAAATTTTTAAATTCAAGTAAATGTCAATAAACCAATAAAATAAAACAGAACTGTAGTTTAATCAGTTTTTTTTAAGATTTTCTGTTTTTAAATAGGAAATTGTTTGATTGGTAAGCAAGTAAAAAGTATTAATTATACGCTCTACAGAAAAGAAGAGTTACATTAGGTATACTTTTTTACATTCTACTCCGAAAGTATTTAACAGATAATTGAATCGTATTTAACGAACGAAAAAGATCAAAAAAATAAACATCAAAAAATAAACATTCTCTTGAATCAATTACAGAAAGTAAACATTCAAGAATCATCAGTCGACCGTATAAAATAATTATATAACTTGAATTGAAATTAACACAGTTTTTCTAAAATGAGAAAAAAGATCACTGCCCATTATAAAGTAATTCGATGGACCTGACACCGTTTGCAACCGAAAGAAAATACATTGCACAAGTAAAAAAAGGCAAATAGTAGAATGTATACTTCTTAATCACTTTCTTTGTGTCATGCTGATCAAATCAGTGTTCGCGGGCGTTGGTCACTATTTTGGTAGTAGTAGAGAAATGTGCAAAAATCGACTATTGCGTGTAATATGTGCAAGTAAGATAACGATATAAAATAAACAAAAACAGCGGGAGTAGAATGACAAAATTCAAACTAGCGTAAACAATAAAGCGTGATTTGTTGTAAGTTCATTAGCTTTATTGTTATGGTCGGCTGCGGGTCGATTCGTGAAGGCGACCGCTGAACCCACATAAACACACATAGAAAGAGTAACATTCGTTACAAACTGTATGCGTGTGTATATATATATATATATATATATATATAAACAAGCATTCATAAAATCACTATGTGATAACGATCGTTGTGACCGTTTTCGATCATTGTGTTCGGACGATTTTCACGCGATATCTGTATTAGAAACAAAAAGGGAACCATTAAAAATACATTCTTTATATATATTTCAGGGTATTCGAACCCCATTTGTTCTTTACGATAACAACGATGTATTTTCTTAATAATTCTCCATTACTATATTGTTGAGATCTTTTAGTTAAGGACTAGTATTAATAATTTATTCAAGATCAGATGATATTCGTATTTTATAAAATTATATATAATTGAAAACTGTGTGATTTATACATAACATAGTTTTCTCTCTCTCTTATATATATATATATATATATATATATATATATATATATATAAGATTGTTGGCACATTTCACATGAATTTCAAATTTATAATAAGAAAAATCAATGAATGTAATTTTGTAGTAAAAGGAAAAAATACAATTTTTTGTAAAGAGCATCATTTGAGTATGACATATTTATTTAATTACAAATACTCAGAATTTGGGACTAAGAGAAAAAAAAATTATTTCATACTAAATAGATATTTCAGATAGTTTGAGTAAAATGATAAAAAAAGATAAGAGGGATAGTTTAAGATGAAAGTTATGATGTCAATTTAACATTCAATGAGACTTTCGCATATAAGTGGTCTGATATAGGTTAATAATATGATAATGTTGATTATATATATATATATACACATATACATATGTGTTTAAGTGTATGTTTTAATTTGTATAACAGCTTTTTTAAAAAATGTATTTGTTTTGAATATTATGTTATAATATCTTAATATTTTTTTTTATAGATATATAAATGTTTATTATCAAATAACATATACTTTAAACTGAAAAATATAAAAATGTAAATACAAGAAAAATATAAAGCAATGTGAAAAATATGTAGATAAATTATAAATATGTTTTATTGAAAGCCATTAATTGTTCTTGTTTATTATGAAAATACATCAGAGTATAAATTATGTATACACGCATATACGTACCACACACACACATATTTATATATATACTATATGTTTGTATATTGTTGAATGTCATCGACTGAAACGTGAAGAATGCTCGAGTCGAATACTGTGTCGATAACTATATTGTATGATAGAAGTGCGTGATGATTTGTGATTGCGGGTGGTCGACAGGAGTGTTGGAGACGTTGGGTTTAACGTTAGATCGAAACGAACGAAGGGATCTAGATCACGCACACAAATACACACACACACATATATTTATATAATTCCAACGGCCGTTATACGAAATCACCAATAATAATTGATCTTAAAGTACAATCAAATGTCCAAACATTTATTTACGATATGGAATGGATTGTTGTTGGTCATTTTTATTACCTCAATTGAGTTCAGAGTTTCATTAATGTTATATGAAACATATATATATATATATATATATATATATATATATATATATATATATATATATATTTCAAGACGTTTACTGTAAATTAATAAATATAATTTTTGTAATGTTCAGAATTTTGGTTTGCTCAAAATAGCGAGATAAATAAAAAAGCACAAATAGTAAAATTATTACTCTATATATGCTTTATCCAAATTCTCTCTCTCTCTCTCTCTTTCTCTCTCTCTCTCTCTCTCTCTCTATATATATATATATATATATATATATATATCAACAAATACATTTTACATACTACTATAATTTTTTTAATTTTTTGCAGATCTTCGTCTAGAGTGATAAGTAAATAAAATGTGTTTAGTGAATTAAGTGTTGTGGTTGTATACAAGAGATAAACTTCAGCCTCAAACAGCATCTGAACATGAAATTTAAGGTAAGTGATAAAATTTAAATGTTTATTTGCCTCGTAAGTTATTATGTCATACTTGTTGAAACTTTGGTTATAAAAATTTATATTTCTTATTATTGAAGTGTTTAAATATAATTGTCGTTTTAAAATAGTAATTTTTATTTTTAATCTATTAATTTTTTAAAATAGTTTCATTATTATTAGTCAAAATAATGTAAGCTTTTTAAATTATCGACAAAATTTTTTTGAATCCAGTAGAAATACTCAAATAAAAAAAATTAGCATTATTTTTTAGTAACTTATAAGACTATTTATAAATATATTTGAAGTTTATATTTCATTTTGTATATGTTAGAAAATATCATATAATTCAATAATCTTTTACTTTTATTTTACTTACTTTTTTTTAAAAAAATCACTATTTAACTATAGTATTTTTTTAAATATTTCGAATTTAGTTTATAAATTTGGTAGGAAAAATAATTTTTCCAAATTGACCTTATAATTAGGTTTAGAATAATATAATTTCGGGTTAAAATAATTATTTATATTTTTTTAATTTTAAATGTTAGTTATTGTATTTTTAATACAATATTTATTTTTCTTTATTTTGTAAGTTCATTTTATTTACAAAATATGAAAAGTAATAGCATAATTTAAAGCAATAGGATTAAATAATAATATATAAAATTCATTGACGTTTTAAGACAGTATATGTTAGAATAATATTGAAAAACAGGTGTTTTCACATAAAAATAAATATTAAAAAAGTGTTCAAGTACTCGTAACAATTAATGGTGTATAGAGATTTAAACGTTTTAGTAGCATCGATAACATTTATTATAGTAGTAAATGTAGATTCCAGAAATAGTTTAAATTAACCACTTTGGTGTAAATAGTTTCTAAAAAAAATTATATAGAAATTTTAGAAATGTTTAACTACTTACAATATTAACACTTAATATAAACTCATTGAAATAACTAAACTTTTAAGGTTAGTACATGGAATTTATAATTTGATAAAAAAATTATGTATATATCTTGAAAATTTAATATAATTTATAAAGAATTTATAATAAGTCTTTTTTATCATTGGTTGTATTATTTTGAAAGTAGTTATTCATAATTGATTTTAATAGAAATTTCACATATTATATACATATACTTATTTAAAACTAAATTTTTTTTTAATTTTCATAATTCAATATTTTTGTTTTATTTTCAATCATAATTATGTTTAATTATACTGTATAGTATTATATTTAACACTTATAGTTTTAAATAACAGTAAATGGTTTTATAATTAAAATATATATTCATTATGATTTCAGTGCAGTTTTTTATGTGTAGTATAAATGCAGTTAAAATGTAACAAAAAATTTGTTGGGAATTTGACTTGCATGAAATTAGTTAGATGTGGTTGACGTTTAACAAAGAGGCATGAAATTATATTTTAAAAAAGCGTGAATATAATAATGGTTTTAGGATTGGTGAAATAATGATATTGGTAATAATAAAATATTCTAATTAATAAACAATATATTTAAATTCTGTAAAAAAGAGACTATAAGGTTTCTGAAATCAAAACATATGCTATTAAAATAATAAATATTTTATATTGTAATATTTTATGCGATAATAATATGTTGAAATTGCATATAATCATAAAAAATGGTTAAACTGAACACATTATTGTATTTCTATTAACATATAAAATTAATTAAAAAATAAAAAAAATGATGATTGAACAATAAGAGAAGAACAGAAAAATGCACGTAATTCTGTGAATGTCACAGTTTTACACTCGAAAATCGTACGAATTGAACTTATCTCGCACATACATTGAATTGAACAAACGAACTAATAATCGTTCTACAGCCAGGTGTGCTTAATCATATCGCTAGCCTTTTCGGCGATCATTATTGTTGGTGCGTTCGTGTTTCCGCGCACAATCTTCGGCATTATTGACGCGTCAACGACCCGCAAACGATGTATACCATGGACTTTCAATGTATGGTCTACAACGGAATCTTTGTCGAATTCTGGACCCATTTTGCACGTACCGACTGGATGAAATATTGTTGTTGTGTATTCGATGCACACACATTCCCAGTATTCCCTCGTACCCCATTTGAATTGTTGGCATGCTGGTAGAGGTGTGGTTACTAGTGCTCCGATCTTTCCCAATTTCGGGGTTTGAAGGAATCTTACTGCTTCATTGATACCTTCAATAAGTACATCCATATCGGGATACTGAGAGAATGTATTTGGATAGATTAACGGTAAACCGAATGTCGGATCTGTATTGTTGAGTCGTATAAATCCTTTACTTTTTGGATCTAAAAGAATTGGGCGTACCATAATACCATCGTAATAAGAAAGAGCGTGTATACTTTCCATGCCAGGCTCTTTAAGGAAATCTTGAACATTCGCAGAATCGAAAGCATATTGAATGTCAGGTCTGTGGTAATGATCTTCATAAATTGTTTGATAAAAAGCATTTACTTGCAATGGGCCGGTTGATGCTAAAGGACCGTTGTGAGTTTTTTTATATTTGTAAACATCAGCGACCTGTTGTTCATCAGATGGAATAGTCGATGAATGATTGTGTAAACCAAACAATAACCCACTTATTGTGTAATGATTTTGTAAGTTGTTACCGACTGGTAAATGTTTAATAACAGGTATTCCTAATGAACTTAAATGATCGTGAGGTCCAATACCGGATCCCATAAGAATTAATGGCGAGTTAATGGCACCAGCAGAGAGAATAACTTCTTTTTCAGCAATAGCTGTTTTATAAATTCCATTTTGTACGTATTCAATTCCAAAAGCAGTTTTTGTCTTAGGATCGATTAAAATTTTCGTTACTTGAGCTTGAGTTTGAATCGTAAGATTAGGTCTTTTTCCACGAATAGGTCTAATGAATGCACCGTTTGTACTCAATCGCCTGCCATGTTTCGATGTCATCTGTAGATGCATTGCACCTGTTTGGTGATCAGCGTTTTGGTCAATTATTGGATATCCTGCTTCGTGTAAACCACTTAAAAGTACTTGTATATTATCATCTTGATATGGGAATCTCTCTACGTTTTGATATCCTCCTTTTCCATGGAATTGTGAGTTGTAAGCTATATCATGATCTTCGTTATTTTCAGATTTTTTGAAATAGTGTAAAGCTGTTTCATAAGACCAGCCTGGATTTCCAAAATTTCCCCAATCATTGTAATCATGAGCATTTCCACGAATATAGAACATATAGTTGATTGTACTTGATCCACCCATTACTTTTCCTCTGAACCAATTACACCGTCCATTTGGTCGAGAGCGGCAACTTTGATGTTCTGGTTGTGTTAAATAGCCCCAGTCGATGTTTGATGATCCTACGATTTGAGCAAAAGCAGGTACATCGGCCACAAATGGTTCTTCAATACCAGCTTCGAGAAGTAGTACCTAAAACAAAAATATTTAAATAATATTACAAAATACTGTTATAAATAATAAAATGGGAATTATATTTTATTGAAGCAGTCTGACTCTCACTATATAGACTTGAATTTAATAAAATTGTTTTCACTTATTTTTCATCTTTAATTACTCTCGTCCCAGTTTGTGAAAAAACTAGTGATTAATTTAAGAAAAGATCATGTTTTCAAAAATATTTTTAATTTAAACTCAACGTAGATATTTAGTTAATAAGATTTAGTTGTCAGTTTCTTATTAGATATAAAAATAATTAATTTAATTTTTAATTTACTAAAAAATATTATTGTATACTGATAAATTCATTTTAGAGATACAAGATGTAAATATTTTTCAAAGAAATATTAATATAATTTGCTATATTTTCTTATTTTTAGAAAATCAATACAAAGTAGTTTTGTATTATATTAGGTATATATTTTACTGTACTCACTTCAATTATTATTATAATTACATAATATTAAATAATAACATAAAAAATAATACAAAAAGGTAATAATTTAATTGAATATGACATTTAAAAAATAATAATTAAACAATTTTCTAAAAATTGTATTTACTAATCGTGTGTGTGTTTTTTTTTAAATTTTATTGACCATCATTTAGTGACCTACAATATATTCTATTTAATAATATTACGATTAATCTAATCTAAGTATATTTTTCATGATTTACTTTCAAAATATGTGTTTAAGTGTATGAAGGACATATGAAAAACTTAATGATTTAAAAGCGTAACAATTTCTAACTCAGTTCTATTCACGTGTGAACAATACAGAATTTTTCAAATTACGAAATTCAATATATCAAAAGTTAACAATCTAAAAAATTAATGTACACCTACTTGTGTACATCGGATCACTTGAATTTTTTTCAAATATTTTAATTAGATAAAATAAAAAGAATTTTTGAATAATATAAGGTTATATTCTATCTTTATTTATTAATGTATTAGAGTGTATAAAGTATAAAGAGAAAAAATAGAAAGGCATGAATGTACAAATAATTTTAGATGTTGCAAAAAACTAAAATCGATTCAATGAAATGACATGATTAAATGTAATATTTCAAGGATTTTTCTATATATAAAAAAATGTTTAATACAAACAACCCATGTTTTATTTACGAGGGAAAAAATTATATTGTTTCAGTTATTCATATGCTCATCATTATATTTAATCAGATACTCAAGCAGCCCATCAGGTATTTTTAAAATCTTGATGAGTTCTTGTTTATTTTTTAAAAAGTGACGTATTTTTATTTATTTAAGAAAGAGCTATTAATATTTTTTTAATTATATATATATATATATATATATCTTTCTTTTATTTATCGAATAAAATTCAAATATACAAATAAGTAATATCAAATATAAATAAAAAATATTTTTATTTAGAAGATTTAATATTTAAGGTGTTCATAATTTATTTTTCCAAAATTTTAGATCGTATTTTAATTTGAATATATTTATTTGAAAAGACATTCTATATTTAAAAAAAGAGAATTTTTTAATTAAGAAATAATTTCATTTCTATTTAAAAGAATAAATTTTATATATTAATAATAAATTAAAAAATGTTGCTATAAAAGATATTTGAAATGTCATTAACTTTTTAATGATCTATTTTAATATTTTTGTTTGATTATGCTTCCTTATAAAGAGTAATATTATTTTCTTTAATAAATTTCAAAATCATTTTATTTTTTACATTTCCATTATTTTTTTCTTGTTGAATTTAATTATTAAACTTGAAAACAGTTCATATGATTTAATTTTAACGTGTTTGTTTGAAAAAGAGAAATATTAGAGTAATGAATAATATTTTTTGTAAGTGAATTCATTTGAAAAGAATTACGTTAATATCTCAATGACATTGATATATCATAATTTGAAAGCAATTATATTCGAAAACGTTTCACTTATTTAAATATTGTGAGGTGTAATTAGCTGTGTCCTTAAATTAGAAATTTACAAATAATTTAACGTATATTTATTTATTTAAAAATTATATCTTTCGCATGTAATTGAATGTTGATTAATATCGTTTATAATTTTTTCTTCTTACTTATTTTTAAAAATATAAAAACAATTCTTATTGCATAAAGTAGATTAACTGTTAAAGCGTAAATATTTTTATGCATTTTTATTTTAAGGTTTTTACATTCGTTTCACTATATTACTTTTTTTATACGTAATGCGAAAAAGTAGTGTAATGTAATAAGATTTTTATCGAAAAATTTACATGCAATTTTTATGCTGCGTCTCAGAAAGCTGCAATAATTCGAAACGGTATAGAAATTTCGAATCAATGTAAAAAATTGACCAACTGTCGTCTGTCAACTAGTTATACAGCAGTAGTGAAATTAAGTCACATTACATAACCAAAGTAGGTTGACTAAAACTGACTGAGTTTACTTTGTTAAATCGAATAGACTATTTCATAGATTATTGATCACAATTATAATTGTCGGTTATGTCGATTGATTATGCGTGACTAAAGTGAAATGAATGCCAATGAAATTGAAATGTTTCGGTCTATGTAATATCGTCAGGTTTCACCAAAGCTCCATGAACTTCACATTATGCAAATTATATGTTTTGCCATTTACAACATTCTTAGATTACACGATCTGTATGTGTTTGTATGTTTTTCTTGAATGATTAATAGTTTTTATGTCAATGGTCAGTTCGGTGACCTAGCAATTAAACGTCTTGATGGATTTAATATCGGTTATCTATAATTTTTGTTTATATCGTTTCCTCATTTCCGTTTCATAAACAAGTATACATTTGTGCATTCAATTAATAAACTATTATGAATATACGAAGAATGACACGGTTGTTGAAAAGTTTAATCTCTTACTCATAATCTGTTCAATCTATTTGTATTTCTATCATTATTTTTATAAACATTATCAAAAAATATTATTTTTTTTTTTAAAAAAGTAAAGTGAGCGTTCTCTAATTTCTTTTTATAACGTGTATAAATGTTTTTTTTAGATTTCAATTAATATTAACTATAAATTATTTAAAAATGTTAAATTACTTTCTTTCATTCTAAAAAAATATTATGTAAGGACTTTCTATAAATGTTAGTATATATTTTTTGTATACCTATTTATATATATATATATATATATATATATACTTCCAATTTTAAAACAAAAATGGGTTAATTACATAGTTAGAAAAGAAGAATACTGATAAATGGAAAAAATTATTGATTAGGAACCCAGAGATATAGAGAGACTTAAGAAGAACCTATGAGTAGATGGAATGGAGACAAAAAAATCAGTGAAGTGGATTGGAAGAGAAAGATATTGGATCATTTCAAACTGAAATTTTTAGGAGAGGGTTCCATCCAGTAGTGGATAGAGAGAGGTTGATGATGATGACATAACCTTTATTTTTTAAACATAACCATAGAGATAATTGAATAATGAAATGAAATTTTAAGTAAAAAAATAAACTTTAAGTTTCTAATGAATAATTATTTTTCTTGAGATATGCTTTAAAATAATGTTTTTAGAATAAAAATTACTTTGGAGAATGGTAGTATAAAGTAGAATTTTTGATAAATTTTATATTTTTGAAATATTAGGTTGGCAAGTATCTCCCTTCCGCTTTTTTTTTTTTGTACATAGCCGCGAAATTCAAAAGACCAGAAGGCGGAAGGGAGATATTTGCCAACCTAATAAATTCATTTTATAAAAAATTCTATTTTTTTTAATTATTTGACTATAATCTATGTATATTCGTATGTATGTGTATGAAAAAATTACAAGAGTGTTGATTAATGTCATGATATGAAGAAAGTAATACTCACCCTCCATTTATGAACTTCGGTAAGACGATTAGCAAGGACACAACCAGCAGACCCAGCACCGATGATAATAAAATCATACGATGGTACAGCATTGGCGTGTTCGTGGTCGTCAAACGACGGAAACGAAAAATGTGGCGAAGTGAACTCGCCATGATTATGATGACTGTGGTCATTATACGGTTGGTAATGTTCGGTGGTGTCAAACTTCAAGTTCGAAATGAAATCGTCAATGTCGAACTGGGCTCCATGTGCTGTCGTTTCCTCACTGTGTGCTGTCACCCCTGGTGGTCCGACTGACTCGTAGCTCTCATGACTGAAAGTGTCACCGATGGTGTCGTAATTACCACCGAATGTTAAACCCCAGCTGGGGCTTGATGTCGACGAAAACTTGTCGTCGGGTGAGTACCCGAACAGACGTGTTATCAACTCGAGAAACAGCATAGCTGCCGGGCTACAGCTGGTCAAGGTCGAATGGTACGAACACATCGCTGATAAATTTGGTGGCACCCAAGACATGATGGTAGTTGTTTTGTTACTGCACGTAAATTATACAAACACTCTCACTTGGAATAGTTTTAATACATACGAGACTGTCCTTTCACGTATAATTATAAATTTCATACACTATGTAATATTAATAGATGCTCATGATTACATTAAAAATATGAACGTTATCATGCTTCCATACTATTTAAAAAAATGTTGTAAAATTATTAATTTATTCTTTTTAATACATACATGTATATATATATATATATATATATATATATACATATTTTACGTGGAATGTAAGAGAAAAAGAATCATTGAAATTGGAAAGCTTTTTGGGAGAGGTATTTATTTATTAGTGAATAGAAAGAGGCTGTTAATTAGGTATATATATATATATATATATATATATATATATATATATATATATATATAAACATAAAATTTCTCAATTTAAATATATTTAAAAATTTTGTTATTTAAATTCAATAAAAATTCATTTAACTTTTATTAAGTAAGATAATATTTTTAATAAAAATTATTTTTGAATATAATTAAAAATATAATATATTAGATTTATGTTGGAACATATTCAATATATATAATTTGAATATTTTTAATGGAAAAAATATATTTTATTTTGTTGTAAAATAACCGTTATAATCATTTTATTTCAAATATTTTTTAATTAATTTATTTTTCAACTTATTTTAATAAGCTGTTTGTTAATTCTCGATATTTCAATAAATATCTTTTTAAAAGTGATAAATAAAATGGTTTATGGATCAGTTAAAATATTTGATAGATTGTAAATTCTGTAATTGTTTTCGATTTTCTTATAAACTAGTTTATAATAAGTTTTGTTCAAGTACTGTTTGTTAGTTTTTAATACATATTAAATAGATTCATATTCATAAATTATAATATTTATAAATATTTTTTATAATATTTGTTACTATTTCCGGAACGTTTAAAAATTTACTAATAATTAATAAAACTGCCTACTAAATACTATTTTAGATAATAGCAGTTTATTAAAATTTTATGAAATATAAATTAATTATTAATAAATTAATTTGCTAGATTTCAAAATATGTAAAAAAGTGCTTTTAAATATTTATGTCTATAACTTTTGGTTTATTGAATAAGCATTTTTTTGTTATAGTGTTTAAATAAAAAATATCCTTGTTAATTAAAAAAAAATTAAGAACAAATAAAATAATTATTATTTTAGATTTATTTACATTATTTTTTATTTTTGCGAGAAAATATAGTGTTGAAAGTTTCTTTTATAAATACTAAATAATGTGTCACTTCTAATTTAAACTAATAAGTTAAAAAAACTATTTAATAATATAATCTATCATAATATTATTAAAATGATTTTAAATAACCATTTTTCTAAACCAAAAAAAATTTTTTTAAGTACCTATAAAATATTTGATTTTATGTGAAATTTATTTGCTAAATATTTCTGTCATTATTTCTGTCAATTTACAACTAGTAAAATAGATAATATATAAGATATATGTGTTTTTAAAAGTATAAATAAAATATGATCTTGAAAACGTATTACTGTTTTTAAACAAATTTTGTAATAGCTGATTTCGACTATAAACAAATATTATATTTAAATTACTCACGATATTATAAATATTATAGGAATTTATAATTTATGTTTAACATAGTCTAAAAACAAATAATGGATATTATAAGTGATAAAAAGTTATCAAAGTATAATTTAAAAAAATATAAAAAATCGTGACGTCTGTGTTCAAGAAGCATGAAATATAGGAAAATTATTAGAATTTATTCATAAGTGATAAAATTTAAAGAAATGAATGGTAGAAGAGAATATAAATAATTTGAGTAATTTTGTTTAAAAAATGATATATTTATATAGTTCATAAATATATAAAATGTTATCGAAGATTGCATTAAGAGTGAAAGGATTATCACGACTATTTATTATTTGGGAAAAAATCAATATCAATTGTAATTATATACAAAAAAAAATATATAAAATATATTTAAAATAAATGTAATGAAGAAATTTGTCTATGTAATTAACTCGCTTAACATCTGCTATAAATAAATAATATATCATACATAAATATTATATTTGTTAATAAATTATATATATATATATATATATATATATATATATATATATACATACATACATTTACGAGTGTGTGTGTGTGTCACTACATTTATGTTTAAATGTAGTAATTAATTTGTACTTAATAATTATTTGTATTTAGTTTTTATTTACGTTGGCAGGTATTAATTAGAAAATTAAATATCATTATCTAATAAATGCAGTGGAAATAAAAATTATGCAAACATACTTATATATATATATATATATATATATATATATATATATATATATATACGTGCGTGTGTGTTTACATATAATACATCTATGTAAATGCACTTTCTTTAAATGTAATTATTCAATAATATTTGTATGTAAATTAAACATATGCTCAACTTATGTTTTTATGTTTATATTGAATGTTCATGTGCAATTCAAATAATTTTAATTAAATAAATCAATAGAGTTTTGTAAGATATATAACATGACAATATAAATATATATATATATATATATATATATATATATATATATATATATAAAGTTATATATAATTTATACAATATTGCTTCATCTTAGCGATTCGAGTAATTTAATTTGTTTTTTTAATTAACCATCTTTTAGTAATAGATTCATCGAAAGAAGAATTTTTAGATAATAGTGTGGAGCGTAACGATTACTATCGTTCAAGCATATTGAAATTCAGATAGTTGAAACGAACTCATTGTTCTAAATGACTTCACAAACGTTATTGAATATTATATAACTTTTATAATTAATATGGGAAAAAGACGATACGCTAAATCAGGAAATGAAAAGAATTTTAAATATTTTATATTAAAGAGATTATTCTTTAAATAATTAATAAATATGTAATACAAATCGTTTGTATTCTATTTTACTAGTGTAAAGTTCTATTTTACTTTTTAATTAATTTTGACATCATTAACAATTTATTAGTGAATGACTATAAGTTAATAAATAATATTCAATTTGTTTCAGTCCATAATTATTTTTTAATTGTAAATATAATATATTTTTGTTTGTTTATTTTAAGATTTGAAAAAATTAAATTAGTAGTTATTATGTTTATTTTAGGTTTCTTAAAATTTTAGGTCTGTATTTGATTTTACATATTTGAGATTAATTAATTTGTCTGATTTAAGTCACTTATTTATATTTCATTATTGAAATTTAGCTTATATATATATATATATATATATATAATTAAATCATAAAAAAAACTTATATCGTTTTCACAATTTAGAATTATTAATTATAATAACATTAAATAAAATTGAAATTTTTAAATAGCTATATAATAAAGATCAAAAAATATTACTCAATATATGTTTACAAATTAATGTTGAGAAGTATATGTTTTTTGTTAATTTTTTTGACAGTTTAATTTTTTAAAAATCTAATAATGACTGAATGATATTGAGATGAGTTTTGCATCGATTCACATGAATTAATGAATTTTTATACTTGAGTTATAAATATTTCTAAACTGTTTACAAACTAAATAAACAATCAATTAAATTTTATAAATATATTTGTATATATATATATATATATATATATATATATATATATATATTTCAATCAATTTTTGGTATGTCATTCGATAATATAATATATTAATTAAAAATATAATTAAATCATATTTGTTTATTTCATTATTTACATGTATGTATATAAAATTTTACATATATATATATATTTACGAAATATCAGATATATCAAAACTAATATATGTAATATTTTCCAAAAATAACTTTTAAAATGATTTTCTAATCTTATTAATTGGGAAGATATATTTTTATTGATTTATTTCTTTAAATCAATTTCATTTTATTTATTTATTGCATAATGTCAATAAATTAATTTTTTAGATTATAATTCAATTGAAATACTTTGATATTACTAGACTTTCTATTTTATAACTTATCTTTTACTGTTCGTATTGAATAAAAGTATGACCTATACTAGATGTAATTTGGATAATTATCGTTTGATAGATTTGACAACCAAAATTATGTATTAGATTTTTAAAAATAATTATGAACGATTGAGATGCATATATGGATTTATAATTAGAGTAATTTTATTATAAATAATTATTAAAAGTAATAAAAGTCTTTAATTTAATTCTTACTTTGAAAAAAGTTAACAAATTTTAGTATTTTATTATAAGTTATTTTAATTACAATTTTTTTTGTAAAATAAACTAATTATAATTGATAATAATTTCGAAATTAATCGTAAAAATTAAAATCGAAAAAGTCTCATTCGGACAATGAATGAGCATCTTAAATGGAATAAACAGAAATATAAATAAAAAATATGAATTTAAAAAATAATTTCAAGTAATTAGTTGAGTTGATTTAACTTTTATTATTTTAAATTTAAAAAAGAAAACATAAAATTCAACATTAAAAAATAAATTGAAACTAGTTAAATTTTAGTAAATGTTTTTTAAAGTAAAAAATAGAAATAATAAAATGTATACAAGTTTTATATTAAATTATAATTAATAAACAAATATAAAGAATCTCTGTTCAGAAAAAAACAGAATTAGTCATTTCGCAAAAAAGTATTATGCTATGAATATTAGCATATATTAGTTGAAAATAAAAATAAATCAATTCTCCTTTAGTGTTATAGTATGTTATCTGATTTAAAAAGTCTAATTGATTCATAATAGCAATATTATTATTTTGTATGCTTATATAGTGAATAAAGTATACTATGAAAATAGCAATAAAAAGCTTATCAACTAATAAATAGTAAATCTAAATATAATGTTAAATAAATTAGAAGGAAAAAAAGAAGATTAAAATCATACACAGAAAAACGTGTTTTAAATGACTAATTTGTTTTTATATTTTATTACAGTTAATGCAAATTAGCAATGTATTAAATATCATATTTTCAATATTCATCTCTCAGTTTTAAGGTCGTTTGTAATTGAAAAGTAGTTTTTTGAAAAAAGGTTAAATCAAAATAAAATAAAATAAAAATTGTGGAAGAGTTTAATGTTAAACAATTGTTAGAAATAAATAAAATGACAGAATTACTGTAATTGAAATTTAAATGGAAAGGTGTTTTTATAAATTTATAAAAATATTTTAAAAATTAAAATTTATATATAAATTTTATATATTTATAAAGTCAAATAAAATGAATAAATCTCTGAAATTAAGATTTGTTTGAGTTTATATTGTATATTTTCATTAAGAAAATGAAAAAAATAATTAAACTTTATTCGGTAGAAATATTTCAACATTTAAAATGAATAATTAATGTTACTTGAAGAAAGTATTTAATTAATACATTTTATATAAATTTGAAATATTTTATATGAAATATTCTGTGTAATTTTTGAAATTATCCTTTTCATTTAAAATATCTGCAAGAGTTTTTAAAAGTACGCTTTAATGATAATAGCATGGCTATTAAAATACGTATTGCAAAAAATTGAACAATAAGTGAATGTTAAATACTTTTATTAAATCGTATGGTATGAAGAAGTAATTAGTTTATTAAATATCTTTAAAATTTTAAATGTATTTTCATATATTTTATTTGAATGTATTACTTAGTACAAATGAAAATTGTAGTTAGAGAGGGTGGTTAAATTCAATTTCACAAATGAATCAATATCTTAATTGTAGTAAAATTTTCTTTTATAAAATTTCCAATAATTGTTTATTAATAATTTTAACATATTTAAAGAATGAAAATGAACAAGAAGTAATTGTTGACTTTCTTAGGAAATATATTTTTGATTTAGGGTATTGATTCGTTTGTTAGATTTATATATATATATATATATATATATATATATATATATATATATATTAAAATTATTTAGTTTCGACACTTTATCCAAAGAAAGTTATTATGTCGTGAAATAACGGTTATTTTACTTAAAATTAATTATGGCACGTCCAACACGTCAAGTTGTTATAATAAATTAATTATAAAAATATAATTTGAATAAAAGCACATTTAAATAACAATTAAAAGAGGATTTATGTAGAACAACAAACCGCACTCTGTAATAAACTTAAAGCAAATTTATTCACTTAAATAGACACAGTATACATACAGTTTGGAAAATCACTGGCGTCGCACTAACTTTCCAGCGACAGAACTGTCGCCGAACGCGAAACGGAATAATAGAATGTACCCAACGCGACGTTTGATGGCTTTTTTGCATACAATCTATGTTCAATAGAGCGCGAACCGTACACCTTGCGCACGTTTATTAGAAAATATTATAAGCGGCAGCTAAATATTTTAATGAAAGTGTCAGTATTGGCCTGTGCCAGCTTATATTGTTGTCTTGCGCCGTCTATTTCCCCCAATGAAGTTTTACATTACGACTATGTGCACGTTATGGTAGGAAAAATGTGAGCGTTTCGCTTAATATATAATGTAGTGACATGTTTGACTGGGGAAAAAACCCGACGCGTAAAATCCATTCGTCTATCTTCTTTACATATGAGATTCTTTAGATAGGTGTGTTTTTTTTACTCATGATATTCACTCTAAATTGTTTAGCAGACAATCAAAAAAGATAAAAGACAATTTGAAATCAGTTAATGCATTTACATTTTTATTGTTGACTTTTTCTGTATGTTTTATTTCACACAAGGAAATAAACTTGTTAGGATTTTCCATTGAAAGATGAATAAGTTTCAATAAATAGAATAAGTTTTTTTTAGTAAATCTTATATCATTAACATTTATCTGGTATAATTCATAAAAAGTATATTTTTAAATATCAATAACATTATATATGACCAGTTTTACTATTTATGTTCAGTCGATTAGTTGATTTCCAGGGATTTCTTGAAAATATTTTTTAACAACAATGTTACAAGTTTATTATAACAAATATTATACATGATGCGAAATAATTTATGCAATTGACATTAAATATGACCTCTAACGAAGATAGTCATAATAATTTATTTTTTTAACTTTATATTAAGAAATATTAAATAATTCATTGTTTACGAATTTGAAAAACATTGACATCATTATTAAAAATAAATGTAAAAATTATTTTAAACCATGTATTATTTTTCATATTTACTAAAAGTAATAAACAAATATGAATATATAATTAAATAATACTATTTATAATAAGGTAGTTTTAGTGAAGAAAATTTTTTTAAAAATATATTCAAAACGAAAATAAATATGAATTGAGTTTTCTATAAGTGGTATTTATAAAAAAATATAAGGTCATTATTTTTCAAATTCAAACCTCAGCCTTTAATTATTTAAAATAAATTGTACATTATTGAAAATATTTGCTTATTTATATATAAAACATATTTTATATAAATGTTTTCGTTTAATCCTTTATTGTAAGAGAAATTTATAATTCGATAATTAATTTAATTTATTTATTTTAAAAAGAACGGTTTATAAATATTCATTTAAAAAGACTATCAAGTGAAAAATATTCTTCAATGGATTTATTGTTTCAAATAAGTTTATTCACAATTATTACTAATTATATTTATTTTTTGAAAAAATATCTATTTAAAGATTAATCATTTATTATCTCTATATTAAATAATTAATCATATTCAAGTCAAATATTAAAAATGACTTCTATTTTATGTAAAAAATATTTATGATTTTTTGTATTCATATATTCTGTTTAAAAGAAAAAATATGGTAATTAAAATGCATGATGATAATTAAGATTTATTATTAGTAAAAATTATTTCAATTCTAATCTGTTGACAATTAACCAATGCAGAATACATATACTAATATTCAACTGAATTTACTGCTTTAATCTAAATATAGATATGCTAACAAACTGCATTACCTGCAACTACTATACAATATATCTAACCCCAAATAGATATGGATCACTGAACATATCACTTAGATTAAATTAATCTCGCACATTGAATTGAATATTGATGATCCGTAGTTCATAAATATTTACACATCGTTGACTTAAATGTGCTTTTTCACGTTACACGTATTGTTCGCACGATTCGTTAATGACAGTATGTTGTTAGAAATGTATAGATTGTTTTTTCATATCAAGTATTTATGATCTATTTTATTTCCGTTTTGTCAATAAACTTTCATTTTATTTACTTAAAAGGTTGTTGATTAGATTTGTTATTATTAGTTCTTATTCAATAAAAACTATACATATTTAACCCTTTTGATACGGCTGGTACATATATGTACCACCAAAATTTAAATTGAGTATATTGTTGTTTTTTTTATTTCATACAGTACTGCTGGTGTACATGTGTACCAAGGCCTCCAATCTAAGTTCTTACTTATAACCATATTTGATGTTCACTTGACAGTCTTAAACTAAATTACTTAAAAATATGACTTTAAATCACATTTTAGAAATCCATATCAAAAGGGTTAAATATAGGGTAGCTCAGATAAAATTAAGTAATTTAACTATTAATTTTTTTTTGTTTACTATTCTTCAGTCTCATTTAGACTACCATTGTAATTTTTTTTCTTAATTATCAGATTTGAAAAATCTGTTATTTACTTTAATAAAAATATATTTATTTAAAATAATAATTATTTTATTTTGGATTATGTATAATTAATTTCAAGAAATAATAATAACTTAATTGCAATTGCATTGTATTTAAATTAAATTCAAATTGATAATAAATCTAAAAATGTATTTTTACAAATTTTCTTCTTTAAATTCAATTTTTATATGTTGATTAAAATAATTTTAGTCATCTAGATAAACTCATTTTAATTTGAGCTATTATTATTATAATTCCTTATATTAATAAAAATATTCTGTGATTGTATTCTTCAGTTATTATAAATTTTTAGATAAGTTAATTTTTTTTTTTTTGTCAAGTATTGCTTATTGATTCAAAATATATTATAGAAGTTATTTATAAATAAGTTATATTATTCTATAATAAATTATTTTTTTTAAATTGTAATTACTGATGTTGATTTTTTTTAAAAAAATGATACAATGGTGGAAATTCATATTTGTTTTTAAATTTATCTCATTTATAAAAAAAAGAGTTTAGTAATAAAATTACTTTATAATTTATTTTTTATGTATAAATTTTTTCATGTAATTCAATAATTTAATTAAATCTAGTAACATTTTTTCTCAAATGGAATGTTAATTAGAAATTAAAAAAAATATCTAACTGTTTAAAATAAATACATATATATATATAAACATGAATTACTGAAATATAATTGAATATGTCTATATAATGGGTATAAATATTTTGTGCATGTAAATTTATTTTTGAATTTATGAACTATCATTATTTTATATTATAAAATAAATATAAAGTTTATAACATCTGTTTCAATTGATAATTTTTAAATATTAATTCATTGATATATTTTCTAAAATTTTAATATCTAATAGAAACATTTCAGATTTGTAGAGATATTCATATTTTATTATTCCCGAAAGAAAATTTTATTCAATTTATAAATATACATACAAACATAATAAGTGTGTGTTTGTTTTTCGTGAGTGTATGTATATGATCGTAAAAGTTCAATTCAATGTCATAATCAATGAACACGCGATATCCTGCACGGTGCGTCTAGCATAAAGGCCATGCAATGAATATAACCGAAATGAGAAAGAAGACAGCGTAACTGTTCACTAGATAAACGATGAGAAAATAGCACGATATTGCGATATAATCACAAGCGTCGAAGAGTAGAAATGATTCAATTTGAAAGCTACCGTATGTTGTTAAATGTTTTTTATATACGTTTTTTTTTATCATTGGTAGATTTTTTTTCATTTGTATCGGTATCATTGGTTTTTTTAAAATGTAAATATGTGTGAGAGTGTGTAAAGTATGTTTGAATGTTTGTGTAATTTTAAGTCAACGATTGCTGAAATAATTATTTTAATTCGTTAATTAAGTGATAATATGGTCGGTTAATCATTTAGTTACATTATTTTATGAAAGGCATTGTGTAGTAAAATAAAGTTTATAAATGAAGGTTACATGTGTACGATTATAGGCTTATATTCAGTAACCTCGTTTTGAGTTACTTCATTCTTACAATTTTTGTTCGTTCATTCGTTTCCGTACAATTATTTACATATTTTGACATCGAACATTTAGATCCTTATCATATATATATATATATATATATATATATATATATATATTTGTGTAAATTATTTTTTGATTGTATTTTATGAATAAATATTCAGTTACGCAAATAGTTCTTTGTATACTGTATAATAAAATTAACAATAATACATAATTCTTACTTTTATTCTCTAATTTTGTTATAATTATAACAATAAATATTATAAAAACTAACAATACTATAAAATTTCAAAATATTCTTAATAGATTCTTTTTATTAAAGGAATTAGTTCAATTTTTCCATTGTCTTTAAAAAATATTTTTACGAAACTACGTAATTATATTCATGATTTTAAAACGCTTTCGAGATTTAATCTTATCGAACGTTTGACACAATCGTTTTTGTTGGAGTGAAAGATATCATGGTTACATTCTTATACAATCGATGCTGTCACTGTAGAAAACTGTTTATAAGTTTTCTTTTAAACTACCTTTCAAAATAAGTATTGCGTTAGTTTCATTTCTTTCTAGTGATTATTAACAATTAGAATTATGTGAGGAAATTTCACGAAATGTGACCATACATAATTTAACATATGAAAATTTGGAAAGTATGTTATTATTGAGTGAAATAATTTCTTGAAAAATATTTTTATTTTAATATTAATTAATTGAATACGAAATGAGTTTGTTGAAATTTTAAGCTATTAAATTAATCCAAAATTCATAAAAAATATATTTGTTGAACTAAAAATTAAAATCAGTTAATTCTTACTAAAAATTAATCTCATCCATCTCTATTATTTTAATATAAATTTCACACTTATACCAATAAATTAGATATTTAGATTTTATTTTTTTATGATATTTTTAAAAATAATAAATTAATCAAATATAAAAATCATTGTTTGAGATTCGAGAAAATTTAGAAATATTAGCAAGTATTTATTAGATTTTTAATAATTATTAATTTCTGTATAATATTTTTATGAATAGAAGGTTGTATTTAAAAAATAAATTGAGTGATGTTATTAAAAATATTTTTTTTTAATTTTAACAATTTAGACTTGTTTCTATGAAACCTTCATAAATTTGAATTGCAATAAGCATAGGTTCATTGAAATAAATTATAACATATGTATTTGATTGTAAAAAGTAATCTTTCTAACTCATAAACAAAAATAATACTTTTATATTTTTGCATATAAAAGATTGTTGTACAATGTTTATTTTACGTGATTTGTAATGTTTTTTCTTATTAAAACAATTTTCTAAAACGATTTTAGGATTATTATTTTATTTAAAAGAACAATAATTAATTATATTTATACTTCAATGCATTATTTATCTTAAATATATTTACTTACAAAAAATCTGTTTGTATATTTGTAAAAATAAAAGTACTTACTAAATCACTTTATCACAATGTTATAATTAGACCGCAAACATGAAATAACGATAAAAAATATTACTGTAACATGGTACAGGCATGTATGTGTTTTTTATTCTATCGTAATATTGAACTTAAATTGTAAAAAATTGAAAACAGGAAAAATATAACATTTGTATAGTAATAAAAAAAGATTTTGATTATAAAAAAAATATAAATAAAATATTTTTTATATTAAAAATGGGAAATAAAAATATTATAGTTAAATTTTTAGATTTACCTGAAATAAATTTGTTTTATTAAAATAATTGACTAATTATATATATATATATATATATATATATATATAAATACAAAAGTATAATATTTAAGTACAAGAGATTAACATAAAATATAAAATAGTAGAATAAATATTTAAATGAAATTTGTTAAAATTTTCATTACATACTATAATTCTCAATAGATTCGAAATGAATGTACTCAGTTTAATATAATTGAAATAAAATATTAAATATTAATTAATAATGAAAATAAATTTGTATATTAACTAATTGCTATATAATTCCATGTAATAAATTTTAAGAAATATTTTATTGTCAAAAATATTTTTGTTTCAGTTTAATTTAGTGTCAATAAATATTATAACATTATTAACCATGCATTGATAATTAATTAATATATTTGAAATAAATATATATATATATATATATATATATAAATACATACATACACCTATGTATATACTAATATGTAATATGTGTATGTGCATGTAGGCATATTAACGTGCAACTATTAATAAAAATGAAAGTTTTTCATGTTTTCGTTCAGAAAAAGTATAAATAAACTAAATGATATTAAATACGTCAGCTGTGATGTAACTAATTCAGACAGTATTTGAAATGAAATTAATCGATAAAAGAAATATGCGTGTCAAAAAATTAATTTTGAGAACAGTGTATAGCCTAGAGAGTGTATGGAATAACTTGGTAATGATTTTTTTTCAAAAGATTCCAATTAATATATATATTTGTATTTCAAGGTTATAATATTAGATTAAGATTATTTTGACATATTTATTTTAATAAAATAATATATATATATATATATATATATATATATATATATATATATATATGTACTTAATAATAGCTGTAAAAATAAAATTCAAATAAAAGATTATAACTTTATATAATTAAAAATATGATCTTTAAGCAGACTATTTTGAGAGGTGTATAGAATATATTGTGTGCATGTATATATATATATATATATATATATATATATATATTTAAGAAATATATTTATTCACCTACGAACTATCCTCTTTAAAATGTCTTTTATTTTTATTAGACAAGTATTCTTATTATAGCAATAAACCATTTGAATGTTTGACTCATTCACAAGTTGATCTATTGTATTGTTTTTAAAGAATGTCAAAAAGTTATAAAAAAATAACTAAAGTTGTTCTAAAAATATTAACTTCTTGTTTATTATAGTTTCATTAATTATGGTACATAACAACGTCAATTAAAAACAACACAGTCTGAGTTGTTCGTTTATATATTTATATATATGTTTACAAGTTTATATGTAAACAATAAATTTAAAAAAATAATATAACATTTCATTTAATTATTTTTTTTAAAAAAAATAGCAAACAAATTAGCATATAAATAATATTTATTACTAACTGATGTACTATTAATCTTGCAAAAATAAAAGTAATAATTATTTATAAGAATTAAAATTAAAAAAATCTTTTTATAGAACTGGTTAAATACAAGTTGTAAATAAATTTTAATTTTACAATATTTATTTTTCAATTTGCTTTACGTTTAATAAATAAAGACGTTATTTTTTTATTACATTTATTTATATTTGAAAATATACCGGATTTTTTGAAAACATCCTGTTATTATATGCTTTTAATATTTTTGATACAGTTCAATTATTTTATTATTATTAAAAAGTAAAGTAATATTTATATTTTATTATGTTATTAATACTATTTTAATTGAATTTTGAAATCAATAGTATTTTTAAATTTTTTAAGTATTTTTTTATTTAAATCACTTGCGTAATTAATTATTATTTTAAAGTTATTTCATATTCCTTTCTCTCTTGTTTTCTTTATAAATATATATATATATATATATATATATATATATATATATATATATATATGTACACATATTGTACATAGACTTATCTATTAAAATAATTATATGGTTTTATTAATTCGTCATGCGTACTTACATAATAATAATTTCGAATATTTTCAATTTCTTAAATATATTACAATAACATTACGTTAGAATATGTATAATCGACCTCAGAGAAAAGAAAGTTTTCGGTATGTACTGATTAAGAACACAACAAGTGATTGATAGGATCTCCTTAAGCGAATAATAACCACTGTAATGTAAGTTAATACGCATAGTATATTGTAAAAGATTTCATGAAATACGCATTAATTATTCTGTTTTAAATACAGTAACCTTCTATTACAATCCGACTGAAATTATTTTTAATGAAACATAAAAGAATTATAAAATAAATTAATGCGTGATTTAAATACGAAGTTAATTAAATATCTATCGACGAGCTGTGAAACTTTAACAATGTATTATTATTATCCGGTGAGATTATTTCGTTGATAATGATGTTTCAACATATTTTTTTATAGCTGGATTCATGAATCCATATTTGTACGTAAATTATAAATAAATCATGCAATGTATGTATATATATATATATATACATGTGTGTATGTGTTTGTATAATATTAAATTTATTGATGATATATACTTGAAGAATGAATGTAATTTTTAATAAAGGTTTTTTATTTATATTAATAATATTTCACCGAAATCCTTTATTCTCGACTATTGTTTACCTTTTCGTATAGTTCAATTCAGCTCTGTTTATAAAGCATCGAGTATTTGCATGTTAAAATTCAATCTATCATATTTATCATTTATTATTAACACAAACCTAACATGTAATTATTTGAGTTTGATCGTCTGGCCATAATAAACAGATAACTTTGTTTTTTAGTCGTTAATATGTTTATTTTTGTTGACAAATATTGTTCAGCAATCAGCACTTTTTTTTCGAATTTTATGTATTAAAATGATTTTAATATTTTCGTTAATAATTTTTTATTTAAGAAGAATTTCAAGCACATAAACCAGAAATAGATTTGTATTATTATGGTTGAAATTGAATTAAGAAATATCAATAAACTGATTCATACAAATATTGATTAAATGCGAATTGGTAAAATTAGTATTAGTTAGGAAATATGAGAGATTTGATATGGATATAGATAGAATATTAAAGATAATTGAATGATGAAAAATCTGATGAATAAAATAAATAATTTATCAAATGAACTAATATATTATTAATTTATTTTTGATATTGATTTTTTTTAATTAAAATACAATTTTTAATCAGTATCATTAAAAGTTTAAAATTATTTTCAGTTTAATAGTAAGAAAAAAGTATAAATTTATGTGTATATATATATATATATATATATATATATATATATATATATATGAGTTTTATATACTATTTTGGATTAATTAAAAAGTTGAGATAAAGGTCAAAAGTAGTAAAGAAATGGGATTTTTTGTTAATAAAAACTTTATGGCTAAATACCTATATAATTATAATAATAAAAAATGATGAATAAATATGATTATTATTTGTGGTTACTATAAACTTTACTGGATGATAATATATTTTTATTTGATATTTTTTTATTAATGAATTTTGTGTAGTAAAATATAATTTATATCAATTAAAAATACATCACTTTGTTATAAATTATAATATATTAAAATAATTTTATACTTTTTAATATATTTTTTAAATTATATATATATATATATATATATATAATATAAACTTATAAATTTAGAAAAACCTTTTTTAATTGATTTATTTTTATTAATATTTTTTAATAAAATAGTTTAATATTTAATACCTACATATCTATCATATATATATATATATATATATATATATATATATATATATATATATATATATATATATATATACAAATTTGCTTGTAGTTTCTACTATATTAAATTCGAAGAAAGTAAATGGTACATTACCAAAATGTGTTTAGTTAATAAGACAGCATAGAGTGTATTTTTTTAAAAAAAGAAATTAGGAAGCAATCAAAAATTCGATATACAATCGTTTAGTTTATTCTTTGTTTTATTTTGAAAAAATCATGTACAATACATTCTATCTGGTATATAAACATTTTTATAATAGAAACTAATGATGTTTTTATACTATACAATGTTGTATACATTTCACTTCTTGCAACTATAACCTTTTAATAGGTAGGGAGAAATTGAAGACGACTCGAAAGATCAAATGTAGAATTTTATTAAACATTTTCAAAGTGTTAATACGTGTTACCTAGAAGGCAAATACACACCGAATTTAAATGTAGCTGAATACTTTATTCTTATCTAAAATCTTTAGTTATGTATTTAAAAATCTGTTCGTAATCAACACACGAATCATTCGTTCGTAGAAGTAACACAAATAAATAGTAAGATTTTTACACCTGTAGATATAATTCTCTCGAGTGTTGTTTACGCGATGGTGCGACACATTTATCAACAGAACTGCGACGTTTCGTTCGTAACAAGAGATAAAAAAGTAAACAGCCGACCGTTCAAATCATTAAAACCAGTTCGACGCCGTTGTTCACTTTCGAATTGGATTCAGATTCGTTCGGTGTGTGCTGAAAAACGCACGGTACGCTGTTTGAATATTCCGGGCACGGTGTCTGGAGACGAGCAAGTCCGGGCGAGATGCGACCGCAGCGTCGCGACGCGTGCGAAACGCCGACGCCATTGTGCGAATTGTCCGTTAGATGGATCCAGGCACGCACGACGGCGACGAAGTTCGAAAGCATGTAGTCCCGTTCAGTTCTCTCTTTGTATTTGTAAATATGTGACTGTGCGTATGTATATATATGCCGTCTGAAAACTAGGCCGTGAGAATGTGGTAAAACTTTTGCTTTACGGCAATAGTTGTTTAGAAAAAAATTTGTTCTTTTTCTAGAAAGGTTTGCGTGGAAATAAAGTCAGTTGTGTTATCGGTTCGAATCGGATATAAATATGTTATAAGGAGACCGCATTCCTATATTTTTTTATACATGCTTTATATACAATAAAATTCGGGTTTTGAAGAGATCAGGTCTTTTTATTGGAAACGGCGAAAATTTGAATTTATATGCAATCAAAATTCTTGGAAAGGATTCAAAGGACAAATAACTTACTAAAAATTGATTTCATTTTAATAATTTGTTTTTTACTTAATTACGATAAATAATAATAAAATACGATAAATTAAGCTTACAGAAAATGAACTACTTTTTTAAAAAACAATTATATATTGAAAGGAAAAAATATTTATGAATAATTTAAATATATATATATATATATATATATATATATATATATATATATATATAACATTAGTAGATGTTAAATTTAGCTTATTTCATTTTTAAGCAATAACACCATTTTTAAAAAAATAAAACAAATGTATTATCATTATAAATTTTATACCCAACTTTTTATCAGTTTACTTTAGAATAATATGAATGTCAATACTTTTTATTTACAAAAAGTGTATTTATTTAATATCCAATCGTACAGTTTGTTTATTTTAAGTAGGTTGTTTATAAATAATGATTTATATTTTTCTTGAATTCTGAACAAATTTTAATTCACAGTTCAATTGATATTTATTTTAATAGTATTAAATTATAGACTTGTAAGATTATTTGGTTACAAAAATTATAGATTTGTAAGATGTTGTCACGAAAAATCAATTTATGAATAAAGTTCTAAAATAATTTGTAAAGAAAACATTTTCATGCTCAATGAGTATGGAGTATTTATGTTAATATTATAATTTAATAATGCAAATTGTTCTTGAAAACTACATAGAGAAACAATAGATTTCAATATACACATTAAATTCAATTACTAATATAATTATTTACAAACAATGTAACACTTTAAGATTATGACATTATTTAATGCATTTTATTTTATTAAATTTTGTATAATTTATATATATATATATATATATATATATATATATATATATATATTATATTATATATAATTTCTAATTTTAATTTAATTTTTATATAATTTCTAATTTTAAAAATAAATAAAATTATTTAGTTATAAATATGTTTTTAACCTTTTAGATTATATAAAGGCTCGTTTGTATATTTTTAATGTATTTCATAAAATTCAAAAGATATTTAAAATTAAAATTTTTTTTGCTATGTATATATATATATAAACTTTTTTAATTTATAGCTACCAATAAAACTTTATCATGATTTTTGTTTGTTCTCGTCTTATTTTAAGTATTTTTTATAAACGTCAATATCATCATTTTAGTCTTTCTGTTCTTCATCCTCTTCTTTTTTGTTCGACCGCCGATGAACAATATAGTTTTACAGCCGAGGCAATCAATGCGGTCGCGTCACGAAATTCAATTTGCCGAAGGCATTAAATGCAGAACCACCTGCAGTCTTGCCTGCGCGCGTTTCTTGTACCATTTTGCCGCGAACTTATTCACGGAGCACCGTACCATCTCGGTTGAATTTTATAGTTTTAATTTTAAGACGGATCAATAAAAGTTGTGCGCCCATAGACAGTTTCCGAGTTAGGACGGTGTTCGGGAATCTTGTAGAAACTATTATTTCACGTTATGACGGATTTCGTGCCGTTCGTTTATTATTTCCGGTAGGGGATATTGCGTTCAAGTGCAGTTTCTCTTCAAATCGAGTATATTAAAATTTACTATTTTTATATTAAAGAGAATCGTTACTTTAATATTGATTTCATATTGAAAATACAATTTAAAACGATTCAATAGAGAGAGAGAATATAAAGTTTTATATTTTAATTGCTTCTATAAATCAGTTAATCAAATTTATGATTCACTTTCAAATACAGTTTTATATTATCTTTTTATTCAAAAATTCCTATATAGTAAATAAATCAATTTCGGTTTAAATGAGTATGTATTTATTAAATTACCTAAAAATTATACTTTTGTATAGAACACTTCTTGATATGAATCAAATGATCAAAATTGTATTAATAAGATATGTCTTTTTGAAATTTTATACCTTTAGTAATTTTTATTCAATTTTGTACAAAATATTTATTTGAAGTAAATATTTTCTAATTCCATAATTAAAATCTAAAATAATATTTCAATTTTTCCAAGAAAATAAAATAGGTTGTATAAGTTTTTATAGGTAAAAACATAAGCAATATAAGTACAGCTTTCATGACTATATAATTTTTTACAATTTTATTTACTCGAAAATTCTTTAATTAAAAATAAAGAAAATTCAAAATACAAAAATAGGTTTATACTTGTATGTTATTATTATAACAAGACAACTTTGTAATTATACATATATCTGTCTGTCCACTGAAATAAAATCTAAAAAAAATAAAAATAAAAATTACATTTACTCATATATTATTTATAATACAATACAAGTATAAAATCCATCTTTTATTTTTCAACCAACACATTAATAATGTTTCAATGAACCGTAAAAATAAAACAACCTATCATCATTCTTGTTAAGGTAAAATTACCGACAAGACCTTGACATATCAATTTTTTATGAAGTAAGGTAATAATTTTATTAGCTATTGATACATATATCCACATGTCAAGCATATTTAGAACAAACAGGTAAATTTTCATGGAATTTCCATTTCAACAGCCCTAATTTCAATAAACGTAATTGCCTCATTAAAAGTGATCACATTTTTAAAACCGCAAATAAAAATCTAAAAACATTTACATTCTAATTGAACATTCGTAATTTTGTTACTCAATGCAGTTGACAAAAAATACCAGACAGTCAGGTATGAATATTTGTGAATATATTTACATGTTTTTTATTTCTATATATACATATATATATATATATATATATATATATATATATATATATATATATATATATATATATATATATATATATATTAATTTAATTTAACCTTGACTATCCATGAACTCATTTCTTGCATAGGAGTTTATATATATATATATATATATATATATATATATATATATATGTGTGTGTGTGTGTGTGTGTGTGTGTGTGTGTGTGTGTGTTTTAGAAACCAATAATATAATATAAATTAATATAATTTTTGATGAACCTTTTCAAATTGAGAATATTTTAATAACGAAAGAATATTTGACCTTCGGAATTTCTAAATTTAATTAAATAAATAAATGCTTTAAAATGGCAAAAAGAATAAAGATGAGAAGATATTTTTTTAAAAAATATTAACTTCTTAAATAAGAGTATTTGAAGAATAAATATTATCTTTTAATTTTTAATATTCGTATTTTTATGAGCCTTACTTCATGTTCAAAATTATAAAACTTTCATACTTAAATTTTTTAGTTATTGTAATTTTTTTAGACATACTGAGCTGATATAAATAGTTTATAGTTATAGACATTTATTTCATAAAATGTATTCTCATAATATGATGTTTTGTGTCTAAGTCATTTCATCACAATAAGAACAGTGAAATTTTTTTTCTTAAACAAATTAAATATCTTATTTAAGTTTTTTCCAGGAATTTAGATATTCTAAAATTTTTCTTTGAGAGTTTGTTTGTATCTTTATATTCTTTTAACAATGCACTTTTTTCTTTCTCTCACACCTTATATATATATATATATATATATATATATATATATATACATACATACATACATACATACATACATACATATGGATTATAATCAGTAATTTATCTTATTCATCGATAGAATTTTCTTCTTGCTCCATAACTGGTTCATTTCTAATTTAAAAGTTTCACTTTTTTATGACGTTTATAACTTTTTTCCAAATACACTAGTGTTTCTCTTCCTGTTTATATGTGTTATTTATAATATATATCTTTCAATGCTTCTTTGTGTTGCCTACAGCCTTTTAATTATTTCAGCATTTAAAACCTATGCAACAACTAGAATTAAACAGTATAAATGGAAATATTTTTTCATAAATAATTTGTAGTTATATGACAAAATGAAATTAATTTGATATGAAAAAAGTTATAATTGTTTTACATAAAACCAAAATTTATATTTATTTTAATACTAAATTTTATAATGTTTAGTTATGACGGAAATTAATAATATTTTATAGAATATTATCTATAGTTTGTTTTGAAAAAAATATTTTATAGAATTAACTTTAATTGTAGTCAATTCTTTTGAAAGTATATTTCTCGTAAATGTTGATATTACAATATGAAAGCGTATGACTTACTACCTCGAGCTAAAAGATCGAATCAGTTTTCAACCGATTGTTAAATAATAATAAATTTTTGAAAAATAAATTTAGTCTTTATTATATAAGAATTATAGGTTCTTTAAAAAAAATACAATTTTATATTTGATGTAAAACATTCGTGTGTATAAGAATTTAATAAATAATATACAGGAAGTGGTTAATATAAATAGCGAAATAAAAAATATGGTTTGGTAATTAATCAAATAAATATTTTTATTTCTTATTGTTTCCTTGTGACCTTCTACAAGTGACTTACAAAACGTATAAATTTTATTATCTCACAGTTAATAGATTCATTTTCGACGAATAGATAAACAATCCTTGATTCATACTTACGACCAGCATATGACATAAAAATTCGAATAAAATACGATAAATATTCATTATAAAAAATTAAATAACATTCTGCTGATTCTATCTTCTTGCTAATCGTAATATTAAAAATACACGAAAGTATATATTTTCGACATATGGGAAAATCCCATAGAAAAAAATATAAACGTCCTATTCTCATTGACAACTCTTCAGATTTGCATCGAAGTACGTTCTACTGTGTTAGAATCATTCTACATAAATTAAACACTCAAATGACCGCAGAAAGACCATCAACTTGTTTACGTACGATCTATACTCCATTTTACTCCATTTGTCGAGCTGAAGAGTTGACACGGTTCATTGAGTTACTGACCACAACAAAGTATTTGCTTCACTTCCAATTCATATCGATTACTTTATTTCGTACATATGTTAATGGTTTGGTAGTCAATATGTTTTTCATATTTTTAGGAAATTTTAAATATCGTATAAAATAGTTTTTATGTTTTGTCGACTATGATATATTCTATGTTTTATGTAATTCCTATTTATATATTCAAACAATTACTTGATAATCATTTTTGATGAAATTATTATTATTTTACGAGGAATTTATACTTTTTTTATTAAAAAAAAATAAAAATAAAAATTTAATATTAAATCTATAGTAGACGAGAAATAATTAAATAGTAATTAACAAAATTATTTTATCATTATTTTTTATTTTATGTTTAAGGTACTAAGAAACATTATTAACAAATTTAAATTACACGTTTACAATAATTAGATATTCCAAAGTATAAGAAAATTTACATTTTCTAAGATATACAACTAATTATCTTTAAAATAAAATATTTTTGTAAAAGTAACTGAAAAATATATTGTTATAATATACAAAAATTGATAATCTTTTTATTTTGTAGTATTGTTAAAAATATCTTATAATTTGAATAATAATTAATTGTAGAATAAATATAAATTGATATTTTAAATAATAATAATTACTATTCGTGTGAAAAAGATTTTTTCCATATAACTAAAATATAAAAGAGTGTTTACATATGTAGCATGTGTAAACCACTGTGTAGAGAGATAGAAGAAAATGTTATAAACACATATATCTACAAAGAAAGAAAGAAGCAATAAAAATGTATTGAAAAAGAATGCGTTGACTGTAAATATCCGATAAATTTAATATATTATTTACGCTAGAACGAAAATTTTCAATCCGTTATACGTATTATATATATATATATATATATATATATGCAAGAATATGAGTTGATATATAAATAATATGCGGATATATCAATATACGTGGGTGTACATTGAATGAATTCTATCGATATAATTGAAATATTATTTTCAGTATTTGTTACATTGGTCCATAATATATAGAAGGTTGGAAAAGATATGTAAAGTATGAAGATATGAGGTATTTGATTTTTTAATAAATTCATAAACGGATATACGTTTTTAAAATTTTTCATACATTCAAAATAGTAATCATTTCTGCAATGTTTGTTTTTATAAAAGTTATGTAAATATTTCAATTATTTTTTACCTATATATATATATATATATATATATATATATATATATATATATATGCATGTATGTATGTATATATTTATATAAATATGTGGCTTTTAACAATCAAATTAAAAAGAGGTAAAGTTTAATTAAGTAAAAAAATTTCTAAAATTGGAAATACTGCTACTATCCCTTCAATTTTAGGTAGCCATATTATATATATATATATATATATATATATATATATATATATATAGATAGATAGATAGATAGATAGATATTAATTGTACATATTCATAGAAATTATGTATATTAACGTTTTCAGTTTAAATACAGCAAATTTATAAAATTTCCTATTAGACTATAAATAAGTAAGTGGAAAATTGTTGATTGTAAGCATTTTACAGAATGAACTACTTATATAAATGATTTAATAATTTTTAACATTATTTTCCTTTGAAAATAAATGAGAATTAGAAATCTTTAAGCAATAAGAGGAAATATTTTTAAATATTTTTTTTCATTGATTTCAAGTGAACTATATTTCTCCTCTTGTGAAACATTGCGGTTGATATATATTTTAATTTAATATGAAAATGTTCACATCATAATCATTGTTGCTATTTGTCATGTTATGAATAATTGTTAAGGAAAAATAACGTTTGAGTCATTATTTAAATATTCTTAAATTAATTAACTTCTACAAAAAACTACTGTATTTTATATTGAACTTGGGATTTACATTAACTCATCGGATGTGTGATTTTATCCTTTGTACAATCCAATTAATTTCAAGAACCAGTTTTTTTTGGAATAAATTAAAAACTAGTTAAATATTCATGTGATTTTTATAGCACATCCACGTAAACACAAATTATAACTATACATATATATATATATATATATATATATATATATATATATATATATATATATATATAAAATTGTAGATGAATGTCTGGAATTATTTAAATCCCAGCATATTTTTCAGTTATCTTTTTTTATTGTTTATGTAGACTTTAATTTTCCCGTGATTTTAATTAATAATTAAAAATAAATTATTTCAGAATTACAAAAAATAACGAATATGTAATCCACAAAAATAATAAAAATAGACATTCATAAATATTCATATGAAATTATTCTAATTCTTAATTAAATTGTTATACTTTTTTAAAAATGAATCAATAATTTTATAAATAGAAATTACATGCATTATGATAAATTTTCCTCTATTGATTTAAAAATAAAAATTCAATATTTTAATTTTTTATTTTGCATATACACATACGTCATTTTATAATATATTATATAAATAAATAATATGTGGTATTTTATTTAGATTTGTTATAAAAATTTCAGGGATATTTTACTTTAGAAAAATAAAAAAAATTTAGAGTGTTTTAGTTGGTTACGAATTGAGAATTAAATTCAGTTATATTTTTATCAGAAATGAAGTTTCAGTTATATATTTTGATAACAAAGTTTCAATTAATTGAATGAAAAGAATATTTTTTGAAAAATCAATTCAAGGAAATAAAATCAATGAAAATAATACTATACATATATTTTATTTTTTTAACATTTTTGAACAGTCTCATTGAATTTATCTCAAAAAATAATTCTATTATTTAAACTAAAATAATTAATATATTTATGTTTTTAGATATTTTATTAACTATAAAGTATTTAAAATTATATAAATGCAATAAATTTTATAAAATGTTTATTTTATTTTTAATTTTCAAAAAGTTCTTGATAACTTACTTTTTGTAAAACTTTATTGGCAAATAATATTTATATTCGACTTTTTTGTTTCTAATAAAATTTTAAAGTTATAAAATATTCCAATTTAATTTGTAATAAAACCAAACTATATTTACTGGAAGCATGCATTGAATATATTAAATTTTGAATGAAATTATTTATATGTTTATTAACTCAATTAATTTTTTTTATTAATAAATATAGAATTTCTGAAACATGTGTGTATTTTTGTTACGACAGTGCGTGTATTTTATTATACAACAGTAGTTTATATTTTATTAGTTACTTAAAAACCATTATATATATATATATATATATATATATATATATATATATATATATGTAGTAGGTATTTAATATTAGGTATAACGAGTTTCTTCATTCGATATGCAAAGAGTGAACGTTAAAAACAGTGATAAAAGCGTTCCACTTATGATATGGAATAATTATTTCACATCTTTATATATTTATATGCTTGCTTTGATATGGCTGTCGTAAATTCTTAACTTTCATAGTGAACAACTTGTTTATAGCTTTATCATAACAGTACAGTAAGACTTTTGTAACTTTCAGGAACGTGTTCAGTTAATTTTGTATTGTTTTCCTTGATGCTTATTTTTCTAGCATTGTTTAGAAAATTTCAAAAAGTACAAATAATTTTCAAGCAGGAAA
Source organism: Neoneuromus ignobilis (assembly GCA_029203775.1). Taxonomy (NCBI): domain Eukaryota; kingdom Metazoa; phylum Arthropoda; class Insecta; order Megaloptera; family Corydalidae; genus Neoneuromus; species Neoneuromus ignobilis. The sequence continues at coordinate 14,541,555 of CP092094.1, read as the reverse complement.
AATATAAAACTTTTTGTTATTATCTATATTTATTATATTTTTTTCTAGTTTATATAATTACTTATAATAAATGATATTATTTATTTTTTTTAATATCAAACATCGATGTTTATTCCAAAATAAATTCATCTCTTATACGAATATTTTTCTTATTGATATAACTTATATTTACCTCAACAACAATTTGTATCTAATAATGTTTACTCCCAAGTCAAGCCAAACTTCATCTCTGTCAATGTTTATATTAAACATACAGATACGTTTCGGTCACTAACTCTAATATATTATAAACATACTCAATGTAAGTCTAATGGTCTTACAAGACAAACATCTCAAATTGAATCATTTCATCATTTCTTGTTGGTTCATTAACAAATTAATGTACCTCTCAGTTGGAGTGGTCAATTTATTTGTCAATATTTGAACAATGTTGCTCGAAGATAAGTATAAAAATAGAATACTGAAATGTGGATATTTTATTTGGTCGTATATATTTTATACACACCCACACATAGACATAATTATATATAATAATTAAATAAACATACTTAATATTAAGGATTATGTTATTTGAATAAATTAAAAATATTTTTTTATTATTTATATTTAATTATAAATTTTTAATAATTGAATATTATATATTATTAATTCAAATTTTACTCTTCTTAAACAAATGTTAGAAACATTTATATAAATTCTTATTCAAAAATAAAAGGAAAAAATATTATTCAAATATAGTACTTCATATATTATTTGTTGTATATGAAGTACAAAATTTTTAAATAAATTTCAAATTATTATTAGTTTTTAAAAGAGTCCATCAATCGAAATAGATATTGAAAAAAATAAATTATCGAAAATATATGTAAAATTGTTCATTTTTTTAAAAAAAGAAATTTTCGTCCTTTTTTCTTAATACTGAAAATATTTCTGATAGGAAATAATTGACATTTTTAAAAGTCATTAATAATAATTGAATTCAATTCAATTTTATATATATACTCGTATATATAAGTGTGTGTATGGATATATTTAATTTGCATATCTAACATTTTAGAGCAACAATATCATAATATGATTTTATCATTAAAGAACTTTACACATATATAATTAATTTTTATTTACGAAATATATTGTTTAGATTCTAACTTCCTAGTATTTCATATCTTTTATAGACCTTCTAAAAATTAACTCCATATTACATTCATTAACGAATAGATTTTTTTTAATTTCAGTACAATGTAAATAATTTATAATATGTATATTACATATATTGTGTTATACTTCCTTTATTCTCATTATCTTTTAGTAAAAAACACATTATTTAATTTATTAAAAATATATTATGATTACATTATTTAATATATTAAGTTTATATGTATAGAATATTTGCTAAGAATTTTAAGTCTTTAAATCAGCTTAGATATTTCGTTTAAAAAGTATAGTATATAAATTTCTCAGAAAACTTTGAAAGATTAATATTAATATTTTTTGATATTAAGTCAAGCAAATAATATTCTTTTTATTTGATTACATACTTTGAAGAATACTTTTTAATAAAAAGATACGTATTAATTTCAGGATTGAAATTTGTAAAGAATTTTACACATCAATAATCAATTTCAATATATGAATTTTATGGCGATATTTTTTAAAATACGCAATAATATTAATATACCTGGACATGTACACGTTGAATTTGAAATATTTATTTATATATTAACAAGTACATTAATGTGTATATAAATTTATCATTTGTAAAGTTTGTTTAATCACTAATGAGATTTTTATTTTTTGTTTAAATTTATTTATATATATATATATATATATATATATAATTACACGAATTTAGTGTATGTAGTTTAAAACATTAATACTTTAATTAAAGTATGAAAAATATTTCATTGCGTCAATAATATATAAATACTTATTACTTAATCTTATTACTCTACAACTGAACACAGTTTTGTAATAAAATGAAAGTATGTGACTAATTAATTCAAAAGTAAATTAAGTAAATAAATACATACGAGAAATTTGTATATTTTAGTTGAATATTATAAAGAAATATTTAATGTAAGAATAGAAAACCTAAACAAAAAATATATTGTTTTATTCTACTCTAAGCTTTAAGAAATTAGAATGAACTGAAAAAGTCTGTACAAATTGTATAGAAATGTACTTTGGTAAAAAAAAGTTACATACATATTAAAAATACAGTATTTAAAATTGCTGTTTTATTACTTTTTATTAAATAGCCATATATTTATTTTTTTAAAAAAAGTAATTCTGTTTGCATGATTGATGATTAAAAAAATTATATTCGAATAATTGTTAAATTTATTATACAATATTATTCACTTTGTTTATAAATTTTGTTCTTATCTATTTTGAATAATCTTTAAAAATAATTAATTTGACTGTTTTTTTTACTAAACAGATATTTTTTTGGAAAATAAACAATTTCATAATAATTACAAAAAGCAACTGTATTAATCAAAAATAGAAAACTGTTAAATATGATTTGGTTATTACTTGTAAAATATAGGAAATATAATTATTTTATAAAATATTTTTTATCGTTATTGCAAATTTTTCATTCCTTAATTAACGAAAAGAAAGTTTCTAAATTTTGTACAAATTACCAACATTTACATATTTGTTTAATACAAAACGTATTAAGTTTTTGTATATATACTTTTTGCTAATAAAACACTGATATGACACATTGCTTTACATTGTAAAATATGTAACTAATAATATACACATGAATGTATTTTTAATTTTATATATTATAGTTCCGTGAACGTGTTTTAATTTTTTTATTTTATAATTTAGTTTATTGTAGTTCTTTATATAAGCATCGATTTACTTTAGTAATAATGGTATTTAATTATATAGTTTATATATATATTTCAAAGTTAGGAATAAATTTGATAGCTTATTAAATATTTAAATTAATTTATATAAATGGATAAAAATGCAAATTTTTATTTCTTACGAAATATATAATTGGAAGAAATAAATAGTTTTGTTTCATTTACGTGAAATTGTTAAAAATTATAGTGTTTAGCTTCTTTAATCTACTTTCTTAATATTATTTTGTAAAAGTCAGTTAATCGATTCTTTTATATTTTTTTGTAATATATTTAAAAAGTAAAAGTAAATTTACCAATACTAGTGTTTCTTAAAAATATTGATTCACGTAGAGCTATTTTTTATAGTGTAAATACATATATGTCCTATGTTCTTCAATTTGTGTACATAATGAAAAGTGCGTACGACTTTTCTGTAAAGTACGGTGTTATATAAATAATTAAATTTAGCATCGGACATAAGCGTGAAAAGCATAGGAAACATACCACACATAAACTAGGGAAATTCTCTCCGCTCGGCATAAACTTACGATCATAATGAAATTAAATGGAGAGTGCAGGTGATTTAAGTTGAATGTTGGCGTTTTATGATGCCAACTTTGTGGCTGTAAATAATGTTACGGCGCATACTGAGAGGTAGCCGAGACGGTTTGCCTTAAACATCGTTCGTTCCAACCACCAGCAATAGTGTTGGGATACTTTGACTGTCTATATTCTAGGCATTTGCGGACACATATCGGCCACAGTACTAAGTACAAGTATTGACGATGTTCGAGTTAAATAAACGGCCTCGCAACGCGTTTCTTTATTTATGAAACACTTCGAGACAAATTTTACTCTCTCTGTACGTGAATGTGTAAACATAAGTGCGTACGTATTTATTCAATTTGTTATTTATCTTATTTTTTTTTCATACTTACACTTATTTGTGTACATGTTGTGTTAGTTTCATCGATATTCATAAACAATTTCAAAGTTTATATTTTTTATTTACCATACAGTTGTTTATCGCTAGTAAATTGTTAACACCAACAAACTTCTCAATAAACTACGATATAATTAATTAATATATTAAACCTCAAGATTTTGAACATAGATTCTAAATAGATGTTCAAAAACTAATACCAAACAATAAATATTTTCTTATTTATTATCATTAGTTTAGAATTTAATTAAATAGATATTGATTTGTTTCGTTTTATTGTTTCCCAATTATATCAATTTAAATAAAATTAATATCTCTAGATAATTAAGAAAGAGTATTCATAATTTTATTAAAGAAAGAGTATTCATAATTTTGTCAAAAAGGAAAACCAAGAAATATTTTTTATATCAAATTACAACATTAAAATAATAAAATTATTTTAAAACAAATATAATTGTAATACAAAGTGAAATATGTCTACTTTTACTTTTATTAAAAACAATAATTGCATTTAAAAATAATTAAAATTTCATAATTTCGATGATTTTTCATTTTAATAATGTTATTATTTTTTTAGAAAATAGAAAATTAAAATGCACTTATGAAAATTAATTAATATTTCCAACGATATATATTGTAACTAGAATTAGAATTTATAGAAAAAAATTTATAGAATCAAATTGTATAAAAATAAACAATATTCATATCTCTTTATTTACATTTGCAATGAAAGTTTTTTTAATAGTTAATTGAAAACATGATAAAAAAGTTAACCGTCGTTGTAATCAAAAGATGATTGAACGGTTCATTTGACATATAATTTTTTAGTTTCTATATTACTATTAAAAACCTACACTAATAATTAGTTTCTTAGAATGTATTAGTACATAAACTTATTAAATATAATTACATTTATTTCTTAGAATAAAAATGAAACATTAAATATAGAATTCAAAGAATTTTATTTCATCAGTACACTTGTCAAAACAATATTCTTAGATTAATACAATACTGTAACAATAGATTTTCATTAAAAATATTTTTACTGAAAATACGCCAGATTAGATATAATATTACATTAATATATTAATAAAAAATTTTAACAACAGCTTTATTGATTGCCATGTTTATTACATTTCACCGCCTACATATTTTACTGTCATATTGTATTGAAAATGATTCGGTTAATCTATCTTATTCTAAAGATATAATTGCTTTCTAGGAAATGTTTTGTTCGACAACTTGCTTGAGTAAATATAATTCGTTTGAAATAGTTTTCAATGTAATGAATTGTACTGTAAATGAATTTATATTTATATATATATATATATATATATATATATATATATATATATATAAATATGAAAAAAATTAAAATAATATTTTATTTAAAAAATACAAATGAAATACCAGAAAACTGTTGATAGATCAGTTGAATAAATTATATTATTTTTATTATTTAAATTAATATTCTTCAATTTTTAAAAATTTCTTTTGTTGTAAATAAACATTATATAGTATGGACGATTTTTTTTACAATTTTTAGTGCTAAAAATTTAATCATATATTACACTAATATTTTTTTAAAAAAAAATATCACAAAAAAATTAAAAATGTTATTTTTTGAATGATATTTCAGCTAAAACCAATTTTATAAATTTAATAGCAAATAATTTCTAAAAAATTCTAAAACGTTGAATATATTTATTATGTAATTATAGAGTGTGTAATGTAAATGTAGATCATTAATTCAAATAGAGATAATATTAAATCGTTACTTAAATTATAAATGTTTAATGAATATAATAATTTATAATATATTTTAAAAATATTTTTTTGAAAAAAAGGTTAAGTAGTTTAAATAAAAAGTCTGTAAAAACTGTTTATTTTATTTTATTAAATTTCTCACTTATTTTATTTCCATATATATATATATATATATATATATATATATATATATATATATATATATATATATGTATTTGAAAATAAAATATGGAAAATTTACCGGAATAAAATAATATTTGTACCATATCATTAGAGATTACTTTGATACAAAATCAAGTAGAAGTACAGTATCAATCAAACTCAGTCAAGTGGGTTATTTAAAGGAAACTTGTATTATATTGTCTATACTTGTCCTTATTTATCGATTCTTTATATTTTCGTATCGGGTATCAGTAACAATCGGAAGCACTGGTTTGTAGGAATAGAAAAAAAGTATAATGGGAAGAAGATCTGGCTCTGTATCTAGAAGTTGTGCTACGTCTTACAACAATAATTGGAAAACGTATATTTCTCAGGATTTCTAACATTTCTATAACGAACGCGTGGACGTGCTACGCCCCAAGAGAGTTAGTCTCGACTGTTCGTACTTACCTCATCCTTCTGACCCATTTAAAAGCACAACTAATACCCGTATATACGGTTCGACTACGTACCGTCTACGGTACAGTCGCGTTTATGTATCGTGAACGTCGATGGTAATGCAACTCGAGACCACATCACATGGACGACGTATTGTTACCCAGAAAACTGGACGACTTTAACGAAGGAAGTTGAAATCTTTAACTCTTTTCAACTGTTACGTTTGCTATTTCCGGAATCAAGAAAGTAAATGCGTTTTAAAAATATATAGATGAATGAATATAAAAAAATTACACGTACATGGAAACTAAAGTTTAAAACTCTGCTGGATACATACTTTGCTATGAAAAAAGTTTAACGATAAACATTTACTCTTTCCAGTACTTATAAATATGCGAATATATATATATATATATATATATTTGCATCTGTATATGGGTTGGTAGACGGTTGAGTGGTTGTATATATAAATGTACTTTTATATTTATATATAGTCATGGTCGAAACAGAATATTATTTTGGTTTTAGCGAATAATAAAAGTACATATATATATATATATATTTAATAGTTGACAAGTATAGAAATTGTTAATTTCTTATATGAATATTATTAAGTTAAATAAAATAATAATAATAATAAATAATAATTTTATAAGTAAATATATTTTTTTTAATTGCAAGAAAACTATATTTTAATTAAAATGAAATTCAATAATAGGCAGATGATTGAACTATTAAATAATAACGAATAAAAAATTTAAGTCTGAAATAAAGTCAATATTTTAAATTATTATTTGTGAAATATTAAAATACATGATTTATATAAATGATAAATTTTTAATGTTAATATATATTTCAAAAAATATGTTGAAAAACATACTTATTTTTCATTTGAATTGATTTTATCACTAAGAATTTTTTATTATCAACTGTATTATTTTATACATTTATACAAGAATTGTTGGTAATTAAAATCAGTGAATATCATCGCGTTGCACGAAAATTAAGATAAATAATTGAAGAATACATTTCTGTGTATATTAAGATGTATTTACAAGTTTACATTAACACACGAGTTCATTCGAGCGACGCCGTAAGGTGAAACTTACTCCAGTAAAGTCGGATGGAAAAGAAAATAATAAACTGTCGACGAGCGATACTTTACGACATCAACCGAAATACATCTCTTTAATTTGGAACTCGGTGTGCGTAGTAGATTTCTTTTGGAGTTTTTGTCGTCGAAGTAAAGCAGTGCTGAGATAAAATATCAATGTGGTCATGAATGGAAAGAACCTGTCACAGTCGGAGGGCCGTGACCCGACGCACCCGGCATGGTTTCAACGCTAGGTGGATGGTCGGTCGGACGAACGAATGAACGGGTGGGCTAGACGGGCGTCGATCTAGAGTATCAGTTGACTAGGGTGGAACTTTCACTCGCAGACATTCTTTTGATACGACTTGAAAAGAAGTGATTCGCTTAACGTTATGCGTCAAACATCAAACTGTGGCCCACGCACGACGGGCTCATCTTGCGAGAGAATGACTTTGTATCAGTTTCGTGTCACTGGCACTTTTGACTTTGACTTTGTTTTCGTTACAAACACTGCCCCGACGATATCATACGAATTAGTGCACGTTCCATTCATCGACGTTCTATGGATGTTTGCGTGTGGGTGCGAGCGTTGTTGCGAGATAATTGAAATTAACGTCAGAAAACAAATCAGAAAAGTAAACTGAATCAGTGACAATCAACAAAAGGTAAATTCTGTTTCTTTGGTTAGTTCATTTCTTGTGGCAAAATCATGTTTCGTCATATATAAATTTGAATATTTCAGTTTGCGGACTTGAAATTAAATTTGAAATAAACTTTCATATATTCCATATCATAATTTGGAGTAAAAGTAATAAATTATATTATTTAATAAATTATCAAAGTTTCCAAATAACCAAAGAAAATAATGAAAAATAATCAAGTACATTATTTAATAAAAATACTTATTCTGATTTAACAAATATTTAATATTTACTAAATAAATATTACTGCAATAAAAACATTATTATTAATAAATATTTTTACTTTAATTTCAGTATGAAATATTTTATAGAATTGTAAAAATAAATACTTAGTCTTCAAATATTTATTGCGAAAAAAATAATTTATACTTTTGTAAAAATTATTAATTTATTTTAAATAATTTCTTGTGTTTCTCAATAAGTATATAGCATATAATTTCATTTAAAAAATCTTTGTTCTTAAATACGCATAGTTTTTCTTTAAAATGTTTCATTAATTATTAATTGTAGTGAAAATAAGTGTATTGATCAAAAAAATAAGAAACGTATTGACTAAAATTATCTCCTGTCATTAAATCTACTTTTAAAAAATTAAAATTTGATTGCAAATAAAATGAATAGATAAAACAAATTTAATAAATGTACACAATTCTATTCTTTTACTTTTAATTTAATATTTTTTTAGTATAAAATTAAATTATAAATATTTCTCTTCAATTTTCCTAATATTTTTATGATATTTTGGTAAAACTTTTCTATAATAATTACGAAACTACTCTGAGAAAAAGTATAATTGATTATACCAATTTATACAATAATAATTAAATATGTTTATTATATTACTTTTATATCCTGTAAATTATTCGCAAGAAAGAATTATAAAAATATATTATACCTAAAAACAAAGTAAAAATTGAACGATAAATGGCAACGTTTAGTGATTCGCATTTATGAACGATTAAAAATTCAGAAGCGGCTATTAAATCCAATTCTTTAAAATGCTTTTGTGAATATTTCGCAGTAATAATTTTTATATGGAGATATACTTCATTTTATTATAAGCTTCTTTATAAAAAAAGTTTAATTTTTTTGTTAAAAATAATCTATAGTAAAATGTTTATGTAAATCATTTTAAATCTCAATAGACATCTTTATATTTATCTATCTGTTTGTATATATATATATATATATATATATATATATATATATACATATATATATATATATATATATATATATATATATATATATATATATATATATATATATATATGTATGTATGTATGTATGTATGTAATTAAATGTGTAAAAATTAAAGAGAATATGTATAATATCTTAATATAAATTTTATATTTAATGAACGTTTATATAGGCTTCTGAATCAATTACCTACTGAATTAAAATTTATAAAATATTTATATCTAATTTCAAGTTAAATGAGTGATTTTCGTTGCTAAATTTTACTATCATACAATTATTAATATATTTACTTCAATGAAAATTTTCAAATATCAAAATATTTTACTTTTTTTATATATATATATATATATATATAATACATATACATGCATGCACACATATATATATATACATGCATACACGTACTCGCAAATAATTAAATAAAAGAGCTGATTTGAAACGCTTTCTGTATATGCTCTGAGGAAAGTTAAATTAATGGACCGTATGTAAATTGACAGAGATTTGTGTATTTAATACACATTAAAACCTACGAGAAGTTATTTCTCAAAGGGTATTTTTTACTTTATTTATGTTTGTTTTTTAAACCGAATATTTTTTTTAATTGAAAAATTTAATTTTTAATACTAATTAAAAAATAGTAATACTAAATTTTCTGTACATTTTTATAATATTTAATAGTAATAATTTGAATTAAAAAATAATTTACTATTTTTTTGATAATGAATGAGAAAAAGCATAAATGTTACAAGAGAAATAAATTTTATTGTTTCCTTGTTTTCTAAAAACCTCATAGAAACGTGCAGACATCTGCACAGTAAAGATTAAATCTTGTTTACGATATTTTATTATAATACAGTAATCACTGCAAATTCTTTACGGTAAAAGAAAAACACGTGCGCATATTTTCACAAACACAATAAATCTCTCTAATAATTTAGTGCACTTATGCGTAATTCTCTATACGGAAGTACAGAATGTGTGCGTGAGCGTTTGTGTATGTGAAAATGTTTTTATGCATGCGTGTGTATACGCACTTGTAAGAGTGTATACACATGTGAACGTACGTATTTCATGTAGATTCAAGAGCGGTCGTGATTTTATTAAAGCGTAGTCATCGGTTACGTAATGATGCGAAAAATTCACGTTGTGCTGTTGAAAACAAGCGCCAATGTTACATTTCGAACTCGTTGGTATGAAACGCGTGTTCATCTAAAAATCGAGGATGTTTTCGTGATTATATTGTAATTCCTATGGAAAAATCCGATTTTTTGTGTAATCAGAGAAGAAACAACATGTAAATGGTGCGGTCGATGAGTAAACAGTAAATGAAAATTTATTTCTTAGATTTTTTAAACAATGATTATTTTTGAGTTTTTCTTAAGGAGTAAAAAAGATACAATAAAAAAAGGTAGTCGATAAAAATTTATATATATATATATATATTATAGTCAAATAATACAATATTTATTTATATAATTATAATTTATAATAATGATAATTTATTTGAATAAAGCAAATATTTAAATATATGCAAAATCAAAATGTCAGTGTTGTTTATTATTGATTTACAAGAAATTCTAATAATATTGAATAATTATTCAATAATTATAACATTATTGAAAAATTCTCTTCATATTTAAAGTATATATAATTATTTTTTATAAATATATGTTTGCTTTTTATTAAAAACTTGTCCTATTAATTAAATTCTAAATAAATCTGTTTCAATTGACAAGACGTTGATTTATAAATGTTGATATATAATTTTATTTAATCAATGCATTATAAATTCAGAAATATGAAAGTTACTACTACGTAAACTGAAAACTAAATAAAATGTGTAAATATTTAAAACTTGAAATCACTAACTAAAATATTATATACAAATTGTTATACAAATATAAAGTTCTATAAAATCTACGTATTTAAAGTGTTTAGTTTCCTTCATATACAAGCAAGTTAGTTAGATGGAATAGAATTAGTGTCAAACAAAAATAAACATTATTGAATGAATAAGTTTGCAAGTAAATAAGTATGATTTTATTCTAGAAAGTAAATAAATGATTTGAATAAATACTAAGAACGTAAACAGATTGCATTTGTATTTAATAATAAGTAATTATTATATATTTATTTGAGTTACAAATGCAAATTGAAAGTGTCATATTTTTCAAATGCATCTGTCAATTAGTAACTTTTTGATTTTATATAAATTTAAATTGGTTAAAAATAGAAATTTATAAATTTTAATAAAAGGTTTTATTAAATATTAATTCTGATTTTTCTCTATTTTCTCAAACTATAAAGTATATTTTTCAAAAATTTGGAAAATAATTAAATTGTATCCAGTTATATATATTTTAGAATTAAAATTATTATTTTTTCTTTTTTAATTAAATATTTTTCATGCTCGTATATCAAGTATATTCTGTTTATTTTTTAAAATATTGTTTTAATATAATTTATTTAATGAAATATTTGTCAAAAGTTTTCTTTGCTGGATTTGATTTAATCCGCGTCCACATATATTTATATTTAGACGCGTGAAACGACATGACACGAGCAGCCATCAGTCCAATGTTAAATTTTGTGTGTCTAACTTGATTCGGGTGCTAAGATTATGTCGACTGGTTCACGTTGAAAACGGTACAAACTCTCGCTAATTATTAATTATTCTGACGTTTGTGACAGGTTCGGACATTTCTGCATTGCTTTCACAATTAGCAAACGACGCTGTAATATAAACTTGTTCGTATCAAGAATTATTTACATATACATATTAGTTTAGAAGTTTGTATTGATTATCAGAATTGTTACTGAAATTTTATTATACTGTTGTAATTTGAGTGCAATGGTTTTATTTTTATGTTAGATAAAATTGATTTTTGTTATATTTAAATATTTTTCAGTTTCTGTAACTTAATATTTTTTACTGTTTATTTCTAATATATTTTTTTTACTTTTCAGACAAAATTAATTTTTGATAATTATAACATTTTATTAATTTATTTTTTATTACTTAAATTCTTATTTACTGACATTGGTCTTATCATGCTGATTAGAAAGGTGAGGTTTAAAAATTGTAGTATAGTATAATTTTATGTAAATAGAAAATATTATCTTTCAAATTTCTATAAAAAAATATAAATGATTAAAACTCTGTATTTGAATGTATTTTTTTATATCTTGTTATATAATTTATATATTAATAATATATTCTACATTATTTCATTAAAATGTTTAAAAAAATATTTGAATGGAATTTTGAAACGTATAAATAATTGTAATATGAAAGTAAAGTTTCATTTCTACATAATATTATTCAATAGTTGAAATATTTTGAAATGTACAATTATGTACATATTTGGAATTCAATACAGAGATCTTTCGAAAATTTGTTGTATACACAGTGATGTCATTTGCATACCGTTAATGCTGTTGTAAACGTCCTTCAATAATTTATAGATATCACATGTAGTAAACATCTCCAGTAAATTGAACCGTATCAGACATGCGAGTCAACGTCGACAGTGAAAAGGATAGAATGATAGTTTACTGCAAAGTGTATCGTAACGTGCATTCAGAAAACGACAATGCTATTATCAATCTATCACCGTTGGGTGGCGACGTAACGCATTCATGTCCCGAGGGACGTAGTATTTACGGCACGGGGAATCCCACCGGCGGCATTTTCACTTGGTGCGGAAAAAAAGATCACTGCCGCAGCATTCACTTACGGCAAGACGCACGACCGATTCGACGACGTCGTCGACGTCAGCCGTGCATTCTTCTTATTCTCTGTTTTATTTCTGGTTCGTTCTTCTATTCCACACTGACTTAATGCTTCGACAGTGCGGTTTCGACGAGTTCTTTGTCCGTACATGCGTGTCGAAAGCGAGATTACGTTTTTAACGCCTTTGATATACGACCGATGAGTGCAACGTTTGGTGCATTGAAATGATATTATATTCGCTTCAGAGGGTTTTGTTTTATTAATTTATATCAGATAACACTTTCATGCACATCAATCAGTTATCATTTTTTTAACGATGAGACATGCTGATAAAAAAAGTTTCTATTTTACTTTTTACATAATCATATAATGATTTTATTAAAATATTTTATAATATAAATGTAAATTTTATTTTTTTTATTAATTCTAATTAATGATATAAATATTCATTAATATTTTATATACTCTAATTTAACTGTTTAATTTTTTATTTTAAAAGGTTTATGCGTTCAAATTATTTTTTTTAAATCCACTAAATACTTTTTCATGAAATTAAATTATTTTTAAGAAACAAAAAATATCAATTATTATAGATATCAAAATAAATAACATTTTATGTCAATATTTATGAAGAAATTTACTAATTACGATATCACTAATAAGAAAATACTAATTAGGATTTAATATTTCTGTTTAAAAATATATATGTTTATTCAAATGGCAAGAGATATTTTAATGAATGAATAAAAAAGAAAATAATACATAGAATTATATATATATATATATATATATATATGTATGTGTGTGTGTGTGTGTTTGCATGTATACGTGTATTTCCAATCGAACGTTGTGTATGAATTTGTACGGTTAAATATTAAGTATTGTACATTTTTTCTTCCGGCATGTGGTTTCATAAAAAAGTATCCATATAGCTCTTATACCTGAAATCTCCGTTTCAATAAAATGGTAATTTTATTAAAATCCCATGAGCGTATTTAATTAAAACAATTTGCCTTAATTTAAATATAATCACCGTTGAAGAGTCGAGACTCTATACATATATTTAAACGGATTGACTCGACGACAGCGTACAGAAATATTCTATTTCTATGGAAATTTGACGGTTTTATTAAAATCGGCAGGTCAACTGCATTCGCCGCCACTGTTTTTAATTATTTTTACATTAATCACAGACACGCCGTACGCTGGCTTGATTCTCGATAAAGCGTATATATATATATATATATATATATATATATATATATATATATATATAAAGTAAAAATTGCAATTGAGAGGATGTTGGGAGACGAGATTTAAAAAATAAATTGAAAAAATTTCGAATTCTGCGAAGAAAAATGTATGCAATGTCAAAAGCTCATCCTGTTGCGACTGCGTCAAAAATGTTGTGAAAGAACATAATGCAGTGGAAAAGCAGTTTTTATCTGAATAGTGAAATAGTATATCTAGAGAACAAAAGTATAAATATTGACATTTTTAATATAAAGCAAGCTATTAAATGAATTGAGGGCTGTAATATGTTAGAAAATATACAAAATTTTAATTAAAATGTATACACACACACACACATATATGTATTATATATATACATATGTATGGATAAAGTTTTCGAATATTGAGCTTACAAGCTTACATGTTTAGATTTCTAATCTATCTTACTAATATGAGTAGAAAAATACAATATTTGTTTTTTTATGTTAAACATTTGGAATTAAATTTGATTATTAAATTCATATTCATATTTATTATAGAATTTATTAAACAAATATCAAGTAAGTTATAGAAAATATACAAAAAAATCAATTTTTTTAACATCTTCATTGGTCAAAGTAATTGCATTGGTATTTATGTATATTTTTCATTTGACTTATTAATAATAAAATGTAAAAAAATAAGTTTGAAATTAAAAATAATTATAAAAAAAATTAATAAAATTCATTTAATAGCTGTTATGAAAATCATTTCCATAGCTTTTTTTGTTAATACTAAATTCATTGCATTTTTCTTATACAATTTCATTTTATGAATGAATTTTAATTGAAACTATTTACAAATTCTATAATTCATTTAAACAAAATTAAAATATAAATTATATAAATGTGTGTATTTAATTAATATTTTTTTCTTTAAAATAAATCAGAGTTTTAAAATACAAATTGTGTACATAGTTTTTCAAATCGCTTTTTACTACGTGCATTATCAACAAAAGTGTTTTTTTACAAACGATAAAATTCTTCTCCATAGAAAACGCGTAATTGGAAACTGCAGTGCATCGGCTTCATATCAAATGCTAATCAAATCAACATATTTCAAACGCGCACTTTAACGAAACAAGCGCAATACTTGTACCAAATAGCAAAGTATAGTCGGTTGATCGGTCTGTTGGGGTCTACTAGTTGGTTAGTTGGTTGAATGGCTCGCTGCTTCGTTGGTTGATACGAAACTCACAGTGGCGATTATTATTAACGCTAGAATGAGATTGCAGCAGCATGTTCACCTTCTATGTTTGCGGTATTTATTTTACAAGCACTAAATACCTTTGCTTTGTACGTCAACTATACATAAACTAAACGTAACGAATATGTTAAGGTTTAAACATGTTTATACGAACATGGACATAGAAATAAATATACTATTTACAATTTAAATATCGTTTACTCTGCGGTTAATGTAGAGGTACTGACAAAAACGATCAAATAAACGATCTATGAAATATAACACCGAACAACAGACAATGCTTTCATTGAATCAAATCTCTTGGTATTAATATATGTATGTACGGTTTTGTATTACGATTGGTATGGGAATCAAAATGTTAATTCTCGTTGTTAACAAATTTCAGTTTGTATTTTTAAGAGTGAGTATTTTATTTTATAAAGGTTAAGTAAAAATTGGAATAAAAAAAAGTGTCTTTCATTTAATTTAATTTTTTTTATCAAAGTATCAATAAGTATTATTGATAACTCATATTACGATCGATAGAAGGAGCTAACAAAATTTTCGTCAGAGTTCACTTAGAAGCTGTTAGTGTTGTTATTATTGTTGAATACGAGGGTGGTCCCAGAAGTACCCGACCCAACAAAGAAAACACAAAAATTTTGGAAAAAAATATATTTTTTTTTCAACATAATCTCCTTTCAGCTCTATACACTTTTCCCAGCGATGTTCAATAAATTCAATACCCTTTTTATAATAAGAACTGTCTTGCTCCTCGAAATACCCATTAACTGCCACCACTTCTTCATCGTTGGGAAATCTTTGACCACTGAGCCATTTTTTCAAGTTTGGGAACAGAAAATAATCCGAGGGGGCTAAATCTGGCGAATAGGGTGTATGAGGTAGCATTTCAAACTTTAATTCATTAATTTTGGCCATTGCAATAACGGATTTGTGAGCTGGTGCATTGTCTTGATGAAATAACACTTTCTTCTTAGCCAAATGCGGCCGTTTTTGCTTGATTTCTTCGCTCAAACGTTGCAATAAGTTCGCATAATACTCGTCATTGATAGTTTTTCCTTTTTCAAGATAGTCAATGAAAATTATCCCAAAAAACCGACGCCATGACCTTGCCTACAGATGAAACGGTCTTCGCCTTCTTTTGAGCCGTTTCTCCCTTTTCAGTCCATTGTTTTGATTGTTCTTTTGTCTCGGGTGTGAAGTGATTGACCCATGTTTCATCCATGGTTATGAAACGGCGCAAAAATTCTGCTTTGTTGCTGTGAAACTTCGCTAAACACTCAATTGAAACATTTTCACGACATTGTTTTTGCTCGAGTGTGAGTAAACGCGGCACCCATCTTGCACACAGCTTTCTCATGTCCAAATTTTCAGATAATATGCGATGTACCGCACTTTTTGAAATGCCTACTATGTTTGCTAGCTCGCGCACTTTCAGTTGACGATCATCCAGTACCGCTTTGTGGATTTTCTTCACCATTTCTGGAGTCGTCACCTCGTTTGGTCGACCACTGAGATGCTCGTCTTGGCAGCTCGTACGGCCTCGTTTAAACTCTGCTACCCAATATTTCACTGTTGTAAACGAAGGAGCAGATTCACCCAGAGTAGAATCCAGCTCAGCTTGGTTGGGCTGAGGCCTTTCAAATAAAAGTATTGTAAACGATGACCAATTTTCTCCATTTTCACAAATTCACTGAAAAAGTTCACTATTGATGGCTGCCAAACAAATACTAAACAACGTGGCGTCCTCAAACTTGAAACATACGCTTATAGATTGTGTATTTTCTAATACAGTGATATTTTTTAAACAACTACCGCCATCTCTAGGTCAGGCCGGCTATTTATGGGACTACCCTCGTACTTGTACAAAATAGAGAAAAATTATATTGAAAATAAAATAATCCAATGTAAACAAGTTATTAATGTATTTTAAAAATAAATCATTTAAAGCGATGCACTAAATTTTCTACAATGTATTTAATAATGATCTCGTAACGAACAAAACATATGAAATAAGTTTAAGTATGCAATGGAATACATTTATAACACAACATAGTTTTGAGAATATTTGAGAAACAATAAACATATATCTGTTCGAAAATCCTTTGTCAGTATGGAAAATTATTTCGGTGATGTATAACTACAGGATATAATTTGTATAATGATACAGTGATAAACAGTTTCACGTTATTAAATCCGCGTAATAAAGTTTATTATTAATTTTCAAATAATAAGTAGAAATTGTTAGGGTGAAACGTAAGAAAATAAATTGAAGTTGATGGATTTATATTGGTAATAATAATGTAAATATGTTCATTAAATAATAATCTCAATAAAAATGAGTATGTGAAATCCGAGAAGTTAATTATTTTTTAATTAACTTAATTTATTTATAACATAATGAAATTTATTAATATATATTGAATGTAGGGTATGATATATTTGTTAAAAATATGATTCGGTGTGTTCATGAGACTAAAAATATTTGATAAAAATTGTTATTTAAATATACATTCGATAAACAATTTTCAGTAGATATTGGTTGCTGACTTATAAGTTACTATTCGATTCAAACTAGTGTTTATACAGAAGAATATATTTCATGTGCAAACAATACCATTTACATAAAGATAGACAACCATATACATGCACCCTTACATGTTTGGAGAAACACAGTTACCAGTTATACATACACACATACTCCCACACTCACATACACACACACTCATATATATATATATATATATATGTGTGTGTGTGTGTGTGTGTGTATATATGTAAATGCAAAATTCTGTATGGAGTGATTCGCAATAACATTGACGGGATTGACATGAAGATTCCGTACGTATTTCAAGTTAATTTGAAACATATTTTACATACTTTGAGAGAATAAGAAATAGCAAGTTTGTGTGTGATTTAAAATTTAGAATAAATTAGTGTGTTTTGTTTGATTGTATTGAAATTGAAATGGGAATTGTGTTCTTAAAATTAGTAGATTGAAGTCATGTTTACAATAAGATTAATATAAAAGAAAATGATAAAATAATAAGAGTTAAAATATCCAAAAAAAATTTCTTGTAAAATTTTAATTACTTTTTATATATATTATAAAACTTAGATTTTTTGTTATAACTACAAAGTATTGATAAATTTCGATTATTTAAATGAATTAAAATATACACAAATAAGTGTTAGATATGATTGTACTAGAGGTTAAATCATGTTTGTAATTAAAATATACTGTAAAAATATTTTAATATAATTATATAAATATTATTGTTCGAAAAAAATGTTGAATTAATATTTAATAACTTTATGAAAGACATTAAATTAATTAAATATTTATTTCAAAGTTTCAAATATAATCTTTACAAAAAAATATCAAATGGAAATATTTAGAAAATTGAAGAAAAATATCCCATGTTATTTTATAAGACAGCAATGTCCAATTTAATGTTATTATTTATTTAATATCGATAAAAGCTTTTTGACTTTTAATCTAAATATAAAATTGATATATTGAAAATATACATTTATTTTATATTAAAAATTTATAAATAATAGAATGTGTTTCAAAATAATTTTAAATACATTATTCCTTTATCACAGTTCATGAATGTTTAAATAGACGTAATAATCGAATAAGAATATCAATGAAAATGCATTCAGTCATAGAATATAATTGATATAAATCCACTATCAAAAATTTATTTTAGTATATCGTATTTTACAAACGGTTTCGCTTAAAATTCAACTAGTTTCACTTGAAATAACTTTAAATAAGTAATCATTCACGTTGAAACTTGTATATAACGTACTGATAGATGAACTTGATACAACGTGTGTTTGATCCGTTAAAGTCAGTGATATGTAAAACAACCAGTAGCACATATACATATATATGTACTCATATGTATATATATATATATATATATATGTGTGTGTGTGTGTGTATTGCATACAAGTATATACATATGTAATGTGTGCGTAAGCGAGTTTGAATACATAGAAGTTCATAGAAAATAACACAGCTGAATGTATAGAAAAAGCATACTTGGTCACATACATACAGAGGCAACCAGGAACGTTTGTGTACAAAACATCGTATCGAAAGATATTTTGCGGGAAAATATGATCCTTTAAAATCTACGCGAAAGGCCCTTTCAGCGAGCAGTGTACACACATAATACGTCTCTCAAACATGACGCAAATTTTACACGATAGTATCAAATCTACCATTCTGCATTGATAAACAAACAGAGCGTCGTCGCGCAAGCTTCATGCACCGAATGCACATCTAAACGTTCGCATCTCGACGTTAGATCGAACCAGTGTCCTTCGTACGTAGTACTCGTACCGCACATTGCACGTTTAAATAAGACTTGATAGTAATTCGTGTCTGGTCGAATGAACTCGAGAATATCTTTCTATTCTCAGTATCCAGAGCGGCTATAGCTTTCGGCGTTTTCACCCGAGCTATGACCATAAACCTTAAAATCCGATAGATTTGTATAGAAGGCCCCAGCGTGGGACGTGTGATGTGCAGGCGCGCGCGCCGGTGGGTGTGCTGATCGCAGTGCCGGATTACGCTATCCGAGTATTTGTAGTTCGATTTTTTGTCACTTTTCTTTTGAACACTAATAATAAAAAAGCGCACAAACACGAGGACGTAAATAAACTGAATTGGAAACGAATAGTATTCCATAAACATTTTATCGAAGAGACGTCTGATTGTTTTATCAGCACGTAAAACGAATTACGTAGGTGTTAATTCTAATCTTGCGAGATAAAATCATATTGAAAATGACAGATTATTTATAAATAAATATATAAAATCATCGAAAAGTAAATAATTGATATCCAGTGTAATAATAATGTTTAAATCTTAATATCACGACATCTCTATCAAATTATGAATAATATTATTTTATTTTTAAAAAAATAAAGTACACTTAATCTAAAATAACAAAAAAAATTACAATTTTTATTTCTTTCTGATTAAAACCATTGAAGCTACAATGTAATAAAATATTTGATTTTTTTAAAAAAAATTGAGAAATACAATAAAATAATATAATTCACAGAAACAACCAAAATTGAGATTTATTTTTAATAAGATATTCCTTTTTTCTAAAGATATATGTGTTATTACTTTATAAATATATTTTTTTTATATTTTTATACGTACTTCACGTAAATTTTCTAGTATATTATTTACTACTTTCAATTTTATAATGTTATTTTCTCTAATAAAATCCATTTTCATTTATAATTTGTAAATGTAATTTCAGTATAGGAATCTTATAATTTATTTCGCCAAGAAACCGAAAACATTTATAAATAATTCACTAGACTTTGCGTATGTTGTTGGTTCTCTGAACCGAATAGCAGATATATTGTACGTTTAAGTTCGCTTGATTCGACTTATGGTTTGAAATCTCTTTTTCTTAACTTTAGAATAGATGAATAGGGATAAAACTTCGAAAGTTCATGCATTTCACGTGAAAAGTAAAATTACGTGATATTATCACATATCAAATTTTTCCATTTGATGTATGATTCAAATATAAAAATATAAACAAATAAATTATTAATATAGTAAATAATTAATATATTTATTTGATTGTATTGCCATTTGAATAACTATTTTTCTAGTATTTATTTTTATTATCATTGATTTTAATAGTAGGTAACACAAATTTCTTTCTTTCATTCATTTTTATACAGAATAATGGTATCTAATTTGAATTTTTGATTATACTTGAAATTCAAATATCAGTCAGTCTAATTCTTTTAAAATATGGATGAATTAATGAACCCCTCAAAGTTCGAATCATAGAATTCTACTCTCATTTTGAATATTAACTTGAATATTATTGTATTAACGATTTTTTAGGAAAAAATTATAGTATTATTTTGATCATTTCTAATAATAAAATATGCGATTATTAAATTTTAAAAATTAAAGTTTGATTTCTGAAATAATTTCAAAGATGTGAATTTTTATACAAGTAACATTCAATATGTGGACAAGAAAAATTTTACAGATAAAAATAATAATGATATTCATTTTTGTATTATTATAACGACAATTGTTCAACATAGGAATTTTTTAAATTTAAAAAAATATTCAATAAAAAAATATTTCCTATGGACATTTTTTAAGAAATAAAATAATTTCATTTCTAAGGTTTCTCTTATTTTAATAAAATTAATTACTATTATATTGATCAATTAAATTGTCCAAGTTTTTATTTATTTAATAAATAGATTATTCTTCTAAATAACAGTATCATATTTATTTCTTCATAAACAATAATTGTTACAAAAAATATTTTTTTTGATTTATTTCTTAAAAAAATCCAATATACTTCTTGAATATGCATTTACTAAAAATGTTTCAAAATACTGTCCTGTTCGTACAAGTAACGACAGGAACTTGTATGAGAATAGAAGAGTTTTCTATGATAGATACCCATTTATTGAGAACATATTGGCTTCGGGCATGTTTTACCTATTTTTCTTTTTCGTGGAATTGTATATGTTTTTTTATTAAGAAGCTTAACAACATAGTTTTCCACAGTGGTGCGTTGTTGAATAAAAGGGTTTCTTAGAGGATTTAAAGTATTCAGGAATTCATTGTATATGAGAATGGCTATTTCGACATCAAGATTAAAAGAAAATACCTAGTAGATTACAGTTTTATTTCGTCAGTTTTCTTTACTAATACATATTATTATTAGGCATTTTATGTTCATTTTTATGAACACATATAGGAATAATGTATTTAAATATTTTTATTTATTTTTTTAAATTTATATGAAAATTTATCTTAGATAAATAAAAAGGGTTTTATTTGGTATGTACAAATATGTGAGTCTAGAAATGTATATATAGGTACTTGTGAAATTACATACCAATAATGATATCATATGACAATAACTAATTTAAAATATTTTCTATATTCTCATTCTAGTAACAATTTATTTTCGTTATTATTAAATTTTTTTCAATAGAAAACATTTTTTTATATGGTAACTTGGTATCAAGATTTGTGAAATATATTTAAATTTTAAAAAAATGAAAATTTATATTATTGTTAGATACAAATTAGTACATATATTAGAAAAAAATACGAAAAGTGCAAAAAAGAGTTTTTGTTTACAGAATTGTATTTAAAAATATAACTTATAAAATTTCTTATTAAATATAAAAAAATATTTTACGTAGTAGTCTAAATGAGAGTGAGGATATTAAAGAATAGTAATTGATAGTAAGTAAGTAAACATGTGTCTCAACCCTTGAGTCTTATTTGGGCCATCCTATATTTAATGTAATCATGTATACATACATACACACACACACACACATACACACATATATATATATATATATATATATATATATATATATATAAAGATGTAATCCATGTTAATGAAGAATAAACTTTTAATGTGATATATATTATATTCAAAAAAATTATTCTATAGTTATATTATTCACAATATATGAAATAGAAAATAATAAAATTACAGTAATATACAATGGTAATAAAATAGTATCATATTTGAGAATTATTAATAACATCTTTGTTATGAATTTAATCATAAACTATGTGTTCATTATCTTTATGAACTTATAATAGTTATTACAAGAAATGAATGAGGTTATATTAGTTTGTTTTGTAATGTAGATAAATAAAGGCGAATACTAATGCTAATATATATCTTTTATACATTTACGAGTACATAAATGCATCTAAAAGATACCATATTAGTCATTTATTTTCTTCCTATGCTGTATACTATTCATTAGGAATTTAATATATACTACATTTAAGAAGTACTAACATAGAATATATAGTTTAATAGCATTGATAACGCTGTCAATTCTTCGTGTCTCGAAACATCCACCATGATTATTCTCGTACTTGTATACCGGATGCAAATGCAGGCGGAATATAATTTGACGGGTCGTTTGACTACGATAGTACATCAATGTGGCGTCTATGCATGTTACTGTCTGTATATATCTCTATCTGTATATATCTCTATCTGTTGCTCTGTCGCCGGTTCTACAACTCGAAGAGAACATTAGATATTGTCGTTCGCATCCATAATGATGTTATGCACTAAAATTATGTCTATATCGTTTCTCTTTACGATTTCGAAATCTGTAAATAACATTTTGTTGATAGAATATGTAATTAGGAGTATATGTGAAATTATGACTGAATGCAGACAGTAGAGATATGTCTGAGATGTGATCATGTTATTAAAAGCCTCTGACACACACACGCACACACACACACATATATATATATATATATATATATATAAAATAATGTAATACACATTAAGAATATAACTTCTTTTTTAATAGAGAGATATGTAATATTTAATAAAAAAAAGTTCATATTCTTGAACATTAGAGCGAGCTTTTTCATTAGATTTATAAATTTTCCTTTTCTATGCTAGTTTATAATTATTTTAGTGTGTATGTTATTTATTATTAAAGAATATGTTGCCACTGTGTTGTGTTGTGCTATGAGTGAAAATTTCATAATTTCGTGCTCTGATGGTTATACAGATATAAATGCGAATTAGTGATTATTGAGTACTTTTGTAAAATTTTATGATGTGATTAATTTGATTAAAAGTGAATCATCTGTATAACATTTGTTGTGTTTCTCTGACGTAATTTTTATAAAATTATTTTCTAAATTTGTTGTAATTTTTCGTTATCTAGTTTATATTTTTTATAAATAAATTAACACAGTTACAAATTATTTTTCATAAAAAATGTTTTTAAATAAATATTTATTTATATAAATATAAAAAATGTGATTTTTAAGAATTTATTAAAACTTTGATACGGTGCATTATATTTATGTAAACATATGTGTTTATATAATATATATATATATATATATATATATATATATATATATATATAAAGTTACATGATTTCTATCACAAATAATTTCAATGATTGCATTTCTATCAAAACTAAGCGATCGACTTTGATGTCGTTTGATGGTCAGTCGCATATCTCTCAGTTCATCACGATGGCTTTTGAAAATATAAACGCGCCGGGAGACGAAGCCGTCACATTCGTTGTATTGAAAATACATCAAAAGCTCTCTTCCGTACAGAATTTAAACTGTATTTCGGTCGATTTGTGTGTTAAAATGTATGTATATATTGAGAACATGCATTGATCGTACTAGACAATAAATTTGTTTATTTTTGAATAAATAAAAGCGGTTTGTGGTTAGTTCGTAAATGAATTATGTTTTGTATAAAAATCTACTTTTTATACATAAAAACAAAAAAGTGCATACGAAATAAGTATACGTATGTAAAATTATTTAATTTAAAATAAACGATTTATATTGCATATTTTTTAGCACTGGAATTGGTTGTTTTGTTTATAGTTTTATTTGTTGAAGTCGTATACAGTAATATAGCAAATGTTGTAAATAGGTTGTACGTTTTTCCAATTCTCCTTTCATGTTACTATGAGATGAAGTTTCATAGTAATGCTAGTTTTTTTTAAATGTAGTTTAAAATTATATTTTTCGTTTTGTTAAAACATGTGTAATAGCATATAAAACACAGAATACATATTAACTTTTTATTTAAATGTCATGAATGTGATATCAAGTTTAAACAAAATATGTAATAAACATTTTCTTTCATGAATGTAAATAGTACAAACATTAACTGTTAGAGAAATATATGCTTTAAATAATAATAAAAATAATCTTTGTTTGAAAAGTGTTTTTTTTCATACCAGTACATAATATAATTTCCGTTATTAAATTTTTTTTTCAATCTCTTGATGATTTATAAACGATCTTAGTATAGAATTGTTAATTTTTAAAGTGGGAAATTTATTAAGTCTCAATTTATAGAAGATGTATTATATTTAAATTATTTAAAATCATTTGATTTATGTTGTAATTTTTTCTATATTTGAAATCAAACAATTAATGGATTGAATTTTTTTCATATATCTACTAAATTATTCTATTATGATACACTATAGATGTGTAAAATAATTTATAAAAAAATGTCTAAATCTTTTATTACAATATTTTCGAATTTTAATTTTTGAAAATTTAGGGAACATTAAAATGAATTGTAAATTTTCTATGGAAATAAGTATCTTGTATGCGAGTCAAAAAATATGTGCACATACATGTATGTATGTATATATTGTTTTTTTTAAATAAATATTGTTTCTATATGTTTGTTTAAAAAATATTTTTTAATTTTCATTCAAAGCAAAACTTGGTATAAAGTATGTACGTAGTGAACATTTTGAAGCTTTCACAGCTATCACACATAGTTTTCTCAAGTGAGAGAAAACGTATGTTGTGGATAGTGAACAGTGTAACAGGCAGGCATAGGCAATGGTGAGACATCTAGATAGATATATCTAGCCCCAATACATTCTATTCCGGGTTTCCGGAGTGCTGAAGGTTAACCAAGCCGACGGAGCCCATTGCTGACTCTATCATCAGTCAAAGTCAGCGACATTCCTGTGGTCGTCCCGTGGGCGGTTGAAAGGAAGTACGAAATTGTAGAGGAAAGTCATTGTCGCCAGTTCGCGACTTCTACGAAACAATCTGGCTTTTTATGCACGCCCGACGAACGACCACGTGTGATTTGTCTATCCTCTCTCTCGCACTTATTCACTTTTCGAAATTCTTATTCCTTCTAGAGTTCAATTCAATATGTCGTGCGGGATAAAGATAGCATGTACGAAACAAATATAACTTTATATTACTCAAGAACCAGTGGGAAACGGTGTGATTGTCAACGGAAAAAAGAATTTAACAGAGAATGATATATCTTTCTTGCTTAAAGGTTTCATTTCAATGTTATTAGTATTTAGTTAAATACACAGTTTGTCAAAAGTTCTTTTCGAATTAAGAAATATAAGGTGGGGTACTATATATAAAAAATATACAGTTAGTGATTTGTAGAATTTAATTATTTTGAAGGTTTAAAGAACATTTAAGATTTAATTAAATTGGAATTCACTAACTAAGATAAATTGAAATATTTTAACA
The DNA here is from genome assembly GCA_029203775.1 of Neoneuromus ignobilis. NCBI lineage: Eukaryota > Metazoa > Arthropoda > Insecta > Megaloptera > Corydalidae > Neoneuromus > Neoneuromus ignobilis. The sequence goes on along the minus strand of CP092094.1, from coordinate 14,515,102 downwards.
CAAATGATATCGAAAAGGAAAAATATTTAACGATTTTCAAAAAGTAACTGTATTTTAGTTATCTTCTCAATTTAAAGGATATATAATTAGTTCACTTATTATTTTCAAACATGGAATATTATATATGAATATAGTAAAAATTATATTTTTAAAATGAATGAATCTATAAATAATTTTTCAAATTAGTTATTAATTATTTTGATTTGAAAATAACTAAAATATTTAAAGACTTCTTATTTCTAGGCAATAAGTTGAATTCGAACAGATAATAAATATTTCTTTCTGATTATTTTATATTAGTAATATAATAGATATTTTTAGAGTTACATTTTTTAGTGAATTTTATTTTGAATTGAAATTAATAGCTTAATTATACTAATATTGATTTTTATCAAATAATACTTCTTTTGAACTTGTAATCTCGAGAGATTAATAATTACAATATATAATTATTTAAATATAATTAACAAAATGTAATCTTATGAAACTAATTATCTATTTTCAAAAAGAAATTTAATACGAATAAAATAAACCATAATTAAAATTCTGTTCTAAATATATTTACTATATATTTTATTCTCATTTAATTAACTTGTAAATATGAAATATTTATTTCTGAGAATATATATATATATATAAATATAATTAAAATTAAATACACTGTTGAACTGTATTATGATATCATTTTTGAGTCTTCTCATTGATCTTCTGCTATGAAATTATCAAGAATTCGTCTTTTCCGCGTGATTAAGCATTTCTCTTTTGATGTAAAGCCTTTATCACTAAGTAATATGAACTGACTGCGAATCGGTTCTTCATTATATTTACGTTACAATACAGATTGATGAAATTGGATGACAAATGAAATGACCTACATATTATATATATATATAAATATATATATATATATGTGTGTGTGTGTGTGTGTGTGTATGTATGTATATAGAGGACTTAATGAATAAAATATACATTTTGTCTTCTTAACGAATGTTCCTTTTTTGTGTATCGTAAATAGCTATTAATTTTACGGCTGTCATAAATTCGACGTACAAGTGAAAATAATGAGGAACGAACGTACACTAATATAGATTCTATTGGTTTTTTCTTCGCTTCTTTTGCGTTCAAAATGTTCAAACGAACGAGATTGTTATTTGGTTTTCGTTTCATTTGCGATTATTATTACGTATTTTATTAATATTATATTCGCGTTCGCGTTAATATTCGAGTCGTTTAAGATAACGAGAACAACAGTGGAATGAGGTATCTTCATTCAACATCGTTTTCTTCAGAAATTACAAGCACTTAAAATTTTACATATTCCTGCAACATACACATACATACATGTTTGTATCTATATATATATATATATATATATATATATATATATATATATATATATATATATATATTAAGAATTGATTAATTACATTTTTTGAACTTACTGATGAAAGTGAATTTGGATAACTTTACAAAAAAAAAATAATTTTTAATATAATTATGAGTATATACATACTTTATTAATTAATAACGTAAATTATATTTAGAATTAATTTTTTACTCTTGGGAGTTAACAATAATGCATATTTTTATATAATTTTTAAAAATTAAACTAAGTAAAAAATAAATATTCGAATTTTATTAACATACATTATTATTTTAAAATAATTATTTTCTATTATTTTTATTGAATCCTATTATAATTTTTTTAATTTTAAATTCCAAATGAATTTAAATTTGTATTCTGTTTTGTTTTTAAAAGTCTTTTTATATTTTTATTAGCATTTTTATCCTTGTTCTAAGAAAAATAAAAATTAAAGTATTATTTAAAGCTATATTAAAAATCATACATCCAATCTTTTTGAATCTGAAAATATATTTCAAGTATTAGCAATATATATATATATATATATATATATATATATATATATATATATAATTAACATATTACCGATTTACATATAATGAGAGTTTATAAATACTTGATACTTATTCTTTACAAAATAATAAATAATCTTCTTTCATTATGACTTCGAAGGTTTTGCTGTGAAGTGGGTTGTTAAAGTTAAATTATTCATTGTGTCCAATTAAAAATCAGTCATTAATATTAATTATATATATATATATATATATATATATATATAAATTAGTAATAATAATTATATATTGATAGATGATAATAAGTTTCAATATAAATTGAGTAAATGAAAAATGAAACATTATAAAATATGTACACTTTTTGCAACAACATTCTGTATTTGTATCTTCCAATAAGTTTTAATTATTTGAAGCAATTCAAATTGTAGGAATATTTTCCTAAGTTCGATTTTTTTAATATTGTTTAATTAGAAAAAAATATTACATACATTTATCACACATATTCCAATAAATATAAAATATTGTTTTTTATTTTGTATTTTTTTAAATTTTTCATTTACACGTATTTTTGGGAAATATTTCAAAATTTATTAAATGATGTTTGTTTTAATATTAGTAAATATATATTTTTTAATTAAATTTGTATATGTGTGTATTGTATATATGTATATATATATATATATATATATATATATTTATATAATTCATAAATATTATAAGAAATGTATCGATTTATTTATGATATTTTTATAACTTCAAAATATAGGTGAAGGTAACAACTGTTAAAAGGTTTGATATAAAATGAGAAACTCCTATAATTAATTACATTCTTTATAAAGGTAATAAAATCGAATAATTGTTGATGAGTTGAATTTATTGCTTACTGAAAATAGTGTTTATGTAACTAACCTCGTAACAGACAAACAGTAAAATACAATTCGACTTGAAATCAGGTCATATGATTAGAAATAAAAAAGGAATCAAAATGAAACAAATCAAGTAGTTTAACAACAGTCTGTCTTTTTGCACGTTTAGACATTTCGTTCCGATTGAATTGATTGTTTGTTAAGTAAACATCAGATGTCAAATGTTATCAGGTCTTTTGTACTAATACTGCTTTATTTACTTTTGTACTATTTTCATTTATTATGAAATAAATTTTATTCATTTAAAATATTAGAAGTAATTAAAAAAATCATAATTTTTAATAATTAAAATTACAAATAATATGTTGTAATTTAAAATTTAATTAAAGTTCTTAAAAAAAACTTTTTATGTGAATGAATTGTTTTTACATTCAGAAATTGAATTTTTGATGAAAAGTAACTTTTATGTAAAAATTAATACAAAGATTTATTGAACTTTTAAACAGTTTAAAATATATATATGTGTGTGTGTTTGTATGTGTACAATAAAATTATATACAAATCAATTTGACTTTCATATTAAATATTTTCATTTATATTTTGAATTCATGTTTATTGTATTAAGTAAATTAAATTGTATAACAGATAAATTTATATATTAAAAAAAAACTTTTTCAAATTTTAAATTATGAATTCTTTAATAATATACAAAAAAAGATTTTTGAATGAATAATTAATATTTTATCGAATGTTTGAGATTATAAAAATTTCAGAGAAATTGTAAAAAATATATGAAAAAATCAATATTAGTCTAGTATCAATAAAAAATAATAATAAAAATTAATACTGTATTTTAAATTTTATTGCTTGTAAAGTTGTAGTAAGGTAAAAAGTGTAAATTGTTGTCTTAGATAAAAGATATTTATGTCTACGTGCTAAGTGCATTCATGAAAACAATCTATTCGTATTACTGCAATGTAGTGGAAATAAATCTTTTTCGTTTATGTAGTGTATGAGAAGGTTGGTAGTTCAAATGTCGCCGAAATACACGAAATAGTCACATTTTAGCAACGACCGTGAAAATTTGGAGCCAACAATGACTTTTATTAATAGTTAACACATACACATAACATATATATATATATATATATATATATATATATATATATTTGTGTGTATGTATGTTTGTATATATAAAAGAATTGTTGCCATTGCACTTGTGGAATATCCCATTATACGATGTTATCGTTTTGATTGGGGCATTAGAGCGAGTAGGTCCCGATAAAACGGACAAATGAAATGAACAACATTGTCGTTCGACGGAAAATTTTTATTTGTTCTGTTGTACTGTTTTGTCGCACCGGACTCGAATCGACGACTAGTTGTTAACGAATGAAAAGGAGTACGTTTCAGTTGTTAAACAAGTAGTTTCGTTGTAGAAAAACAGCATTTGAAAGACGTTCGTGAAATTGTTCACGAAGTGATTGTTCTTAGAATCAATTACATATTGTCTGGGATCGTCTGGTTTTCTGTTTGCAAAAAGAATTCATTTTTATATTTTTATATTTCTTATATTCCATATAAGAATTGAATGAATTAAATGTATATTTAGAAAATTGATAAATATTTAAAATAATATACATAAAGACAGAATAATATCATTTTCAAATATAAAATTGGAAGTTGTAGAGGAAATTTTTAAAAAATCGTTTTTATTTTTGTAGAAAAAATTACAAATTCACATAGGTAATATATATACAAATTATTCAGTATCATATTTGCACTCTTTAATTAAATATATGTTATTTAAAAAAACTGTATGTATTCATTTTAAAACATAAATTTATTAAATACCTTTAACAGTCACTACTAAAAATATCTAATGATCAAAAAAACTGTACCAGTTTTTAATATAATCAAAACAAATCAAAATTTATGTATCGAACTAACAGTTGCAGATGTATTAGTAGTAATTCCTATTAAGTTCTCAGTATGAGAATTTCTTGTGTAGACATAAAGTTCACTGGACGACCTACAGGTCGGATAACTAAGAATCCCTGGAGATCGTCTAGTTATGTATAAGTTCCACCCGACTCATATATGCGACAATATATATAACATACCACCGTCGTCGTATATTTGCCTGTAGACTTAGAAGACAGATTCAGACGGTGTACAGGTCCATTACGATAAAGTGGGCTAGAGGCGACAGTAGAGGAGAGGTCAATGTTATACAGCAGGACTACAGAATGCCTACCATGCATTGCACGAACGTTCTGCATACAAAGTGGACATTGTTATCTAATACGTTGTATGCTTCGACAATGCAGTTTAATGTAATTGTTGTAAATACGATTCGATCATACGGCAAATGTGGACCGTCTGGTGTATTGCATTCGTGTAGATTCAGTAAATATACACAATCGAATAATATTAGTTTATGTAATTGGTTCAGATATTATAGTAAATGATATAGGGTTCTTAAAATGATTATTTTACACATTTTGAAAAACAATTTACTTAAATATTTTATTTTTAAAATTATAAATTTTTAATTTATTAAAAAAAATTATATATATAGTAATTATTTTCAAAAAAGAAGAGTTTTTAATATTTAATCTTTGTCAAGATAGCGATTATTTCCGTAGCAAAGAAATTTTAATGTATAAGGATTTTTATTTTTGAGAAGTTCTAAAGAATCTAAAATTAAATATAGGGAATAAAGACTTTATATATTTGTTTGAATACAGATAAATATAAAATATTTAGTGCTATTCTTTTTAAAATAAATATTTTCAATGGTTTTATATATACCAACATTCAAATTTCAAAATGGAAAATATATTTATTATTTAAAATGTATAAAATACTTATTTTCTAACAAAAATTTATTTTTTTATATTTGAAAGTATAATAAAATGTAATAATTATAATGAATTGAAAATAATATATTTTTTCTCTTGTAGTAATTTAAATTTTACATTTTATAAAACATGTACTTCCATAGTATTGTTTGTATAACAGTTTATCGTTAAAAACTTAATAAAACAACATCAATTAAAGTTATTCCACATGTTACATTTTTCTATTACAATTTTTATGAAAATAATTTATCATAATTAACCTGAAAATATTTCTATACTAATATAGAATATTACAAAATGTAATGTTTTATGTTGAATGAACGAATTTATATTAAAAATGTTTGATGGTTCTAAATAAAAATATTTTTTTTATATGTAGGTAGCCCAAATATTATTAATTGATTTAGACATACATTTACTTGTTTACTATCAATAAATATTCTTTATTATTCTTTAGTTTCATTTGAGCCACTCTAAATAAATTATAAATATTTATTATACATATTACATTTTACACTATTATCGATTTATCTATTTGATTAAAAAATCCAAGAAATTTTTTTTATATAAAAAACAATGTCAAGAAATCAAGTCTAAATCATTCTTTTACATATATAATTTTCCAATTTACTTTGTGGGATATTTTTTATAAATTTTGAAACATTCTTATAAGTTTTTTTTTGTGAGTTATTGCAGCAGATTTTTTACACATAAAAACTCTCACACATATATATATATATATATATATATATATATATATATATGTAAGTACAAGAAATGCGACACTCTTACAAAAGATTGTCGACAATATTACATGATTAATTATTCCCGTATCGCAGGTAGATGAAGCTGTAGTACGGCAGCGAACAGAGCAAGATGAATAGCAATCAATAACTAATAAAATTAACTCATGTACACCAAGCTAACGTTTGGTTTCTGCTTCAAAATATGTATATGAGAGTGTGTATTTTCAGGATTATTCAAAAAATAAATTTTTAAATCGATATTTTTGCAACAAAATTAAAAGTATTTTACTGTTCTGATAACATTTCTTATATACATATATATATATATATATATATATATATATATATATCCCATTATTGTATTTTTCTTTTCTATTATTCGTTGTTGAGGTGGTTGGTTAAAAACATTATCCTAAAGATGGATAATCAATTCATGTATGATGATTGATTTTGGATCGAAATCGAAGATGAATACTCGTACATAAAATACAGTAATCTTTCCATTAACAATTAGAAAATACAGTAGAGAATGTTTCAATTGATGTAAAATAAAAATTATTTTTGAAAGGAAATTTTAAAAATAATACCACTTTTATGCATTTTCTTCCGATATATAAATCTTTTTTCAATTTTGGTTAGAGGTTACTCTTTGATTGTTTTTTTATTAAAATTAATTTAAAAATTGTTGTTATTCACTTCAATAAATAATATTGTCAGAGAAGTGAATACGTGGCTGCAGGAATATAATTTTTAATTAATTTCAATATTCAATTTGTCTTTGTATAAGAGAACCATTAAACTTTGTATTATTTGTTACTATCGAGTATTTTTTTTATTATTACAACTTAAATAATATGATCTAGAATATTTTTATAACAATGAAAATTTTAGTTATATACTTTCTTTACTTCTCGAATATCTCTTCTATAATAAATACCTTTTTACATATATATATATATATATATATATATACACATTCCAAAAATGTGTATGTACTCTATGAACGAACGTTTAAGATCTTTCCTTTCTTCTCTTGTTTTATGGCTAGGTTCATATAAATCATGTTCATATATATATATATATATATATATATATATATATATATATATATATATATATATATGTCACTATCGACCAAACCAAACCAAACCACTTCTTACGAGCAATTAAGGTGACACTTAATCATTTTCAATATTGCCGAAGGTATTATCAATAACATTCGCCGTTGGCAAATGCCCGTATATAGCGTGTACATGAATAATGGTTCGTATAAATAGTCTCTTGTTATAAAACAGATCGACTTTATACAACGTTATTATTATTATGTTTGCAATATGTTTGATTTTTATTAGTCTTTGTAAATACATAAATGTAATTTATAATTTTGTTACTTATTACACATACTCAATAAAATGATGAAGTTTTTTAAAAGAAAATGAATTTTTATCGATTTTTATTATTCGATATATGAATTCTTATCTTAAATATATTTATATAAATGTAAATTTATTTCTTAGTTTTGAATGGGGGAATTTTTTTCTTTATATATATATATATATATATATATATATATATATATATATATATATATATATATATGAATATGTTTGTGTACAAAATAACATATTCTTAATACCATAAATTTCCTGTACAATTATATGCAAAGTATAGAAAATAAACAAAAGGCCAGGTAAGAGTTATTCATACACGACACAAAAGCTTGCCAGCATCTGGTTGTATTGTTATTTCAGCAATAAATAAATATTAAACTTTTAACGAAACTTTTGTGTTATTGCACGACGTGTAACTAATTAAAACTTATCCTGCTGTATATACTAGAGATAAAACTATATTAGATAGACACACTTTTATAAATGGAAATTGTACTTTTGTAGATAAAACGTAAACAATTTAAATATATGCATAAATAAATTAAGTCTAGTGAAACTAGAAAAAATATAAATAATTCACGAAATACTTTTGGACATACATACATACATATATATATATATATATATATATATATATATATGTGTGTATGTATTTGAAAAAATAAACGTTCATGTATATATTTATATTTACTTTTTTCTCTTCAAGAATATCATCAGACTGTAAAAAAAACGTAGATAAAACCTATAAGAATGTTTTAAACAAATTTTAGAATAGTTCAAGTAACCTCACGAGAACAGTTTACGAAATCTAAAATCTACACGGTCAAAGACTTTGCGTTATTTCAATTCTTTCGTGAATAGAAATGGTCTAGAAAATTAAAAGAATAAATAAGAAGAAGTATAGTTGCATGAATAATATAGACTTATCATTAATTATTTTGATAAAAATCATGCAGAGTTCAATAATCGACAATATTACAGTCACCATAAAAAACTAGTAAATTATATAACAAGCAATTTTAAATACGTATTTTTATGGAAGATTGAAATCTTTATTACCTGTGAACTATGTATTTATTAAAATTATTGTTGTAAGAACTAATTATGGACCCGCTATTTTAATATTAAATAGAACATTTTTTATTTGGTTTCTTAAATATTTTTGTGAACCAAGAAATGTAATTATAGGAACAATTTATATGAAAATGGACTGTTTACTGAATTTTATTTAATGTATAGTGACATTTTCGAGGAACTTATTAAGGGGTAAAATAATTTAGTAGCACTTAAAATCACTAGTAAATTAAGGGAAAATATATTTGTATTTATGTAGAAAAAGTTCATTTATTATTCATAGTAAGTATTTTTATCCGTTTTTGGGATTTAATAAATTTATATCAATTGTACGAAAACGAAATTATAACAAACAATCTATTTTTATATTGTAACGTAAAATATTAAAATATATAATTTCTTTATTATTGAACAATTTGATAGTTGGATAAAAAAATCATTATCTTAGTAGAGAATTATAGAAAAAATAATAGCAAAAATTAAATTTCGATTGAATTTTACATTGAAAAATTAATATTTATACTAATGATTTAAATTTGAATTATTTATTGTTCATATTTTTGTATTATTCAATTGCACATTTAATACATTGTAAAATTTTATATCAGCAGTAAAATAATTATAATTTTAATTATATTTATATATGAAATAAAATTAATTTGAAAGGATATTTTAAAATCTGGTACTTTTGAAAATAATTTAAAAACATTTTTTTATTTGAGTGAGTATATTATTGATGAGCTAATTTTAAGCTATTAGATAGATATTAAAGGACCACTAATTTTTTTAAAAGATATTTTTTCAACCCTTTATATATATATATATCTGTGTGTGTGACATGTGTATGTCTCTCTCTTTCTTTATATATATTTATGTATATAACAGTGTTCAAATAGTATTAGAGATTCATTAAGCGAAATGATGACATGTATTTACAATTACCAGAGAGTTAATACAATGCGTTTTAATAAACGCTCCGTTCGAAATAACTGTATCTAACCGTAGAGCATCATTTGACATTAAAACATGAAACGAATGACTAGTGAACGGCGTCCGTTCAATATAAATCCTCTTGATTTGGCGATCGACGAACGACTCTATCTCGAAGGCAGGCAATTAATTTCACATTTCCTGTTTGAATCTGTAACGCGGCACATCGGTCCGTTCACAAAAGATACACGATGTGCGCCCTACAAGTCGATCGAAACGAGATTTGAATACGAAACCTTGAACCGATATAACGGAAAATGTGATGGAGGAGATACCCAGACAGAGTGTTGGGGGCCGGTGAATCTCTCCACTTAGCGACGCGCGAAAACTTCACTCGAATTAATCCTTTTTTGGGAACGCGCGCCGTGTGGCTCGATGCGTCCGTCTATTCGTTCATTTTATATACATATATACATACATATATATTTATATATATATATATATATATATCTTTTTCGTCAACCAATTTCCGTTTGATCAATTCTCGCGTTATGCATACATATTTTTTCGAGGGTGAGACGATAATGTATTATCGAAGGAATCGTTTTTCAGGGTATTTGTAAAATATCTTGTATCGAATGGTACTCTTCCACAAAATAAATGACAAATTTCTAAGGTACAGACTTATGTGAAGAGTTTATAGTTTATATATATATATATATATATATATATATATATATATATATATATATATTAGCGTTGAAAATTTAATTCATTTAAATTTAAATTTTAAAGATCTGTCGTTAAGTATATACATATTAAAAAAAAATGCATTTTAAAATACATTTAATGTATAAATAATTGTATAATAATATATCATGTTGGAAAATAAATTTCATATTTTTATTTAATGGAAATATTTCATAAATTAGAATTAAAATGTTGATATTATTTAAAATATTGTTTATATTTTTATTTCTAAAAATTATAACACACTAATATATGTATATATATATATATATATATATATATATATATATATTTGTGTGTGTGTATGAGTGAGTAAGAAAATTTGTCAATTTTCAAAAATACATCTATCAGTACAATTGAATTTAAATTAAATTATTTTCAGATTAAATGAATGTTAAATATCTTTTTATACTACAAATATTTCAACATGTCACTATTTATTTCATTTTAAAGAGGACATCACTTAGTTTCATTTAAAATTTCGAATATATTTTATAATTTATTCCTAGATTTTCCAACGTTTGTTACGAATTATTGAAATTTTTTCTTGAATTATAATTATAATATCATCTATGCTTTACATTTTAATGATATACATTTTCTCTTCCTAGTTCTTTTACATTGAAATATTTACAAACATGTAGTTCGTGGGAGGTTACATTTTGAATTATGTTTAAAAAATATTTTCTATGTTATTTTTATAAAAGCTAATTTTGTATAGACAGATAATGTCTTCTTTTAAAATCATACTTTTAGGAAATAATATCTACGATCTTAGAAATCTGATGTGTAATAGTTACGAAATAATCGTATGGTGATTAAATATTCAATTCAAATTTTATAAATAATTAATTTTAAATTTCAGTTCTATAATTAGAATTTGAAGTGTGATTGATTTAGTCAGATATATTCATTTTATATGAATAAAAAGGTACATGTTATCAAAAACATTTATAATTAAAAATTATAAAAATATTGCCATACATTTTTGTATATATATATATATATATATATATATAATGTAACAAATCTATACATTTTAATTATTGGGTTAGAAATGATTGCTTTTAATATTCGTCACATTTATATTCTTATTAAGTCTGTAAATGTGTTTATATTTTTTCATATATTTTTACATATACACCTTCAAATATATTTTTAATTTAAAAGAGTGAACGAAATTCTGGATGTATATATCCAGGAATGAAAATAACGCGTTATATAATTTGATAAAATCAATAAATATATCATTCATTATAAACGAATTATGGTAATGCTTCGAAGCTTCGTCGAAAGTGGATAACACTTTCAGTATTTTATATCTTTGCGTGCTTTTTCAGAGTTTTTATCAACTTACAGTAACATATCAATGTACTTTCTTACAAAAATGTCGACTGTGAACGATACAGCTTGAAAATATCTATTAGATGAAATTGTTCGTTTTCAAGTATCTAGTTGAAATTGATATCTAAAAGTCTTCAATTGACTATTCAATTTGTTGCCTTTATACATGAAAATAAAATACTTTGGATGAATAAAGGATTTTATATCTCATTGATTTTTTGAATGTTGAGATTTGTCTTAAATGAACTATTTTATATGGTTTTTAATATGATTTTCATTTATAGGGAATATTAGAGTGATACAATTTTTTAATATGTGAATATTTGATTAGTTAATAGTCTAATTAATAATACGAATTTATACAGATTTTAAAAATTATATATATATATATATATATATATATATATATTTATTGAATGCCTGAAACGAATATACATATTTGTTTTATGAATACTAAATAGTATTTGAAATTTATAAATTTGAGTAATTACTGCGTTAACACTACTTCACCAATTTGTCAATTTGCAATCTACTGTTGGGACAATTCAATACACACACAATTGTAACCCATTATTTAAAGTGATTTCGCGAAATGATTCCGTAATTCATCTGACCAGAGGGCATATGTGTAAAACATGTGTGTTCTGTACGCACCACCTGTGGGAGAGCTTGGTCCCGGGGATGACACACGTACACGTTCGTACACCGTGTGGATACAGCTCACTCCTCCTGCGGGCACATGGAACAAGTGATATCTACTAGACTAAATTCGGGTGACTCGTGCGTCGCATGGAGGCGCTAGGGGCAAAATGTGCGCGTGCCTGCGACACATCCTGTCCGCACTGTAATGCAAAAACAGGATTGTTTTACGAGCAGTTGCCATTCAGGTTATATCTACCTAACTATGTACAGAAAACTGGTTACATTCCGGGGACTTAGTGTGTACGTGTTTTGTATACATGTTCGTATATACGTGTGTAAGCGTGTGTTTATTCCACTGACCCGAAAAGTAATTTAAAGTTTAGCTTTGTTGGTTCACTCTTGATGTGCGTTCTGTTAGCTAATGTTTATTTCAAATTACTTGAACCAACCTTGAGTAATACATGTTGATTTGAAACAATTCTTATCTACTGCAAATTAATACTTTAATAATGTCATTTATCAATACAATATTTTTTTTAATACAATATAAAAAATTAAAATAGTGTATTAAATGATCTCAATTTTCTCGAAAAATAATTTTACATTATCTAATCGGTTTAAACTTTTATAAAATCAGTACTGATAATTGAATACATATGAAATAATTTCAAAACTCACTTGTGAGGTTTTCATTAGAATTACATTTTTCAAAATAAATCGAAATTAAAAAAAATACTAAAAGATTATAATATGATTTCAAATGAAATAATATTTTATTTATATATGCTTACACACATACATATATGTATATATACATTTTTCAAAAACAATTTGGTAAGTTGAACGTAGGTTATTTTTATTAGAAAAAACAGTTCTTTATATTTAAATGTTTGTTAGTTTATTTTTACTGTTGTGATGTTAAAGTGGAGGTTTATTGTTGAAATCGAATATACAGTTTGACTTGGCTAGAATTTTTTTTAAATTTAACCTAGTTTTTATTCAACTCATTAAGTTTTTATCAATTTATAATATATTATATTTTAAAAAAAATTGCTATAATATTTAAAGCTATATATTTGCTAGTTTTAGAAATAATTTTGACAAAATTATTCACTAATAATAAAAAATCTAATTATTTGTTTTTGAAATGTGAAAGGAATTTTCATCAAATATATTTTTAGTTTTCTTAGAATGTGTAAAGAAAATATGATTTATGAGGGTAGTTATATGAAATATATCGAATGAGAATAACCGATCGTTTCCTTGAATAAAGATCATTTATTGCAAGTAACGCTGAGTCACTGATGTTACTATCAGTTCACTTGTCCGAAAAATTCTCAAAAAACTCGAAAGCGTGAAATAACTATCAGATCCATATATGACTCGGTGTAAATATAATAATAGATAGTATTATCTCCAAATATGCCCACGGACTAATGACGATATTGTCGAAAATAGCACCGTCATAATTACGTTCTAAATGTTGCGATTAAACGCGCGTTGCTGATCACCGTATGTAAACAGAATTTCGATGAATATTGTATATCGATGACCATGCTTGATCGACGTCGTTGTGACGTATTGAACGTAATACTGATAAACGTTCTAGCTGTTGCAACGTGCCGTTCGAACGGCGTTCAAGTTCGTAGCGAGCTTGTCGTTATCGATTTCACACGGCGAGAAGATTCATCACTGCGGTGCAGAGGCCACAACGATCTATAGCTATCTGCGTGTTGCAGTCAGATCTGTCTAATGAATAATTCAGAATGTCCCAAGACGTTCATATATCCTCGGCTGCCTCTGCGCTGACGTGTACACTGTTTCGTCTCTGTGTGTACACGACGACAACGATGGCTATTATGCTTTGTTGAGATGGGTTATTAGTCTGTCTTATGACAATTATGTAATAATGCCAGACTTTATAGGTACGTGGTAGTCGTTTTAATCTGAGATGTCACATAGGGTTGACATCATTCTCTTCGATTATACGCGACCGCACATATTCTTCCAATATTAGGATCAAAATAAATTATAATCGATCAATTTCTTAAGTGTAAAATTCTATGCATATACACTATCTTCTATAAATACTTGCCAAGTTTGAGGTTAAAATATCATAGTTGTTATTGTTCAACAAATGAATATAATTGTGAATTATTATTATAAATTGAATTTTCGATTCATTATCGTTATTCTCATCAACTTTTTTCTATTTACTACTGGATGATGGTGTCTCTCAAAGTTTTTTACTCTTCATTTTAACACAGACGAAATTTTATGTCTCTGTTATATCTCTCCATGAGACATTTCTTAGATTTTTTATATCTCAGACTTTTCAATAATTTTTCTTGTTTTTTGGTTATTTCTTCTTAATATTTTCACATTTTGAAATTTTCACTTTTGTTATAAACGTTCATAACTTTGATTTTTTTTGAATTAATTTATTTCTCTTTCATTATTTCTAATATTTCTCATTTTTATTCCTAACAATCATATTTACATTCTTTTTTATATTATTTTAAATTTTCTATAGTATTTTATATTTCCATCTTTTCTTCTTGAAGATAGTCTAGAGATCTGATATTTTAATTTCTTTGCACAGTGATTTAATTTAATTCAAAAAATTGTCGAATTGAATTTTTAAAATTGAAAAAATTATATAATTAATAAATAAAAATGATTGCACAAATTTTGAAAACATAATAATAAAATTTTGAAATACACATTTGTAAAATAAAATGATATTCATAGCACTTTTATTATTAAAAACTATATTTAACTTTTAATGTACTTTATTTTCTAAAAAAATATATTTTATTTAATTTTTTTTATTTATGCTTGTAATTAATCATTATTTTTAATAAGTGATAATTAAAAAAATTGAATTTTCAATTTACTAAAAAACAATGAATATTTTACTAAATTTAATTATTTAAAAATTAATAAAAAATGGAAAAAATCAAGAAAATATTTATATGATATGTTTTAAATACAAAATATCGAGTCAACGTTCTAGTACAAGTGAATTACAAACTGATTTATAAGTTTGAAACGATGTCATCTTTATTTAGTTTCACGAAATAAAGATGACATAGTTTTTTCGAGTCACGTCCTTTTCAAAGTTTTAACTTTTTCTAAGTATAGAAAATAAATATATGGTATAAAAAACTGACCTGTTTGGCATAAGTTAACACCTAAGTTTGCGTGACATGTAACTTTTTATAAAGATTTTTTTTTAATTTTATGAGTTCAAAGACTTTTAAACGTCGAGTAGAATAAATTATTTATTGTAAAAATAATAAATAAGGGATTTAAAACAATTTAAGTCGATTAATCAGATATCTAATGAAATTAAAATAAACCATATTAACTTAAAATATATTAATTGATCCATTATAATTAAAAGAAGCTTATTGATAGTAGAATAATAATATATAGTGTTAAAATATTTTTAAAAATCAAGTTAAGAAAATAGAAATTAATGAAATAATATGCTAAATAAGTAATCAATTTAATGTAAATTTGTTTTGCCCCTAGAACTTTTTAGACAATTTATTGTACTTATTTCAATTTTTTACACAATTTAAAATATTATCTATTCGAACTTATTAGAGCATGAATTAAAATAATAACAAAGAAGTAGACTACTCCACATTGTTCACAAAAAATTAGAATATTGTCAATTCGTTTCTTTTATATTATTCAATTAAAATTGATGATATTTTATTTATGATAATAAAGAAAAAATATTTTTGATTGATGTATAACTTGAAATAAGGATGTTTCCAAGTAAACGTAACAATAAAATTTAAAAGAATAACTCTGTTCATTATCTAAAAGCTTTTTAAAATGAGATTAAAACTTATTCTGTTTTCTTTACGACTTATATATGACAGACAAATGTATTTGTGAGCAAATATCTGTCTGCTTTCTTATTACAATTATATTTGTCGAGTGTAATGTATGTGGAAATTTTATTTGAATAGGATTGTTCATCGAAGAAGATATTTGATTTCTATTATATAGTTTCATTACAATGGAAGAATCTATAATAATTGTAAAATATGAATAAAAAATATTTCATTATTGATTACAATATTCATATTTCTTAATATTATTAGAAATTGTTATTAAATTTTCGTTTAAGATTGTTTTTTTTTCTTATTATATTAAATAACTATTTAATTTATATATAAAAATTAAAGTGATTTTTGATTATATTATATATATAAATACATTATTTTGAATAGTAATTCGGTATTTTTATTATAATTTGAAAATTAAATTTTCTCAGAAATTATTAAATTGAATAATTATTCAGTAATATATTTTTAACAAACAAATAAAATTATTTTTTGTAAAATAAATTTTCAAATAATTTAATTAAAAAATAATTAAAATTTATTAGAAAGTAATGAGATTCTTGGTAATTTAGTACATATTATGTACTGTTTTAGTACATTTTCATTAAGTTCCAATATATTTTGTTAGGTGTTAAAGAAATATGAAATCTGAAACGTTGCTGATAGAATACGAGATTATTAAATAATTTTAATTGAGTTAGTTTAAAATAGTACTTATGAATCTATATAAATGAACCTAGTAATTGAGTGTTCAGTAAGAATTAATTAATATATGGTCTTTGTAATTTAATCAGCTATTCAGAATTTATTTTAGAAATGATTAAAATTTAGTAAGAGGTAATGAGATTCCTGGTAATTTGGTACAGATTATGTACTGCTGTTTAGCATATCTTAATTAAGTTTCAATGTATTGTTTTAAAAAAAAATTATCTTGTGTGGTGTTGACTAATTTTAGTTTATTTTATTTACTTTTGGATTTTTTTGTATAATGTAATTTAATTAATTCAAATAATATATATATATATATAT
The DNA here is from genome assembly GCA_029203775.1 of Neoneuromus ignobilis. NCBI lineage: Eukaryota > Metazoa > Arthropoda > Insecta > Megaloptera > Corydalidae > Neoneuromus > Neoneuromus ignobilis. The sequence continues at coordinate 14,497,728 of CP092094.1, read as the reverse complement.
ATATATATATATATATATATATAATTTTTAATCACTAGTTTACTATTTTTTGGAAGATTATTAAAACTGTGCATAGAAAAAAAGTTCATAACATCCTCCTATACTTTATAAATAAGTGAAAAATATTTATTTCTATATTTACTTATTAAAATATAAAATAGTGGAATTTATGTTTTATGGAAACTAAATTAGTTATTATTTCAATTTTATATTTTGAAATATAGGTTAAGTGTTAGCCATATAATCTTCTCAACTTTTGCGAAATAAACAGCATTGTAGTAAAATTTAGTAGTATTTTCCGGAAAACCGTTATTACATAGAATAATAAATTGCAGAACGTAGACGTTATGAATGGAAAACAACAAAAAGCGTTAATGGTATCTCAACTACCTTCATCGTTAGTTAAAGAGAGTGCATGAAAATTTACAGTGAAAAAAAAACACACGACTTATGAAACGAACATTGCTGAAAAATTCTCGCAAAAGTTCTTAATTAATAGTCATTAAAAGTCTTTTATATTAATAACGAGTTCGCAGCGATGCTGAACGATAAGGAAATTTTAAAGTGTTCATTTTTGTAGTAATAGGTCGTAGAATAGCGTCAGACCACATCGGGTTGTGGCGGAGAGCGGTCGGTCGTGTAATAGAGAAGTTTATAGCGCACGCACGTTTCAAAATAAATCTCTGTGAAAATGCAAACAAGAATTCGCCAGACACGCGATTTGATTAAGTGTCGCCGTTGTTGCACGCGCGTCGTAAGACCGAGACGCGCCGTTTGCGTCTCCAGCGTCTGTTTCGCTCGAACAGACGACTCGCGTGCCACGACAGCGGCAGTTCGTATTGATTAATGCTTTTTTCCTATTCTCCAAGAAATAATGCGATGTGTTCGACTGATTTTTCAAGTGTATCTAAATTTAGTACGAACGACTTATATACATTGTATATATGTATACACATGTATGCGTGGATGAATGTATGTAGGTGTATAAGACGGTGACGTGGATTTGTATTTTATTTCCAGTTTTATAATCTCGTCATAATATTGGTTCTTTATATATTTTATATATTGTTCACTTTATAGATATTTCATATGAACATTCTACTATGTCGTAAATACATTAATAATGTCAGGAATAATGGGTTCCAGTAATGAAACATAAAAGCTCTAATGGAAATTATTATACGTACATTTTATTTTTATTTGACAAATTTTATAAAACATAATAAGTTATTAAACATATATGTTAGTGAGAAAACGATTCATACATACATTCATATATACATGTGTAAAAAAAGTCATTCAAAATATTATGAAATCCGACCAGTCACGACAAAAGTAATCATATCATGTTACAGTTATTGAATATCAAATATATTAAATGACAAAAAAACATATTTCCTTTTTGTAGTAACGTAAATAGATTTTTCCGAAAAATATGCAATTATTTCTCCCCATATAACGTTCCCTATCAATTACACACCCTTCACTTGTATACTCTATCCAGAACTTTTCCCCATTCTGTATCATTTCCCGATTCATCAATTTATATAAAATTGACATTTGTCATCCCTATCGTATCGTCGAGATACTCATATGTGTGTGTGTTATCCCCTGGAACAGATTTTTCTCGCCATCGTTGTCGGCCGCACGTATGTGAATGCTAGTGTTGCTGTTGTTGTTGTTAGGGTACAGATGTTTTTAAGGTGTCACAGAATAAACTGTATGTTTATGTGGTTATTTAGATTTTCGTTTATGTGTTAAAAAAGAGATGTTGAAAATGTCCAATTGAAAATTGACAATTTTTAAAACACATTTTGTTATAATTTTTCATTTTTCTGATTTGTTTAGTATTTATTTGTTTATTTTTTCAATAAATTGATTCTGTGGGCTTATTTTTTTATTAAATTACTATTCGTGTAAATTATTGATAATTAATTACATTTTGATAATTCATTAATAATGGATATACAAGAGTGTAATTAGGTTGGATAAACCAGAAATTTATTTTTGAACGTAGTTATATTTTTTGAAAACACGAGTGATTTAAATCAGACGTTCTCATTTTATTATAATTTTTGATGATTATATTTTTATATATATTATATATTTACCAGGAAAAGTAATTATTTTCTTGGAAAAATCAATATGTTAATAAACGATTAATAGTTTCTCTTTACAAACATAACTGCTTGTTTATTATTTTATTTAACCATCAAGATTATACCCATTTTTTAATATTAACGACAATAACGAATTCATTAAGTTATTCAATAGATTAGAAGATTAGATTTTTACAAACATTTCTTCATTATTTTTTTAATTTTAGATGATTGAAGTAAATGTATTAGATTTTAAACTTCTATAGAACTTGAAAAGCAATTTGTTTAACTTTTATTACATTTTTGATTCATTTATATGCTTTATTGCGACTTTGTTTTAAATATATTCTAAGCAACAGTATTTATATAATTACCATTTCTTTTAATCAATCAATAGGGTATCATTTTTCAAATATTTTATCTTATCAATACTTCATTATTTTACTGTTTATTGTTATAATTTTCTTGTGAAATAAACATATATTTTTTTAAATATTCATTAGTTTTTAATCTGTGTTAAAACTATTTAGATTAATCAATTGATAATCACATCTCTATATAATAAAATTTTTTTTTCATTAAATGATTATTCAACACAATGAAGCTAAATACTGGAAATAAGGTTTTATGTCACTGATATTTAAAATAGAAAACAATATTTATGTTTATATATATTTTACAACAATTTAACAAAATATATTTTATTCTTTTTCCACAAACAGTAAAGAAAATTATACCTAACATAATATTAGAAATAAAATATTCGATTATGCTTTATAATCTTATTAATTACAATCAAATATTAATATATTATTTTTTTAAATATATTCAAAATATATATATATATATATATATATATATATATATATATATAGTATCATTTGTTGGAAAGCAATAACGCATCATAAATTACGAATCACGAGCAAGAAATAAAATGATTTAAGTTTTATTACGTCGTATAATGTTACACATCAAAATGGCAGAAAAATCATAACGGCAAGAAAATTAATATTGGTGACATCAATAAAAAAAAATGTACGTCCGGCCAATAACGCAGATGTATGAATCATTACAGATATCGTAAATTTTTAATTATACGACGAATCGTATCAAAACGTTAAGAATAAATGTATTTCTGATATTAATTAAAAAATCTGTCCCCTTTTCCTATATCTGTTTAAATTTATGCCAATATGATTACATGAATTAATTATTGAATATATTTATTTGGAAAAGTGTATTCGTATTTTTTATATCGTTTTATTTTTAATTATTTGTAAAGTATTTTGAGTTGTGAAAGTTAAAGAATTATATATATATATATATATATATATATATATATATATATATATCAAAATTTTTAAACGAGAAATTATTTTTTTAATTTTAAAATTAAAATTTATATTTTTAAAATATTTTGTGTATTTAGTAATTTATAAATTTCCCTATAGTTATTTGAAACTAACCTATCTATAACTAATTATTTTTTTTAATAAATAAAAATTCATAGTTTTAAAATAACTAGTAGTTTTAAAAACTACCTTGTGGTTATTTGAAATTTACCATTTCATAATTAATAAATAATAGTTCTATTAGTGTTGAATAGTTACAGTGTAAAAATAATCAAAAGTTTTTCTAAATTTGAATTAAATATGGTATTTTTATAAATTTTGTAGTTAATGTAGAAGTACATATAATTGTATTGTTTTATTTCTTATGGAAAGAATTGAATAGATTTTTTTTATTAAATATTCAAAATTTATTTAATTATATAAGTGTGTATTATATATATATATATATATATATACATATGTGAGTGTGTGTAAATGTGTGTAACATTAAAAAATATTGAATTTTACTAAAATTTATGAATAATTAAAAATTGAATTAATATTCATTTTGTTATCCTTATGAGTAAAATATATTAATTTATGTTTAAAATGACTTTGTTATTAAACTTATTTACAAATTGTTTTCCATAATAAATGAACAAAGGTAAATATACCTGTTGTATAACATAGGTATATTGTCCAGAATGTTAATTTCTTGCTCAGAAGTTTGATTTTAAATTAGTTAAATACACTTGAATTATAGAACTAACTTGCGTCTAACTTTCCCCAAAACATTAACTAGTACAAAGTTATATTAGTACTCGTAGATACATTCGTGTCTCAATACAAAGCTGTCAAATAGATTCGTCTTAACATTACCGTCCGTTATGTGAAAATTTCATAGTTGAATGAGTACGCATCACTGGACTTCAGTGTTTATATGTCTTGTTAACAATGATATAGACATATTTCATTTCGTGCAGGATCGACATGGACACAATAGCATATCAATTCATGCGTCTATGATTTTGATTCGTTGCTGCTCTTTGTCCTTCATTCGAATACCATCTCGTTCTCTTACTACCACATCGGCTTCATGTCCTTCACCGACATTGGCAACGTTCTATTATAGAAGACTTTCAAATTGTGTACGACAACGTGCGAATTACATTTCTCGTTTGTCATTTTTAGTTCGAACGCACACACAGAAAATATACAACTGTGATTGATGTTTCATTTTCGGATTTTTGTCGTGCTCGAGGAAACAAATCTGAGGTCACTTGAAATTGAATCAAATATAAAAATATTTTTTCTTTTATAATAAAATCATTTATGTATATATATATATATATATATATATATATATATATATATATATCAAAAAATATTCTTAGTAAAAGGCATACAAGGAATTATAATAACTTTAAAAGTTAAAATTAAATTTTAGATTAGTTATATATTCGGCTTGTCAAAAAAACATAAAAAAATGATGGGTGATTTCTTAATATTTTTTTGAGAATATCTTAAGAATTGTTATGACATTTTATAATTTTAATAAAATAAAATTATTTTGCTGTTATTTAATAAAAATTAAAAGGAATTTACTACAGCGCATTATATGATTTTTATTTGAAATAAAATTAGAGTTGCAAATGTTAAATGTGCTTTGTTTAGAATGAATTATTTTAAATATTTACAAAAATAAAATAAAACATAAATAATAAACGTTTCATTAAGCACGAGTATATAATACATTTTATACAAAGTTGCTTAACTTCTTATTAGTTGCAATGAACGTTTATTAATAATAAGAAATGATTTGAAATTATTGTTATTTGTTTTTAAAAACAAAACGATTATGTTGTAAAGAAAATAACACAAAGTCGGTTCATTTTGTTGGCGTAGCTTGAATGCAATAATTTTAAAAGCGACCCAAGTGGAAGTGCATTCTCTTGAAAGCATATTCGGCGGCAATCTCCACGGTACGTACCGCACGGTTACGTCGATTTCCGAAATTTCCCAAAGGCAACATTCGTATATTTATGTAAAGACATAATTGTATAAATAAAGAAGACAGCGCATACATATAAAGCCTCCCGTTATATTCTCGCATAAAATAATTATATTTAATAATATATATATAATTCTGTTGAATATAACAAATTTATCCAACAATTAATATATGTGCATGAATATGAATGAGGCAGTGAAAAAATCTTCATGTAATTATAATTTATTTGTGATGTGTTATTAACTCGTTTAACGACCTAACGATAATTTTATAAAATGAAGTGTGCAGCAAAAATAAAACAGCAACATGAAAAGGTTTAATGGAAATAGTTCTAAATTTCCTCTCAACGCTGACGTGAGGTATAAAAGCATTAATTTTTCTGCGATACAAGTGAAATATGATGCTTAGGTCAAACAGTGAGCCGCGATATCTTTTTAATTAAAAATAATGTTTCCTCTATAATTAGCACTTTATGGAACGCAATCATCATCTCTGAACATATTTAAATATATATATATATATATATTATATATATACATATGTGAATTTTATTTGAGAAGAGTTGTTGTTTATATATGATATTATTACAATAAAAATATTTACTATACATTTTTTATAAATTCAAGGGCGATATCCAAAAATATTTTTATCGTCCTAGACTATATATATTGTTTATTATTTAGTATAAATAATGAAAAAATAACAAATGTTGTACAATGACATTTATTATAAAAATTATAAAATTATAAATAAAATTTTCTTTTTAATGAAAAGTTAAAAATTATTGTGATTTAATAAATTTTGTACTGAGAGTTAAAGCTGATAATATCAACAATATTATTTGTATTATAGATTATAATAGATTAGTGGTAAAGGTTAGATGTCGTTCCTTTATGCCCCATGTATTGAACTAACAATGTATGGTAATTAGATAAACATTGTTATAATAACAAATTAAAGTCTTGAGGAAACTGATTAGTGACCAGAGAGATACATTAGCTCTTGTATTAGAATTGTTACAAACTCTACAGTGAAAGTTGTATCTGTAGAGTAAATTCTCTCAGATATTAGATAATAAAGTTTCAGACTTTACTTGTGATGTATCATGATTTAATCTATTTTCATTTTTATAGTTCCTTTTTTCAGTTACAAAAATGAATAGATTACATATTACTAAATCATTTAGTATAACGATTTTTCATGAAAATTTCTGCAATTATTATGTTATAAATTTAATTAATAGTTAAAAAAAAAACAATACGTCTTTGTTCGGTTAACGAACAAAAAGTTCGTTTCACCCTAATACGCATAGTAGCGTCGAAGCAGCGTTTTGAAGTTTTACTGTTTTGGACATTTTCAAACTGTCAAAAATCAAAAATTTCAAACCCCGTTTGCGAGCTTAATAAGCGTCGGCGCCCTTTTTTAATGCTTATACAAGTTTGTACGGACCATAAACAATACGAATATAACAAAAAATTACAAAAAAAATTTTCGAAATTTCACTGAAAATTACCCAATACTCCCCCCTTTGAAGTTTTTGCGTTTTTTGCCAAAAAATATTTATTCGAAATCGGTAAATCTAATAGTGGATTTCTATAGTGTAGGGCCGGGGTGTTAGCGATCGCCAAAAAATATTTATTCGAAATCGGTAAATCTAATAGTGGATTTCTATAGTGTAGGGCCGGGGTGTTAGCGATCGGGCGTCGGTTTCACTCTAATATGTATAATAACGTCGCAGCAGCGTTTTGAAGTTTTACTGTTTTGGACTGTCAAAAATCCAAAATTTAAATGTCTTTATGTAAGGTAACATTTATACATAAAACATTACCGGTGTATACATCTGAAATTGTTCATATAAACAATGTAAGTGTATCGACAATCGCGAGCTAAAGAATGGTATTCCGGATAAGTAATACGTGTTTATCGGCTACACAGACAGTTTTATGGGAACTGCTTTGCATACTTTACGATATAGCATTCGTCATGTCTGTGTAATCGTGTTTTATAGTGTCTACAATTTGCACATTATTTACTATATCTCACTACATGCATGCATTCATGTATATTATTTGGCTAACGTCAAAATTGAGGCCAATGACCTCAACATAATTTAAATATATATATATATATATATATATATATATATATATACATATATATATTTAAAAATAATTACAAATACTCTTAGTATTTGAAATATAAAAAAATGTATTAAATGGTGATAAAACCCAATTATAAAAATTATTCTAAATATATAAATACTGTAATGGTAAATTAGCCTAACAATCGATACGAAAGTAAATAAACTTTTTATATGAGGAAAACCTTGAAATTTTTTTTTCAAAAAGTCTAGATTTTATTTAAATTTTACTTATATATTGAAATTATGAATGTTTCTAATCCTATATAAATATTGTAAATATGTATAATATATCAAATTTTAATTGAAAATATATGTATATATTATATAATAATTGAAAACAATTTGTCAATTTGTAAATTAAATGATTGTGCGAAAAATCATACTTCTAAAATTTAAATTTAGTCACTCTTCGTAGTAAGATGATGTAAAAAAGTTCGATTTCTATAAGTTGTAATGTTTAAAATAATATTAAATGTAGGATATAATTATTTGAAAAGGAATTTTTAATATTACTGCCTTCAAATAAAATTGTGTTTTTATTTTTTTATTTTCCAATTATATCAAATTGATTGTCAGTACTACATAGTATTATTTTTTAAATTTGAGAGTATTTAATTTCAACAACTATTTTTTTCTTAGAATAACTATTTTACCTTATTTTGTAGTTTATTATAAAAGGCTTTTTTAATGTCATTTTTTTATAAGTTTTATATATATATATATATGTAAACTTTTAAGATTTTAAAAAAACTAATTAAAATATAATCATATTTTTAATTTTTTTGATTTTATGTTTAATATTTGAAGAATTATTAATTAAAAGCTGTGATATCATTCCATTATATTTTAATTAAGTTTAAAAATGTTAATTAAAATTGTTTTAAATTAAATAAAAAAAAAGGTATGTGTATTCATATACACATGCCAGAAGTGAAACTTCTTTTCAATAAAGTAATCAAAAGGTACACGGACAAGCGTATCCCTAAAACTCGTAGATGACCAAATTCTTCAGAATAAAGCAAGTAACAAAATGAAGAAATGTAGTAGGCAGAGAAGCGGCAAATACACGGGATAAAAATTTAAGTAGAAAATGATCAATGTTTTAAATAAATTGAATTTTTACAATTATTTCATATTAACACATCGTATGCGGACAAATGCGTCTCGATGATCTTTCGGGCTCTAGTAATAGTATGCGAAGATACAATTGGTTTTTGATAAGTAAAATTTTTGCGCAATAAACTTTACCATCTTAAAGCGTGTAAAAAACATTTTTTTTAATTAATATTATATTACTACTGTATAATATATAATATACAATTAGATCAATGTTTTAAAAATTAAACAATTAAAGGAAATACTCACAAATAATATATAACTGCAATAAATAGCATCTATTTAGATACTATTTATAGATAATTGATAATTTAATACACCACATAAAATTCAATAAATCTTCAAAATGACACCTGAGAACAAAGAATTCATAGAAAAAATAATTCAAGAATTCATTCTCTTTCAATGGATATACCGTCATCGACATAGATTTATTATAAAATCTAGATTTTATAACGCAGTTTTCTAACAATAACGACTGGCTGACGAAATGGATATTCGCAAATAAAGTAAATAATCAGCAATTATCAAACATTTTTATTAAATATTGTGGGTATTTATTGACTTGATTTTTGATGAAGTGAATTTGACACTGTATTAAAACAAATAATGGAAATGAATTAATTTCAGAGCTCTTCTAGTGGAATATATGAATCATAAAATTTGGTGTTTATGATTAAGTACGACGAAATTAGAATAGATGTATAAAAAAACTAAAAAAATCATTTCAAAAAGATCAGTTTATTATAAAATAATAAGCTTTTACATTTTATAATAAATTAATTAAATTATATATCAAATGACATTATACAGCTAATTTCAATTATTTTTTTATTATTTTATATTCATACCAATTAAGAAATGTACATTACAAAAATCTTAGATTCTTATTTTTTGTGGAATTCGAGTTCAGTATTTTTGACAGTTATTTTCTTTTGCAGCTTGGCTTTGATACCTCAAAAATATAAATTCAATACGCATATTAGTGTAACAAACTTTATAATATACCTAGAAATATGTAAATAAGTCTGCATTAGCCGTACATAAAATGTTTATATTAAATGTTAAGGAAAGAATATTGAATTTAAAAAGTAATAAATAAATATGTAATTTCTTTTAAAGGAAATATACTTTCAAATGAGATTTTATTAAATTGTTCAATTTATAATTACTGATTAGTTTTATTTCCTTCATTGTTTTTATAAATGATATTTCATGTACGTTGCCACTTCTACACCACGTTGAGGTTGCAGACATGTAGAAGGCCCTAAAAAATTAAGAAATATTACTGAATTAAAAACAAAACTAATTCTAAAAGTATGTAAATGCAATAAACAAAAAACTAAATCCTAAGCTAGATAAGTAAAAAATATATATATTCCGGATCACTCAATAATTTTTACCCAATATTCCAGCGACAAGTACCTGGATTTTTTAATTTATATATTATTTATTCCATTGAGAAGTATTTAGTCCAAAATTATCTTAATTGTCCAAATTTTAATATTTATTCCTTGAAGTAAACTTATTCTGAATAATTCAAGTATAGTTTTAAAAAGTTCTTAATTGTGCTAATATTTAAAAAAAATCTGAAACAAACAATTTATAAATAATAAAAACATATACATATACATATATATATATATATATATATATATATATATATATATATATATATATATAGGAAAGAGAGAGAGAGAAAGTTTTGTATTTCATATAATCCTTTCGTTACTTCTTATCCATAGTAAAAATTTGCTTTCATTTGGTCCATCATTATTCAATTACATTTTGAAAATCTTATTTAATCAGTTTAATTTTGTTGTTTCATACTTGTTTCTTTTTATTTCACATCCTTTGGCATTTAATTTTATTGATATTTAATTATATATATAATCATAAATTTAACAAAATCTGTAAATGGCATACAAAAATAAAATATATAAACAGATTATTACATTGAAAAAAATATTAAAAAACGAGAATATGAATATAAGAAAGACAAAATATATAAAACAAAACATAAGAAAACAATATCAAAAAAGAAAATCAAAGATTACAAAAAACATGAAAATATAAATCGCAAATAATATTAAAAATAAAATAAAACAATGTATAGAAAATTACAATAAATAATGCTGAAAATCAAATCAAGTAATTTACAATTGAAAGAAAATAATATGCAGAAAATCAAATAATATTATATAAATCAATGAGCTAAAAATTAAAATAAAATAAATTGGGCTCAAAGTAAAATAAGAAAAAAATTAAAATAAATCAGAAATTTGGCTAAAAATCAAATCAAATAATATCTTACAGTTTAAATAAAATAATATGCAGAAAATAAAGTAAAATAATATCATATAAATCAATGAGCTAAAAATCAAAATAAAATTAATTAGGCTGAAAATAAAATAAGATAAGAAAAAAATTAAAATAGAAATCAAAATTAAAACATAAATTATAAATTATGCTAAAAATCAAATCAAATATCATAAAACTTAAATAAAATAATATGCAGAAAATCAAATAAAACAATATCATGTAAACAAATAAAGTAATGTGCTAAAAATCAAAATAAAATAAATTAGGCTAAAAATAAAATAAAATAAGATAAGAAAAAAATTAAAATAGAAATCAAAATTAAAACATAAATCAAAAATTATGCTAAAAATCAAATCAAATAATATCTTACAGTTTAAATAAAATAATGTGCAAAAAATAAAGTAAAACAATATCATGTAAATCAAATAAAATAATGTGCTAAAAATCAAAATAAAATGAAATAAGTTAAGCTAAAAATCAAAATAAATTAAAAAAATCAAAAAACAGACAAAGAAATAAATGAGGCAACAAGTAAGACTTAAAAAATAGAAAATTAATAGTTATTAAAAAAATATTAGCTGAATTATCTTACTTCTTATTTTTATTATTCTGAAATTAAGAAAATATTAAGAGCTGAAATAAAACAAATACATTAAGCTGAAAATGAAAAAAATATTACCACAAAATACTTAATTTTCTTTATCAACCATTCAAAGTTATTCTTTTCCTTTATGTTTTTTCTTTTAATAATCTTTTTTCGTAAACTGATTTTTCTTAATTAGGTATATCTGTAAAAATAATTTTTATTATTCCACTTTTAGCCATTAAATATTATTTGAAACCAAAAGTTGTTTTGCTTGCTTTCATGTGTTAACTTTTGACAATTACTTTTGAGTTTTTGTAATTTATTGGGAGAATATCCATGTTTCCTGAAACAGTCAAAATTTATATTAATATAATTAATTATTAAAACATTATGAATTTTTCCAATGATTTCTTGTTGAAATTTGCATCTTCTAATTATTTTAAAAATGAGCTTCAATCACGCTGTGATATTTTCATACAATGATTCTTTTGACGATTTTTTTTATTGATCGAATAACAAAGAAAATTTGGAATGTCTTCGAATATCTGCAACAAATAAAAAAATATCGAAAATTAATAAAAGTAAGTTGTTTTGTTGAGAGGTTTGCCATAACACATATTTTTTAATTCTTTATCCAATTATTCTATTGTTTCTTCAAGTTTATTTGGAATTATTGCGAAAATAATGTCATTTATTATCCTAATCCTTCTACTATCCTAATCCACTTCGAAGTGGTTTAGGATCTGCTTGTTCTGGTGCGTATGAAAAATCCTTTGAAATGATTGTTCGAAAATTTTATACATCGTCGGAAGTAAACTAATCGATTAATGGTTTTTCAAGTTTTCCTTGTCCCTTTTTTGTAAAAAAGAACTAATGTAGTTTCATTCCATTCAATTAGTATTTTTCTTTTTTCTAAAATATCGAGTGAAGATAACGTTTGGTACTGTCTGCCTTTTTTTGTTCTATATATTTTTCTCTATTAATTCTTCTATTCTTTTGATTATTGTGGATCTGTTATATGTTTTGCTTCTGTACTCTAATTTTAGAACGATTTGTTTTTTCATCAGGGGGCTCTCCTCCCCCTACTCTCGTCGTTAAAATTTGTACTTCGCTAATTCTCGGAAAATTTCGGAAACGAAATTTTTACATCTCATCAGAAAATAATTATTTTTAAATAGCAGATTATAAAATTTCGTTTTAGTTTTCGGTATCTACCGTTTTCTTTAATAGTTTTACTAGTTATACTAGTAAAACTATTAACATGTGTATGTATAAGTGTAGTGTGTGTTGTATGTATGTGTGTAATATTTGAATAGGAATTTTATCCAATTCAAAAAGTAATATAAGATAATTTTGCATTTATCAAAATAAAATTAATATAGTGAAAAATTTAGATCTATACATTATTAAAAAATGTTAAATTTAAATGAATTTGGAAAATACCCTATTATACATTTTAATTCCCATTACCACTCTTACATATTTTATCCAAGATGATCATACCAAGAAATATAAAAAAGGTATGTAGACGAAAGATTAATTGAATTAATCAAAAAAATAATTTTTAAAATTTAAAACAAATTTTGAAAAATTGAAATATAATAAATTACGAAAGAAAAATTGAATTTAATCCGAAAGTTAATAATAAATTCCAAAAGTATACAATCCAGGACCATCTACTTGGATTATCCACCATCTATGGTATCTGAAACATACAATAAAATTAAAAATATTCCATTGAAAAAATTAAAATAATTCATTTTTCTTGTAACTAATATTCTTTATAAGTTCTTCCTTTCACTCTGCGATGTAAATTTTATGAACACAAGATTGCATCAATTATTTCTTTTTTAATAACTCTCGTATGATCATTATTAAAAACAATGCTTTTTAAAATATACTAAGTCCTTTATGTTTTTGAAAAAAATTTATAATTTTGAAAATATTTGAAATTTAATGAAAATTAATAAAATTAAAAATGTTGATTAATTGGAATTCGCAAATTCAGTAAATCTTTCTTTTTGAATCAACCATGGTATCTGAAACATTCAATAAAATTAAAAAAATCCATAAGGGTATAAATAATTCATTTTTCTTCAAACTAATCTTCGAGTTTTTTCTTTTATTCACTAACAGCGCGCGATTAAAAAACTGTACACAATGCAAGCGCAAGTTCAAAAAGGGACACTTGAAAATCAAAATTATTATTATAACGAACATTACATACAAGATTCCAAAACTCGTTATCACTTGTATTGGCACCTTCAATATGCAAGCTCAATTATAGAAATAGTTTTGATTTTATGGACAATGGTACTATTTGTTCCATTGCCCCTGATGAAGCTGCAGTACGTTTCCTCCAAGTTGACGAAGACGAAATATGTAGAAGTAAAACATGAAAATCATGAAATAAAAAAATGATTAGTAAACAAATAAGACAAAAAGCTATAGAATTTCTTCGGGGAGCTAGATCGTTCGCTCACCGAAGAGATCCTGCCTATCTACACCTGCTACAAGGTGAAACATACATATAAAACCCGTGAAGCGGATTAATATATGCGTCCCTATCTAACACTGCTAGAATGCAGCCTGTTCTAACGCTGGGAAATCATGTGTAGAAAAATGGTGGAGTCGGGGCTTCAACTTTGCTTTACAGCACTTCATCCACCCCGAAATCTCCGTGCGTTGATAACAAAATCAACAATCAATCAATATAACATCTTATATATTGAAGACCGTTAATTGAGAATCAACGTAATGTGTACAAACATATATAAAAACATATACATAAACATATACATCATGACGTCGTTTTAATAAAAAAAAATAAGTTAATAGAGTTAATGAAGAAAAAATAAAACGATATCTCTGATGAAACTTATTCTAAATATTTGGGAGGACAAGAACTTGCGATGCGTGTACAGTTTTAACTGTAATAAATAAAATAATCTGGCCTTATTTCCTTCGTCGTTTGATAGATTATCCCTCGATTGGATTTGGACATGAGCAGGAAATCTGTAATTAAAATAAACAACATTATTTTTAAACGAAATTAAATATACAAAAAAAAATATACATACATATAACTATATATATATATATATATATATATATATATATATATATATATATATAATGTGTGTGTGTGTGTACGTATAAGCGCACTTACACTAATTATTAATATCAAATGAGGATGGTGTAAATAAAAATTAAATGAAAACTACTAGAGAAGAATGTAGATAATAAGAAAATTATTGAAATTTGGAGAAAAAAGTAAGTTAGTTTATTTAAAAAATGAAAAAAAAAATAGAATGAGATTGAAAATTAAAGAAGTGTTAAAAAATACAAATTTATAAATCAATTCAAAAAAAAATTCAGAAGTAAAAGTAATATAAAAAGTAATAATATAAGGTCATACTAATTGTCAATTTTAAGAACCCCACTAAGTTTTTTGTCACAAATATGAGAGTTTTCTCTTATGTTTAGAAATAAATATGTAATATAAAACAACAAAATTATCAAAAAAATGTACAAATTTAAAAAAAAACTTACCGAAGCTCCAATCCTCCGTATCCATCCCACGTTCAGTTTTTCAGCTCACAAAACACAAATCACAAGAAATCACAGAACAGAAATCACAAAACACATTTTCACTACACTCTAAGACTGACGAAGTCAAACTGAATTCAAATTTGAAACCACTTAACGATTTTGGATAATACCAACCCAAGAAAAATAAATTTGAAACTATGTTCTCAATCTCTGTTGACAAGTTCTTAAACGACCCAAGTTCAATTAATATTGACAGCCATTTTGGAAAATCACATACGAATATTTTAAAACAAATATTCGATAATTTTACAGGAAATTTAATTTGAATATCTAAGATTTCTTATTAGAAAATTTTGTGTTCTTGTGTATTTGTATGCATATGTACGTATGTAAGTTTCAACTGAAGATGGGATAATAAGAAGGATTGGAGCTTCGGTAAGTTTTTTTTAAGATTTGTAAATTTTTTTGATAGTTTTGTTGTTTTATAATACGTATTTATTTCTAAACATAAAAGAAAACTTTCATATTTAAGTGACAAAAATACTTAGTGGGGTTCTTAAAATTGACAAGTAGTATAACCTTACATTTCATTTTCGAAAACTGGTAGTGAAATGAAAAAAACTTGTTACTAAAAATGTATGTTCGAATTTATTTTATTGTTTCTTTTATATAATATAAAATTAATTTACAAAATCCATATTTTAACTTGCAAAAGACAGGAAGTTTTCATCTGTATATTCAATAATTTCAAATATATTTTCAATTTTTCATTTTATTGTAACATATTCAAGTAAAACAAGTAGATAATATACATAAATGAAAATAATTATCAGTTCAATTTATAGCTGTTTTCGTGATAAATCCTTGTGTATTAAAAAATACGTAATTATATTTTCAACTAATTGTATGTGTCTATGTGCAATCATAATTCATTTCTACATTCAGTTTACTATTTAGAAAATACAATTTTTGGTTATGAATTATTTGAATTTAAACTAAAGTTAGTGTACTTGTTTTTGTCTTCGAATTAATTTAAATGTTATTATATGAAATTGATATTAATTAGAGTATACGTGTACTTGCACACACATACATATGCATATAATTTGTATGCATATGTACGTATGTATGTTTGTTGAATGTGTGTGTGTGTGAGTGTGTAGAGAAAAATCCTTAGATATAACCTATTAACATCGATCAGTTTGTTATAAATAAAATCTTTTATGAAAAAAAAAACATTTTAATCTAGAGTACAATAGTTCTATTTGAATTAAGACATCAAATTATTAATATTGTCATATCTATATTATTTCCAACACTTTACAGTTTACAATAAATGAATTTCAATCAATTTATAGAAATGTTTTTTTGAAATCATATTTTAAATAAAGATATTATTAAATCTCTGGATTACTAAAACAATAAAACACGAACATTAATGAAACATATTGTGAACACCGACGAATTTTTAAGATGTTTAAAAATAGTGCAATAACCATATAATTTTAAATTTAATTTACAATTAATACGAATTAAAAACATTAATTGTAAAATTACATATATAAATATATTTTAATATACTAATATTTTAAAAGTGTTTTATTTCATATACAAACACATTTAATATACATCTATATATGTTCACATGAATACATACACACACATAAACATAGAATAAAAATACATATATATATATATATATATATATATATATGCATATATGAAATAAATAAATAAAAGAAAACATAGCACGAAAAATATTCACATTTATTGTGCACTTGCTTTGAAATCACTTCATAAAATGATGACCTTTATGTTGATTTGTCGATACATTTTAAGAAATGATAAATTGTTAACGTAACTAACTTACATAATATTTTATTTGTATGTGCAGTAAATATGTTTGTATGATGTTTTCACGATTAAATTCGAATGTATATACTATTAGAGTAACAAATATCTGTAGATATTTTAAATCTTATAACACTGCATTTGAAATATATAGTCATCCAAATGTCATGCAAAAATTTGAATTTTATTAAAAAGAAATATGTGTATAGTTTCTTTTTAATATAGAAATGAAATTTACATTTTTGTATTTAAATACGATTTTTTCAATAATTAATATTAATTTGTTTAATTCTATCGTAATCTTATATTTAAGATCATAAATGTTATAAACTGAGAAAAAATTTCATATTCTCATTTTAATAGGAAAGCTATTTGAGATTATCCAATATAGAGTTAGGAGTTTACATATAGGTGATTATCAAAAATTAAATGATTAAAAAAGTAGAGGATTTACAAACACATAATTTGCATTATCAAAGAAAAGTTCAAATTTTTTTAATGTATATATGAGGGTTGTTTGATAAGTATGGTAAATTTATTTATTGTTCAATTTAATTAATTAATTTAATTTAATTTTTCAATTTAGTTTTTCTTGTTTACCATACTTATCAAACGATCCTCATATATGGATATATTAAACACTATATTAATTGTATTAGTTGCTCTATATAAATCAATTTTTGACGAATATCAGACGGTATTTTATAGATTTTTTGCTATTCTATTCAATTTATTAAGTGTTTTAGGTAGTAGTGGTAAAAGACAAATTCTTATAGATTCTAATCGAGGAAATTCCTCTGACTGAAAAAATGAAGTAGCTAGAATATGTGGCCTTTTTGTTAAAAACATTTTTGGTGTCTATTTTTATTATTAGGACTCTCGGGGTTATTATAAAATATGCTTGAGTTACCGTTTTAAGTGATTTAATTGAATCTGTGTTTCATTCGAATTAATATACTTACTAAAAATATCAATTTTATCGCACTGAATAACACTCTTATTTAAGTACAATTAACAACAACTAATTGTATATAAAAATTACTAAACAGAATAATGAAATCATTCAAATAGTAAAAAGACGTGCTGCCTGCATTAGAATAGCTGTTCCTATCTAATCAAATGTCAAAAGAGTGCGCATGCGTGATGGGCTTTTTCTCTCTCTATCTACTACTTTTTCTCACTCTATCGTCTAAGCATTTACGCAAATTCAAATGAAGCGCTAAAAAATGTGAGCAAGTTCCGTAATATAGATATACGTAGTTTCCGTGTCAAGTAAAAATTTTACCCCAACGCTGCTAAAGAAGTTTCACTTCAATAAAACGTTAAAATATTTTATTTCGTCTCTGTTTCTTGAAACATAATTTAATATAAAAAAATATTTAATTTTAATTTATATTTTATTATTGAAAAGTGTTAATTACTCTTTGTCGAACATATTATATTATCTTTCATTATTATTCATAAAGAGATATTTATAAATCAGTTGCAATATGACTCTGTATCAATAATGAACTTACGTATATTACATTCATGATACAATTGAAGCTTTCAGTCGATACATAAAACATAATAGAGTAATTTAATTTTGAAAAAGCGCTGTCGAACAATTTTTTTTCAATCAGCTACATAAATGAACAGAACATGTTTAAAAATAATAGAGTTTGTCGAACAAAGCAATACAAAAAAAAAACGCTGAAAAAATTAAAATAAACTTGTTAATTTTTCCGTTGACAAAACAACGACAAAAACATATATACACACACGAAAAATGATTATTATAGGTTGAATGCTTGCTACGTAAATTTTGGAAAATTTTAAAGTAAATATCCATTATATGTGTAACGATTCGCTGTGAAATTGCTCCGGTATGAAATAGAATGGCTCGTTATACCAATGATTTTACTGGTTTAAAAATAGTCGAAAATTATGTTTAACTCTCTAGTAATCGTGCCAGACATTTCTAGATTTTTATTATTGCGATCGTTAGAATAGATATTATGATTTTCTTTGTCCTAATTCTCACAGAAAGCTCAAACGTATATATTTTCTTGTTAATTTTTCCACACGTTACCTACTATGAATCATTTTTTTCAGTTCAGCTATAATTTCTATATAATTATTTTTAGTAGGAATTATGGAATTTATATATTACATTAATTAATATTCTATAAATTTTATAATGTGAATATTATAATGTTAATATATTTAATAGTATAAAATATTACATAATTTAAAATTTAATTAAATTTTTTTAACAGTAGGTCGAATAGAAATGAATTGCAATATTGATAAACTAATTTTTTAATATTGAGTTATTATTTAAAGTGCGGAAAAATAATATAAAAGAAATATTTATTTTAAATTAATAATATTTATCTGAATTTATTTTGATTTTCGTTATGTATTATACATTCATTTGGTATATATTTTATATAAGTAACTTATATTTTTTGAGAAAAGTATTTTTTAAAATAAATATATATATATAATATATAAGTTGAGCACAGTTTATTCCTTTTTTGGTTCACGCCAGTTGTTTGATATATATGTGCTGGAGTGGGTTTATAAGTTTGTAAGTATGTAGTGCGCTAGCGTGCCATTTCACTTAGTACGAACTTTGACAATATTATTCGCGAGATTGTTAGTTCTCCCCATTTTGCATGAAACGAACAGTGTACGGGACGTACGTTGCAATCAACAACAGACTTGTGCAATTCCCTCTCCTTATGAAATATTCCTAAATCATGCAAACTGTTCCCGACGAAGTAATTAGAAATTAACACGGAACACCACTGCATTTAAATTGTATTCGTTTACAACAACTACGAATAATTGCAATAAGTTTTGTAATTTGTGCAGTGGCCTACATTTACAGTTTATATATATATATATATATATATATATATATATATATATATTTGTAAGAATAAATAATTGTTAAAATAAAAATTACAAATAAATGATTACATTTTATTATATTTGAAACTCAATATACTGTTTAAAAATTTACTGATTCTTTTTTTACTGCACAAATTTTTACAATGAAAATATATTTGTGAATTTACATCATACAACAATATTTAAAAATATTTGATTACAAATATCATTTATAGCAATGACTTTATTTTTCTTTAAAACGAACATTTGTCAATTTTCCAATCGTTGTTATGTTCAATAAAGTAAGTAAAAAAAGAATAATTATTTAATTAATGTACCAATGAATTATAGCTGTTTAATATTTTAATTTATTATAGAAATGTGATGTAAATAAAAAAATATTTAAATTATCAGTATTTAAATATATTCTTGAGTAAGATTTCATTTCCAATTGTGTTTAAAATAAATTATTTATATCCATAAATGAAAATTAAATATATTTGATAAGTAAAATAATTTAATCAATTAGCAATTTACAATAATATGTACTCTATTAATTATATATATTTAATTGTGTTGATATTTCATATATAACATTAATATTAAATAAATAAATTTAATTAGTTTATAATTGCAATAATAATTTCTACAATTAATGTTATCTGTTAGTATAATATTTCAGACCATACATGAAGTTTTTATTTTATACGAAATAATTTTAATATTTTCAATTATTCTGTATTTTTCAATTTTTAAGTTGTTTATTTTATTTATATAATGTTTTTAATAATATTTTATTTGATGTACAGTATATATGCAGTCATGTGTTATTTTCTAAAATGATACACAATAATTTACTTTAACAATTGTCATTCATTATTTTATTTTATAGAATACAAGCTTTAAATTATTTTTAGTGATTTTCTCGTTTATCAAAGTAGTAATGATAATATTTGAACTGGAAAAATAGTGAATTTAGAAATACAAAGTTATAATTAATTTTCACTGATTGTTATTTTGATTAAAAAAATATTGTTTTTTTTTATTGTATACATTTTTAGTTTGAGTTAACAAAAAATATGTATGTATTAAAAATTAAAACAAAACGGATAAAAAATAAATTGTAAAAAATGTCAAACATTTTTCACTTATTTAATATTGTGTATTGCTCTAATTAACAGGAATAAAAGAATTACTACTTTCGTTGTAGTTCTTAAAAAAAATAAAACATTTACAGTTCATTGAAGGCACCGGTGAGATATTAGCAAATTATGATATAATATTAAAATGTTAACAAGCGAGTCAAGTTATTGTCGATCTGTGGCAAGTTTTGAAATAATAATACACAGCAGTTTACGTTACGAGCATAACAAAAGATGCTACGACGTAGAATGAACGAATGAAATTACAATTACGTATTCATGTGACAACTGGCAGGCAGTTCGGTGAACTTAATTATAACAGATAATTGTCTCTAATGCACTATTAAACTAGTTGGACAGATTAACCGAAAATTTTAACTCATGTATATAGATGGTTTATAGGATAAAGTGTTCAAGTCCACTTTTTGATTTTTTTTTAAAAAAATAGTTCAAAATCACTTGATTGATGCAAAAATTATATTTAAAAAAAATTGTTAATGTTTTGGCCTAATATCACCAAATCACAAACATTTGTTTGGCAGTGGAATAATAAAAAAAAAATATTTTAGAAGCTAATGTGACTGTGTGCATTATTTATGTTGTTAGAAAAAAATTATATCTATAAAAATATATTCTACAATATTTATTTTAATTTAAATAGGAATTTAAAAAAAATACATTATTTTATCAATTTCTCTATTTTTTTTGGAGTTAATCGATTTTTCTAATAAACGATCAATATGTAGTTTTATCAATTGCAAGATCAGATATGTAAATAAATGTGTATGAATTGTATGATGTGAAAGTATTTTACATACGAGACTGTCTGATCCTTGATATATGAATTGTGACTGTTTAGTCTACGATAAGTTTTTTGGGTTTTAAATTGAATAGAATATATTTTTGTTGTATGTAGTAAACGGAGAAAACACTTTTTAAGTTATTTTTGTGAACATAAATGTTTACATAGAGAGAAAATACATGTTTCAAATATGATTTTATTTTATATAACCTAAATATCATTGGTAAACATATATATATATATATATATATATATATATATATATATATATATATATATATATATATATTAGTAGAAAAGAAAAATCAAATAAAACAAAATCAGTAAATGCATGTGGTATATCTCAATATAAAAGTTTAAATCGATATTAAGAATTATTATCAAATTATATTTTTATTATTTAATCTAATTTTCTGGTTTATGATTTAGAAATTAATTTAAATGTGGTTATTTTGAAAAGAGTATTTAAAATGTTTATTTTTTAATTTAAATTAAATAGTAATAAAATTTTCCTCTGTTCTGAATATAAAATAAATAATAAATGCACATATATTACAAATTTAATATTGAAATGATCTATTGTCATGAAATAATAATGTTAAGCTGGTATAAATCAATATTATTATAAACTGTAAATGATTTATATTACAAAAAGAGATTTATATTAAAAAAAATATTTACATTTTTTAAAGATATAGTAATAAGATAAGGAAATGTTTCTTTATAAAAAAGACATTGATATTTCTCAAAATGCTTGTTTCAATTTTATTTTAATTAAAGTTTTATAACGTATGTTAATTAAGTATATTTTCTACACGCTTTTTGTAAACTTTCTTGACTTTGTATGTGAATAAATGTATTATAATTTTAAAAATTAGAATCAAATTATATTCCTCGTTTTTGAATATATTTTTTATATAAAACAATAATAAAATTAATTTTAAGCTGAAATTTATTGAAAAAGAACTTATCAAAAAAATTTATATGTATATAATATTAATTATTATTATGTCATACAAATGAAAATACATTATTAAAAAATGTTTCTTTCATTTTCATTTCGAACAACTGATAGTCTATTATTTCACAATATTTCCAATTATACCTTTTTAATTATTTTTTTAAACTTTATACATATTTATAATTTGATATAACATTTTTATTTTCTTCTATATTTCTTTATCTTTTAAACGTTGAAAAATAATTATAATTTGATGAACATGTAACAAACAAATTAAGTTATATAACTACACAAGTTCTTTCCCAAGCTCTATTTTAAATCAAATAAGTACTTTTATATAGAATACAATAACTTTTGTTATTTAGAACCATTGACATGATAAAGTTTTCAAAACGACTAACTTAAAAGAACATAGTATAAGTTAGATAATTATAAACTTTCGATACAGTTGAAAGACTACAATCTTTTTCAACTTTTCAATAAACTTTTTTTACTAAAATACATTGACGTCCTATGTATACATACATTTATATATATATATATATATATATATATATATATATATATATATATGACGTAAATAAATTTTTATCGCATTAAAATAACTATTAACCAAGGAAATAAAAAAATATTTCTTTTTCACTAACATTATAGTTAAAACGATCTGATTGGTATACAAATAGGAGTCAGAGAACTTCTTGGCTCGTTAAGTTTAGACTCTCTTTTAAACGCACTGCATGCTTTGTTAGTCAAAATATCACATGCCATAAGTACATTCTCTTGTCACTCATTAGTATAGTCATTTTTGTTGATTTTTAGAGATGAATTTTGTTACTAAACATTAAAATAAATTCATGTTATTAATACGTGAAAGTTCTACTCGATATTATATATATATATATATATATATATATATATATGTATATATATATATATATATATTAAATGGATTTACGAAGAAAACCATTTAATTTTCTAAATATACTTTTGAAATCTTAACTTTTTTTTAGTAACGTATATACTTCATATCTTTTTCATCTTTTTTATTATCTAACTAAATATCATTTATTCAACTTTATTTGTTGTTAGTAACAATATGCACTAATATATATTTTTTAAAATAAAGATATTTTTTTATTTATTTATTACTATAAATAAATATTGATATTTTTATATCTTAACTTTATTTAAAAAATATATATATTAATAATTTTTAAATTAAATCACTTGATAATTTTATTTGAAAATACAAAATTGTTATAAATAAAAGAAACATTCAACAGTTTATTAAATATTAAAAAATACAATGAAATATTTGGAACATAATAGTTAGAAAAATATTAAATAAGTTTTGATGTTAGTTGTGTTTTTATAACTATTGAAGTTTTACAGAGCTATAATTTTTATGTATCACCTTTTCAAAGTACTTCAATATATTTGAAAAGAAAAAGAGTTTTAACTTTATATATATATATATATATATATATATGTAGCATACAAAATATTTTGATTTTGAAACTTAATATTTTGATATAAACTACATAGATACATTTCACGTATTTCATAGAAAATATTTTGATCACTGTACACGTTTAGGAATAGCAATATGGTACATTTATTCGCCGAGAATTGAAATTCTATAGAAACCACTGAATAAAATCACAGCCGAATGCGATTTATTGTATGTAGGTGTTACGTGTACCGGAAACAGTTTTAACATCTTCGTTACATTCACCTTTGTATATATTGTATGAGTAGAAAAATATATTACTATCGTCATATTTATAAAAGATGTCAAAATTTCTTACGAAAATTTTTTCATATTTTTATAAATATAATATATACATATATATGTATATAAAAAAAGAGATATATATTTTTAAATATATATAACAATTAAAAAAACACAGCATGTAGTTATATTTATTTTCCTTTCAATTATTTCTGATAGATCATTAAAAATTTTAATTTTTAAAAAAATCTCCATACCTTAAAACTAATGTTAAAATCTGAACTGATTGCTGTATAATATAATTGGTTGATTTGAATCTTGTCATTAGTATATAATAATGATCAAATGAAAGATACAATTTTTTTTAAAATTTATGTAGTATCTTTGTTAATTTCTACTATATTTATTAAATATTCAATTTGGAATTAAAATGTTATACAGTATTTGCTAAAATAGTTTTTAAATACCTTATTTAAATTCATTAATAAATAGAGAAATAATTTTTACAATAAAATAACAAATATCCATTTTTTGAATGTCAAAAATTAAGTTGTAATCATTTTGAATAAGAAGTCCAAACTTTGTGACAAATAAGCTCGTAAAACACTTGAAAAAAATATACCAGCTTAGAAAAAAATTCAATATTAATTGAAGATATATATTAAAAAAAAGCACGTCGTACAGAGCTGATAACCTCAGAGGTGTAATAAAAAAAATAATGGAATATCATACATATTTTAAGGTCGCTAATAAAAATCCAATAAGAGTGGTCAGTATTGGACTCCTATTGTATGTATATATATATATATATATATATATATATATATATATATATATATATATATATATACGTTCAGTCTAGCGACCTCGTCGTCGGCGTCGTCGTCCACCATGTCGTCTACCTCCTCGTCATCCTCATCGAGTACCACATCTACTACTACTCTCTCTACCTTTGGCATTGTCTGATCGATTCGATCTTATTCCCAAGTGAACTATTTCTGCCTGGTGTTACAATGAAGGATAACGGTCGGTTAGGTGCCTCGCGGGCAGCAAAGTTGCCGGACGACCGGCCAGACCGGCGGCTTTCTTAACACTCGAAAAGTTCAAGACGAAAAACGTCGTCGATTTCAACATATTAAAAATAGCATATCGTTTCATCGGTCAGTGAATCGCATTGACGTTATGAGATTTCGTACAAAATTGATGCTTGTTTCAACATTAAGAATGCATTAAAGCAAATCACGTTCTCGAGGCTATTTACTTTGCCTACACTTGTATCGATTGTGATTTTATATATTGAATGTTTTTGTAGGATCATCTTGATGCCAAGTTTTTTTTTTAGAAAAGAAACTAGGATAATACTTATATAATATAAATGAGTTTATAATTTGAATGGTGTGTTTAAGTGGCATTTTATATACAAACTAAATTTTATACTAGAATTTATATTGCAAGTACTATTAATATTTGTATGTTTAAAAAATAAAAAATATTTTCGTTAGGTAGTTATATATAAATATTAAAATTATTTAGTTTCGAAGTCCTATTAATGATTTTTTTATAAAAAAAATCCAAATTTATTAAATGAATATGTAAATTTTAAAAAATGAACGCCTGTTAAACTTTCTATATATTTTTTGGAATCTCAGTGTAAAATCTATACTATTTACGAAATATATTATTATTTATCTTTTCCCATAAAAAGTACTGAATTATGTTCAATGTTTGATTTTTGAAACTTAAGTTGTCAATCTAAATCGAATAAAAGAATTTATAGAAAGTGCATCATCCGTTCAAAATGAAAAGATAAAATATTGATGTTTGTATAAATAGACAGATGATATAGAAGCAAGTAGCTCCAACTCGATGCAATAAATCAATCGGGGATATTGTATCATATGACGTTTCTCCGACGCATACAAAATAGATCTCCGAGAGAAATTGCATCCGTACAATTTTGCATTCGTTACAGCACGTACACTGTACGGATATTTCAGACCTTTACGGCGCGGCTTCAAATAAAGAAGAGACTAAAGTACAGGCGTGCGGCAGTGTACGTTGCCTAATTGATTGATTGTGACTAATGGGACTTACTTCCCCCGATGCGCAACGTCCTAATCCTCCAGTTTAACTGCGCGATAATCAATTATAGTTGAAACACTATGCTCTGTGATGTATGGTAGACGTTGGGTAAGAAATGGTGTGCGGTGAAAAATGTACGCGTCGGCCGATAAATCTTTTGCTATTATTTCGATGTGTATTCTCGCAGATTTAGATGCAAGAATAACAGACAATTAATAATTAACGGACGTTCAGTACGTGTAACGGATATTCACCTCGATTGTTGTGTAATAATCGAACAAAATCGATTGACAACGATACACATGTAAAGAAAATGAGTATTTTGTCTGATCGAAGCAAAGATTGAATAAATGATTAATTTTTTGGTTGAAATTTTAAAAAAAGTCACCTTATATGTGCTAGTCGAATAAAACTAAATATTGATTTTAACATTAGTTACTTTGTTGTTCCTTATATATAAAATATTGTTTAGTTGATCGTTCTCATACTATTAGTTCTTTGTTAGTGATGTATTGTGTAGTTGACCATAATGAATTGTTTCCAGATCGAACATGTATACATAATTTAACATCAAAATGATTTTAGCTATTCAAACTGACTTCAATGTACAGTTTTCTACACTATGTTAACACAGAAAAGAGCAGAATTTAAAACAGTGAAAACTCTCATGTGTGAAAAAATGAACATTCAGTAGTTGTTGAACATTTTTATAAAATCTTGTATACAAGATGTAATTTCATTGTTCATTTTTTGTTATAAACATTTTTATTATTATTTATATATTTGTTATTAACTTCAATATTTTTTCACATATATATAATTGTTAATTTATTTATTACATTGAATTATTTTATTAGTATTAAATGAAATTTAAGAAACATATCAAAATTTAAAAAAAAAATGTTGAGAACATACAACGTTAGTGAAATTAAACTAATGATTAATGTATTTTAGATTAAAATGGTATTGAATTAGTGAATAATATATTTGAATTTAAAAATATTCCAAATAAGAAAATTAAAGAGACTTGTGTACATTTTTAGATTTAATAGTATTTTTTTCTCCTAGGATTGTAACATCATGAATTTTGTAATATTAGTATGTCATGTTAAAAAATATCAATTCATAAAAAATGTGTCTTATAAACAACAACGGTCAATCAAATATAATATTTTAAAAAATGAAACATATCTTGTTGTCAATAGAAATACAATTTAAGCAAAAAATAACAATGTCGTAAAAAGCTTTTTATACACTGTCATCTTTTAAGAACATTGACCTTGGGTTCAAAAGATATAAAGTTAATAAAACTGTCATAAATATATATATATATATATATATATATATATATATGCGTGTGT
Organism: Neoneuromus ignobilis; assembly: GCA_029203775.1. Classification (NCBI taxonomy): domain Eukaryota; kingdom Metazoa; phylum Arthropoda; class Insecta; order Megaloptera; family Corydalidae; genus Neoneuromus; species Neoneuromus ignobilis. The sequence continues at coordinate 14,469,760 of CP092094.1, read as the reverse complement.
GTATGTGTTTGTGTATTTTTGTATATATATATATATATATATATATATATATATATATATATATATATATATATATGCGTGTTGACATTCATATCCTCAAGTTTAAAAATAAGATACTGAAATGTCCTTTGAACAATATGTAAATATAGAATGTTAAAAGTGAATTTTGATCGTTTTTCAAAAATAATATTACTTTATAAGATATTATCCTAGTAAAATTTCAATCGAATATAACTTACACAGACAATTGTACGGGTACGTGACGAAAACGTATCGACATAAAACCGTTTATATGAATGTGTTTATATATATATATATATATATATATATATATAATATGTATAGCTTTTTTCATCTCGAGAATAAAATAAACAGAAGCGCTACTTTGTTACGTATCATGTTCGAGCGGAATAAATAAAATTTATTGTCTGGAACCAGTGTGAACTTAACATGATACCGGTGGAATAAGTTACTAGCGTATACATATTCTTCTTGGCGGTTTCGTGGACCACTGATACTTTTGAATTCATCCTCGGGGAGGCCACACAAAAACTGCACACACATAAAATTGTGTGAGAAATTGATATTTTAGGTATTCACGCTGCGATGCGAAGAGATCGCATTAAAATATACACCGGGGGGTGAACTACCGCCATATCGCCCACACATACACACTTCTATATATATATATATATATATATATATATATGTGTGTGTGTGTGTGTGTGTGTGTGTGTATGTGTACTATCCTTTCCATATATTCCTGTTCGCCTCACATATATAGGAAGACAAACCGTCTCGTGTTTTTCTTCTTAGTCTTCGACTTGTTTATATTCATTTTGTTATATGTTCAAGAGTACAAGTCTACTTCGTACTAGGAAACTTTCAATGTTTTATTTTTATGGATATTTATCATATTTTGTGTATGTTTAAAACGATATATTTCATTATATTCGACGTTTTGGATAATATATAACAGAATCGATTAATAATCGATTTGGTTTGATTCAAAAAACTGAAATTCCTAAATTGAACGATACCTTATATCTATTTGAATTTCGAAGAGTTTTATATCAGTTTTTGTATGGAATTACAAGTTTTATATTTTCTTGCGAAATAAAAATATAAGATTTTATTTTATATCTTTTTCTCTATTATTATCATTTTTTATTTTTCTATTATATATTTTTATGAATTTTATAAAATATGTGTATAATACATAGACATAGAGTATAAACAATATTTTATAAAATACTATCATTTATATAAATATATTAAAGTGTAACATATTTTTAAAAAAAGTATGGAAAATCTTTATAAATTATAAATAACAATCTGTTCTATAAAACCAGTGAATTACCATGTTTCTTCTTTTTTCATCTTTTCACTGTGTACATTAAAGAACACCAATTTTGACGTTTCATTAAATAAAATACACTTTATCTTGATGTAATTTCGTTACGTTATTAAAAATACAGTTCGATTCCATTCAATCAGAACGGAATTATCTTCGTCGTATGACACGCACACAAAATGGTAGTGTGCGATAGCTCTAAGATATTGGAGATCACAGACTACGTTATACATATATACATACATACATATATACATATATATATATATATATATATATATATATATATATATATATATGTATGTATATAAATGCATATGTATATGTATAAATGATATTCTCTACTATCAGCGTAAAATATCGTGCCAACGAACATATATCAGAGATATGAAGTTGGTGAAGACAGGCAGCACTCATAAATATGACTTGATTTCGATATGACTGACGGAGTGAAAGACCCTACACGTGTGTTACCCCACGGTGTACAGTTCTCTCTGTCTAGTCTGTTAGTGAAATAACGTACATGAAATCAAATGACGTCGTTTAACGGCTTCGTTATATTCATTTTTAATCTGGAAATATAGTAGAAAAATTCTTAGAAAATATTTTATATGAAATATTTTTCAAAGAAAATATAGTCACTTATATTTAGAAAATAAAAAATTGAGTAGAAAATAAAAATTGCATCTACATTTTAGATTTTGTGTTATTATGAAGAGTCAGTAAATGATATTGAGTTGTATTTAGTTTTTGATTTAGGTTTCTTTTAAATAAAAAAGAAAAAAATAAATAAAACCGTATAATTAACCAGATAACTATAGGGTGATTCAAAGGTTTTAGACATACATTTACTTATTTACTGTCATTACAATTTTTTACTATTTATATCATGTCATGGTAATTAGGCTTCTAATGTAAATACGAAATGAGAAATTTTGTAAAGTTCTAAAGCTTATAAAGATTTTCTAAGTGATTATCCTTCACTATATGTTGAAACGATCTTCAAGCATAAATAAACGCACTACATTTATATTTAACTGTTGTTTTTTTATACTAATTTGTTTATTTTGTAATGATCATATAATGTATATAGGTGATTTCTTAAATAATATATGAAAGCAAATAATCAGTGCGTGTTAACAGAAAGAAACATTCCTAAGTGCATTACAGACAGAAAAATCTCGTGTCGACATAATATGATTTTGATTATAAACAAAGTGGTTACACGAATTTCGTAGGGAATAACTAGTTACAGGGGAACACGAAATGCGTTCGCAACGGGGGTGAAACAAAATAGAGATTGATGTGCGTCGTACGCGGGGGTTGTAGAAAATGTTACAGTGAAACTTTTCGAAATGATTACCCATCGTCCATGAGTGCGGAACTCGTAATGCAGCCACAGAAGTAAAACTAGCCGCGACGGAACGGTTGGTACCGTATCGACAATTAGGGGATGAACGCAAGCACGCATTACGCGACTGGGGGTTGATCGGGGCCATCGTGTCGTCGTAGTTTATGGCAGCGGGGACATTATCGAGTTAAATGTTTCTAATGGTAGCCTATGGTCGAGTCAAATGTGCGACTGTCTCTTTTTGCTGCGTGTTTTGGACTCGTTGATTCTAGTACTCGTATATTTAATTCGTTTTTTTCTGCTCAAAGTAATTGTCGAATAATTACTGACTTAGTTTTCGAGTGAAATAGTAAATTGTAGATGTTGGTTTCGTGCTTTGAACATTAAGTTTTATTTTTGTTTAATGAATCATTATGTACGGGTTTTTTTCAGTCCCTACAAATTAAGTATCGCAGTACTTTGGAAAAAAACGTTCTTTAAGGAAATGTTTCTGAAAATTGTAGTATTTTTTTATTTAATATTTATTTAAATGATTCATATTAACTAAATTCAATAGATCACTTTCATAATACATGTATTTTTGTTTAATTACTATATTAAAGTATATATAAGTAGATTAAAGCAATAGTTTTTTTAATAATAAAAAGAGAAAATTTTTTAAACGAATTGAAAATTCAAAAATTTAGAATAAAAAGTAATGAAATCACAATTCTTGAAAAAAATCACGTGTAAAATAGATAAGTTATTAATAATTGTTATTTTGGTTTGATAAGTAAATAAAATGAAATAGAAATAAATTATAAAATATTAAAAATATAAAATGTATATACAAAAATTAATATATAATTTTATAATGCAACGAAGTGAATTATTAAAATTGTATATACATATGTACAATTTATTAACATTAGTTACTTCAGTTATTTAATTTAATTTATATTTATTTTGTTACGATTCCATTAATTTCATTTCCTTGAAATTTATATTATGTCAATTATTTTTATATGTATTAATTGAAACAAATACTTGTATTTGATAATGATTTATTTTCAAAGAATTACTTAATTATCAGTAATTATTGTTATAGTTAATTATATTTGAAATAAATTTTCAAATTATATATATATATATATACATGATTTATTTAATATAAAATAAATCTCATTACTTGATTAGTGCGGTTTTGTAAATTCAATCTATTATAATATAAATAAATATTTTGTGACCACAATAAATGAAATAATTCTATTTTATTGAGTTTTACAATAAAATTATATTGAAAAATGAAATCTATTTTTCATAGTTATAGTTTGTAAAAAATGTTTATTGTTACTTTTAAAAATAATCAAAAAGAAAACCTGTTACAATCCCAAAACTACACAGATGCTAGACATAAGTTTGAAAAAAACAATTTTATTGTCAAACATTGGAATAAGAAATAATATATATTATAGATTTATCATGTAACTTAACATGTTTTTGGATTTTTTATGTACTAAAAAAAAAGTACTTATTAGTATAACTTTATTGTATAGTTTAATTGTATTAATATTTCAATAACGTTTTATTTTGATCATATACCATGGCTACATAAAAGTATTTTTATTTACAAAGTACTATTTTATTGTTATATTGTTTATATTTATTATTTACTATAGGATTATTTTAAATATTTTTCTACGTAGCATAAATTATTGTTGTGATATAATATATATATTGTTTTTCTTAATGAATTAGTGTAGTGAAAAACAGTTACAACGTATTTCACCCTCAGTATACGTAAGTAATTTATTTGATTAATATTTTTTATATATCATGAGATTGTTAGTGTTGAAAATGTATGATATATTTTTCATCTCTATTCTATCTTTTTTCAAAACATATATATTTACCTATAAATATATAAAATAAAAACTGATTAACATTGTATATATTATAATATATTTTTATATATAAGTACCAATTTTTTTTAAATAAACAGTTGACTTTTAAATGATTTTCATTTAAAATTATATATTCCATTTTAATGAAATCAATTATATTTTGTTTATTTTATGCGTAGTATATATATATACATATATATATATATATATATATACAAAAACAAGTAATTATATAAGTAATAATTTAGCTCAATTTAAGTATTATTTGCTTATATTAAATAAGTAAATATATTTTTTTATATTATGGAGTCAAATTCTAAAAGTATTAAAAATTATTACGTCAAGAAAAATGTTTTCCGATAATTTAATTTGTAAACTAAATAAAATTAAAAATAAAGTAAGTCCTTTTTACTGCTCTATACAAAATACAATACATAATATATAAAATAATGTTCGTGGCAAGAACATTAAACTAGACATAGTATACAATAATACAATAAGTGTGTTATATGTCATATAAGTTATATTGGACGCAGTAAAAAATAAATAAATAAAACTACATCTTTTGTAGACTATTTTCAACAATTCTATTGCAAAATTGAATTTTTCCAATTGAGTAATATACCATTGCAGATCTATAAATACACACACGCATGTACATACACACACTAATCCCAAAATTTCGTATTTATTTGAAGAAAGTCAGTTGAATTTCAAATGAATGTCTCAATGCCTTAATAACATATATTTTTGAAGAAAATACAAATATTTTATCCAAGTAGAAAATAAAATAGTTCTCTTCCTTTAAAAGTATTTCATTCGAAAATTAGATTAGACAACTAAACTCAGAAAAAAATTTGTAAATATTTCAGAATTTTTCCTTTATAAAACTATATTTCATATCAAGTATTTCCTTAAATCTTTTGTGATTATTATTTAATTTAAGATCATTTCAAATAAGAATTCTAATATGGTTAATTATGAAATTTATCATAATTTTTTAAACTCTACTCTTAATTTAACGCTTTTGAAAGCGAGAAGTGAGTAATTCTCATATAATAGCGAATTTTTCATAGTTTATTGAAAGGTTACGATTTCAAAAATTATATTTGATATATGTTCGGAATAAAGTAACATTTGAAATATTTCAAAATAAGTGATTCATATCATTATATAAATCATTTGTCAACTAACCATATATTTTATTATTTTTAACTGGGTTTTTCCATTGAAAGGAATGTTTTCATTTAATAAATATTTGGGTATTTGTTAGTCAGTATTTAATAAATTTTAGATTTAATTTTGCCATTAATGTGGAAAGTTAAAGAAAATTAAAGAATATTTTACAAAATATATTACATAAAATTATGATTTTATATTTATCAAAAAATTTTCATATATTTTTATTGGTAGTATTTTTTTTCATTTAAGTCATAAACTTGACTTAAAGTAACACTTTTTTTTAAATCGACTAAAAATTCTGTGAATTGTTATTTTGAATATGTTTAATCTATCAAATTCAACATGTGTTATAGGTATTTTAATGGAGTAATATTATATATATATATATATATATATATATATATATATTTATATTTATCTATATATATGAATATTAATATAATTTTAGTAATCATAATACATTTATGACAGTTATATCATTCATTTTCTTAAGTACGTATTATAAATTTTGTAAAATTGAAAAAAATAACACAAATTGACTTTAAATCTGTATTGAACAGAACCGTATCAGTAATGACATCAAAATACATTCAGACCAACTGTCTGTTCATGGCAAAATCGCTGGAAAACGTTAAAACAAATACAAAAAATAAGTACAAAACGTCTTGAAAAATTTAATATGATAAATGGAGGTATAAACCAAACCAATAAAAGTCGAAATGACGTAAAGTAAAAAACAATAAACAGGAATTTCATCGCACAACGTAAGATGATAAGCTAAGAAATATTTAATATAACACACTTTATTTTCTCGAATTTCGTCTCCCGAGTGCTTTATTTTATAGCGTAGTTAACTAACCGAGAAGAATATGATTTACAATTCGTATTTCATTTCTTACTGTATATAAAAAGAATAAACAGGCACGAAAATGAAAGAGTCTGTCAAAGAAAGTTTTTCTTCTATGCGTATTTTTTGTGCTCTCGGTACGAATTTTTATCGACGCTGTTTGCCCAGTTATTTATTTTAATTAGTTTATGACACAAAAAATACTTTCTTATTACTTTATATCTTAAATAGTGACTAGGGAATTTGTTCGGAGGGAAACGACGACAGTTCTAATTTTAAATGATTCTAATTGAGTAACGTGCATTGAATTAAATAATTTAAATAATATTCTGTTTCGTAAGGCTATTTAGTATAAAACACAAAAAAGATTCAACGAAATATTTTTTAATGTTATTGTTTTCATTTATATTACTTTACAATTAAAGTAATATTATATATGTATATAAATTAAAATAGTAAGGATTGATTTTTTTAATAATGAAAAATCAAATTTTATACATTTTCGATCAGTTGAAATTTTAACCAGTTTTATTCTCTTTGTCGTAAAAAATATTTTGAATATTTCTTTTTACATGTTTACTAGCTCTTATCAATTTTTTTTTAAATAATAATAAATTAAAAAATAATTCATTCACTGTTATCAACAGTGTTTTAATAATATATATTTTATGAGAAAAAATTTACTAAACCTCAGTTTTTAAAAAAATCTATATTATATAATGTTTTTAATTACTTTCCTTATAATAAAGATTGTTTATTTCCAATAATTAATTTATTTAATTTATTATATAAAATATTTATGTAAACTCTTTAATAAGTAATAATTATCTTATTGGTTTATTTTAAATAATAATTTAATATTTATTATAAAATATCGTTTAGTATTTCTGCTAAATAAATATAAACTAGTTTTATTTTTAAATTTATTTAATTATTGTAAATTTTTTAATGACGAATTTGTATAATTTATATCAATAAATTATTATATAAGTTTCTAGTAATATAATTTGATTAAACAAGTAAACTTTTAAAAAAATAATAAATTATAGGTATAGTCGATATATCCACGTTTTGTTTGTTATTAAAGGGAACTGTTTTCAAAATATACCATGTTTAATTTATAAACCTATTATTTTAAATAGATGTTGGACGAGTCTAATGTTTTTTAATAAATTTATCCTGGTAAATCAATACTAAAGTCTAAAATGTTATATAATAAATTAAATAAAAAAGAGCTTATTAAAAATAAAAAATAAAATATTTTTAGATTATATTTAAATATTCATTAAAATATTAAAAAGAACATTTGAAATTTTTATAAAATCTTGATTATGTTTTTATATTAAATTTTATAAAGCATTTTGCTTTCATAAACAGGAACAATTCAAAAATTTAGAAACTTCAAAACAATGGTAATTTCTAACGTGTCATAAAAGTTAAATTAAAATTTCTGGAAACACACAAAGATCTGAAGCATACAAATGTATAAAAGGTTCGTATGTCACTGCAGGTATGCTCTATTCTTATCTGTAACCTCCAAAGTGCTCATATGAATTTCATACTAATCATATTAAGTTTTAATAAAGATAACTGTGACATTCAGAAATTTCTCTAAATCTCAAATTTTAACATATCCGCTGTTTGTCCATTCTTTGTCAGATTAGTACTAAACTGTCTCTCCTGGGAATCCTCGACTACGAGTCACAACAATGAGGTTGTTAACGTTGACGAGCACGCTCTAACGAGATTTCTGTTTGTGAGTCACCGTTACCGTGGTTAGAGTGCAATGTTACCAAGGGTCAGTCTTCCTATACGAAAATTGTAAGCGTTGTGGCATTCGTAATCTCTATGCACCACTGATTCTTCATTATTTATATACAACGATTCAACTTTATAAAATAATTATAGAAATGCATAATGGTTTCTGTGGAATAGTCAGTATGAAATGTTTCCATGTAATTCAATAATAATTATATTCTTTTAATTGAACTAGTTTTGAGAAAATGCATATGTATATTTTTTGTTTATAAATTATTAAAAATACTCTTGTCACTAAACTTTATTATTATGAAAATAATATTGAATTCATGTGCATTCTATGTTTAATGATTGCACTATACTTTAGATAATTAAAAAGGAATAAATTAAATAATATAAAAAATTAGCTATCTGTAATAAAATAATAATATATATCAAGACATTCAATGATATAGGTTTTTATAACGATGATGATATATATTTTATATTTTTTTCTTTTTACGGTCTCATATTTTGATTCTCATAATTACTTTTTGTGATATTTCTTGTTGATTTATTCTTAAAAGAAAGAAATTAAGTTCTTTATTCGAAAAATATGATGAATTCATAAAGAACATAATTACATTTTATTTCAAAAATTACAGAATTCTCAATACTTATAAAAAATAGTGATCATTAAGTAAATTTTAAATATTTCAATGAAATATAGTAATTTTAAAATATCAATTTTCTTTGTGAATAAACTGCAGTGTCTAATTATATAATGAATTGTAGATCATCTTCAATGAGTACGTTTATTTTTATAACCTGTTAATCACGTTTTTTATTTTGATTTGAATACTTTTTAGTATTATTTTATTCAATCATATTTTTAATAATTTTAAATAAAGATAAACTTCATTTATATTTCTTATTAATTTAATATACACATAAGTATTAAATTCAGAATACGATTTATAAATATATTCAATGTACTTTTAGACCAAAAAATGTTATTTTTATTCTTATTATTTTTGAATCAATAAAAATTTTCGTTCTTAATTGTATTCGATTTTTTTTAATTCATTGATTTCTATTTTTAATGTTACAATAATACAAATCATTAGTTCTTTTGTCGACATTTAAAAAATAAAAGTAAAGTTTATTTATATTATTTTAATTGTAAACTAAGTAATATATATATATATATATATATATATATATATATATATTTGTCTGCATAAGGTTTCTTCAATTATATGAAAAAATTGAGTAATATAATAATAGCAGAAATATCAATAAAATATTTTATTCGGATTGATAAAAGTTCTTGATAAAGTTTTATTGAAATTATTATAAATTATTATTCGTATATTTCGTTAATAATTTAACATTTATTGGATCAATTTTCAATAAAATCTAAATTTATCAGTTAGGATTTTTTTCATGATATATAAAAAGAAACTGAGTATCGTTGAGTAAAATAAATATTCTATTTTCAATTTGTAATAGTCCGTAAGTCAATACGTATCTTATTGATTATCAGGTGAACCACCCAACGAGTCATCAATTCAAATCCCGAGGGTAAACAAATACCAAAGTAAATACTTCTCCAACATTACTTCCTTTAAATTTCTTTTAATTAATTCGTTATCCGCAGGATTTGTCCTGATGAAAGCACATCGTATCGTTTCTTTTCTTCCATTCATACGTACGATGAAGGTCGGTCTCATTATCTCTACAAATATATACTATGTAACGCTTTCAATAACGCATTTTTGTTTGTAATCGACATGTTGTAGTGTAATTGACGCTACAAAGAAAATCATAATTATGATTTTAATACTTACATTAAAAACAGTCACCTGAACAAAGAATACGTGCGCTTGTACAATCTATGTAAATTAATTGTTTAAAACGCTTTTTTTTCTCACTCATCTCGCTTTGATTAAATCATTCAATTGATTTTGAGAAAGAAAGAATCGTCGTTACAGGAAATCTCGATATATATTATAAAGAGATTAATTTTTGCTATAATTTTTTTATATGCCAATAAAAATTGGTATATATATTCTTTTCTGAATTAATTAAGAATCAAATTATATAAAAACGTGTCTTGAATAAAATTATACAACATCTGATATGGCCTTTGTTTTTATGCAGTCTCGTTAAATTTTAAAGTAATTAATCGTTTACATATAAAAAAATAAAAAGTAGAATACACGACTTTTGAAGTGCTTTAAAAAAGCTGTTTATTGTTTGATATATAACTTTATTAATTGCAATTAAAGAATCTTTTTACAAAGTTTGAAGTATTTTATACTAAGAATGTTAAAAAGGTAAAGGAATTATTTAAAATTTTCTCGTTGATTGATCCATTAAGTTTCAGAATAAATAAAAATCTATTTGAAATATTCTTGTTTGAATCAATTTTTATATTGTGTTTAGTTTATTGTTTTTTTTACAAAAAAATATAAAATTTGTTTTTTGAAATGTCAGTATATGAAGTATAGCAAATAAAAGAAAAATAGAATTAAAAAATATTATATATATATATTTATGTGTGTGTGTGTATACGTATGAATATATGTCCACAAATTGAGTATATATAAAGTTTTAATCATATCAAGTCATTTACCAATCAACCATATTTTTCAATAATTTCGTATCTCTAATGGACATTCAAATATCACGTTGCTTTTTCATTTGAAATCCTTTAGTAATCTCTATTGAATAATATCTGTAGCAATTTTTTATACGAACACAAAACAATGACCGTTTCCATCAACTACTTAACGATTTTAATTTTGCACAAAAAAAGTAAAACAAAAAAAACGATACACACACACATATGGTCCTATATAATGGTATCACGTGAAAAATCGATGTTTCGGCGGTCGTAATCACACCATTATTGACAATGTCGCACGAAAATAGCGATTCCATAGATGAACAGCAGGATCCGTATGTGTAAGTAGAGTCCTGTTCGTAGACTGTATGTACATTTACGTGTAGTACATGAACGAGTACGGTAATCGTGTATGCCGATGTTACTGTTAATCTATTTATAAGTCACAAATTTATTCGAGCTTCACTACGCTAATTTCTATACAGCTTAAAAACGCATTAGTTAATACGGGAATAAATTTCGATACCATTATGTTTTCGATGCAGTGACAAATTTAATTACTGATCAATAACGAACGCAAGCGAAGTTATTAGTTATAATACTGTATACAATTTTATATATATATATATATATATATATATATATATATATATATATATATATATATATGTATAATCAATTATTCCATTTTCAAAATGCAAACTATTATTGAACTTAATTAAAACAACACGCCCTTTCTCAATGTTTGTCGTTATTAACACAAATTTTAATTAACACAAATTCCTTAAAGTAATTTGTCAAATAATATTTACATATTATCTTGAATAAAACAAACAGTTTATATTAAAAACAATATTAAATATTTCTATAATATGGTATCTTTATCTCACATTAAATTACATTTAAATCTCTTTAATAAACGAATTAATTATAATAAACACATCTGTCATCTTCAGATAAAAAGCTAAGAAATTTAATAATATAATATTTTATAACTATACATTTTTTAAATTTTTTGAATGAATAACTTATCTTAATAAAACTGGATAATCTTTCCAAAATTTAACGTTCTAACAAGTTTTGTAATTTAATTTGCATTGATTATGAATTTACTGAAATATAATTATTAATATCATTCAAGATTTATTAGACATTTGTTTTGATTATTGAGTAATATCGATGTAATATTATTTCTAATTTTAAAAAAGAAATGTTTTTCAAAAATTAGATACATTTACATTTTAACAAACATGTTTATTCAGTAGTCAAAATTTTTAGTAATGGGACTTTTGTTTGCCTCAAGCTATTTTCAATAAAAATCGTATACAAATTCTGAATTTAATATGCATATTTTATACTATAGAAAAGTTATATGTATTAAAAATACCTAATATTTATACTTTTTATGATAAAGCAAGAAATATCAGTTTAGTAGACATTAATATTATCACTATAAAATAGAGCAGTACTAAGTATTTAAATAAAATTTAAAATTATTATAAATATTAATAAGAAATTGTTAGATTCTACATAAAGTTATTATTGTGAAAATATAACTTATTCCTGTAAAGTTTTTCATTTACTTCTTGTGAAATTAATACTTTAATATATTCATAAAATTATTTAAAATTAAAATTTGTTACTGATTTATAAAAAATAGTACCTGTATAATAAGAGTCAATTGTGTAATATTTTATCATAAAAAGGTAAATAGAAAAAAAACATGTGCTAAATAAATAATTATGATAAATAATATTTTTTTTTATATTTGGTTATGCTCAGAAAGTAAAATTATTTTAAATTCATGTAACTCAAATTATGATTTTTTATAAAAATTTTTTATAAATTTTTTTATAAGATATTGAAAATAATATAATATAGAAATAAATTTAGTTTATTTATAAAAGTCAAAACTGTTTTATAAATCATTATTAATTTTGTATTCAATAAAAATATTTTATTTTTGATATTACTGTTTATATATATATATATATATATATATATATATATATATATATATATATATATAAGTATTCATAAAACTTTAATATAAAAATTGAAATAAACATATCATCATAATTAAATTCGAACATAAAAACGTCATTAAATTTCCTTGTAGAATTTCATAACACGGTACGTTCCCTTTTTCATCCTTGATACTGTTCCGTATTATAAGGGAGAACAGTTTATATGTGGTTTTTGATATATGTGTATGTATGTATATATATATATATATCATATATACGTTTGGGGTGTGCTCTATTGTCATCATAAATAGCATGTTCAATTCCAATAAAAAAGTCAGCCCCCTAAAACATTAGAGTTTGTATAAACCTATTGAATGTCGTAGGGAAATAGTTATTTAATGTAGCATGTTGTTTATTAATCGGTTGTTAAATCGATGGTAAACTTGTGAAAAGTTTTGACAACCGTATAAAGATCATTTATATATATATATATATATATATATATATATATATATATATATGAGGAAATACGCACATGATGATTAATAAAACATAAGTTTTATTAGCCATAATATGAACGTTTCTTAAAACTTATTAGTTTCAAAAACTTTCGATCATTTATTTTTGTTCTGTATGCTAGTACGTTAGATTAGTTTTCTCGTATGTTTCAACTCGATACTTTTTTAATAATCTAATAGAAATATAAATTTCAATATCTTTTTCAAATAAACTATTCTAAGCGTTTGCTACTATACCTATTTTTTGTTTCTTCATTTTTTCTAAAATGAACTAGAAAGAAAATTTCATTTAATTTTGAAATTAATTGTGTCTAGACAGAAATCTATATAAAAATAAGAAAGAGAACTTTGTTCTTTCATTCGATTTTAATAAAAAAGTGAATATGAAAAGATCTAAAATAAAAATCAATAATAATTAACGTTATTTATAAATTTGACTAAAATAAATAATTCTTGAAAATGAAAATAAATTTTCCTTAACATTATTAATGATTAAATATACATAATTATAATTAATTTATATGTTTAGAAAACTTAATATATATTTAATACTTTTAATTTTTGATGATAAATAACTGTACAGAATTCAGAGAAAATCGCTTTAATGTCTTAATTCCTAAATCTATGTTTAACATAATTTTATTTTTTATATGAATTGAAATCAAAGCTTAAAACATTTATTTGATTAGCTATCAAAACAACTTAATTCGTTGAAAATGTATTTATATGTACAAAGATTACTTCTACGAAACTTCGAATCGAAAGATATATATTATATTGCTTGTCGTTTCCACGAAAATTCTCATTTCATTTAAATCTTATTTATAAACATCAAAGTGTTTGTGATGATTTAATCTGTGAACAATATTATCGACCATTTGTACGCATAATCTGTTTCTAAGAAACCTTTATCTGAAGCGCATGTTCAAGAAAACACCTTGTTGGAAAACAGTGTACAATTTTCAAATTCAAATAAAGTAGCCACAAATAAACAAATAGTAATATAATAATAAAGATATCGTTGTAAATATATACGTATCTATGTGTGTTTGTGTGTGTGTGGATCGAGAGATAATGTGCGCGGCTCACCTCGAACATGTATCAGATATTCCACTCAAATGGATTCGCCGTAATGGTTTTCTTCTCTTCTACATGCCGACGCGATTGCGTTTATTTTGTTTTCCAACCCTGATGCGTTGTGCCGCTTCTTACCCTATTTTTTGGGCTGTTGGCGCGAAGAATGCTAAATTATCTACACGCGATTCCCCGCGCTATCAAAATCGCAGACAAGAAATTGCTGCAAAGCGATTTTGCTTTATGATCCGGAAAAATAATAACATCACATCATACAGAAAAAGAAATATTGGTTCTAGTGTATGTGTACATATATGTATACATGATTTTTATACGTATACATGTGTATATATAAATATATATATATATATATATATATATATATATATATATTTGTATGTATGCAGTTTATTTATGACGAACAATTTATAAATATAAATGTACGAATTTATTTTTAAGAATATATATATATATATCATAAAATTATTTTTGATGTAACATTAGTATAATGCAGTTAGAATTATAAAAAATCCAAAAAAATTTAAGTATATACCTTTTTATAAATACAATCGAATTATTATTTACTATGTAATTTTTAATTTCATTTTTTTATTATATTTTATTGTAAAATAAATAAGTTAAAATTGTTTCTTTACTTTGAATTTATTGTCATATTCTATTTTGTAATTCTACCTTTATTTTAAATGTTAAAGAATTTTTTTAATGTATGAAAATATTTTTCTAATAAAAATGAAATGTGTAGTTGAATTTATTATACGACATGTTTTATATTTTTATTTTTTTAATTATTAATAACATTTTCGGTACTGTAGGTAAAGAATATTTTATTTTGATGTAGATAGAGTTATAGCATTAAAAACTGTTATTTTTTCAAGAAAATTCCAAATGTATTTCAAATATTACGAACAAAAATTAAAATTTTAACTTTATTTTATTAACAGATGTTATCAACTTTAAAATGTTTATTTTTATTACCATGTGAATGATAAAGATCAAGTTTAATTTTAATTTTTACATTATCATCAGCTAATTTCTTTTTATTATATTTTTATCGTTAGTGAATTAACATAAATATGATTATTTTGAGCTCATTAAAAATGTTATTTTTACGAATGTATTTCAAATATTACGAACAAAAATTAAAATTTTAACTTTATTTTATTAACAGAAGTTATAAACTTTAAAATGTTTATTTTTATTACCATGTGAATGATAAAGATCAAGTTGAATTTTAATTTTTATCGTTAGTGAATTAACATAAATCATCAGCTTGTTAAAACTTGTTTGTTACTATTTAATTCCATTTTTAATAAAATATGTCAGATTTTTATTTTTGACCTGAATTATATACAAATAATTAAATGTAAATCAAGTCGTATTGAAATTTATAATCAAACATAAATAAAAAATATTATTTTAAATAATATTTTTCATAATCAAAAAATCATTATTAATAATAAATCTGAAGAAGACTTGTTTCTTTTTTATCTCTTAATACTGTACATATATTAAAGAAAGATCTAGGTTCAATTTAGAAGTTTGTTTTAAGATTTATTCAAGTGGATGTATTTAATTTTCTAGATGAAAAAATAAATTAAGCTTGAATTTCATAAGTCATATGAAACTGTTAAACCCAGTCAAGCAAATAACATGAAGTATGTGTTTAGAGAATAAATTACGTTGCAATTTTACAATGAACAAGATTACTTTAGAATTTTGAAAAAGTTATAATTGAATTTCATATGAATAAAAATTAGTTTTTAATTTGTTTCTAAAAAATAGACATCATTAAACTTTTTGATCTAAACAAAATGATTTATTCTTAAGGTCTTATGTTTACTTACAAATTCCAATCCGATTTCCTGAAAGTATTTACATTTAGAATAATAAAATAAGTAAGTTTTATTTGACTCTTTCTTTTGTACATTGTACCAAGTTTTATGGCTGCAAGTCTGTCAACTTGTTTACATTGTCAGTTGTTAGCTGCTTTCTCTAAGCTTTATTGCTCTAGAGTAGTAATTATTTTATAGTACTTTCAACTGTGTGAATATTCAGTAAGTTACATAACATGTACATACTATAATTTGCAATTACATGTAATGTTGTATCTTATATAATTTTCATCATTTACTGTGTTTTTTTTTATTATTATTATTGAATAGATGATGTGAATGATGCAAGAAAGTTGTTGTAAAATAATATTACCGCTAAATTATATTGCAAAAATAAAAAAAACAACAACTTATTTTTAGTAGTTATTCTCGATTGGAAAATTCTCATTTTTGAAACTATTTTTATTGCAAGTCAAACAATAAAAATATATATGCTTATAACTGAACTGAACTCTTAAAAGATTTCATTTACGTCTTGTTCTCAGAAAACAATAATTATGATAATAATTATTTAATATTATGTAAATACATTTTTAACTTGAATTTTATTTTTTAAGATTCAAATATCTGGTTTATTATTTCTAAAAAATAAATAAACATTATGGATAAAGTATATTAAAACAAATCTTGCTTAAGATTTATTTTAAGAGTTCTCATAAAATATTCCCTTGTGTTAGAAATTTTGTTAGTCGATGTATATAAAAACATGAATAAAATATTTTTTTAAGAAAAAAAATCAATACTTTATCTATAATATTAAGAATATCGTTAAAATTCAAAAAATATACACATATTTAACACGATTATTCATAAATATTGTCGCATTAAAACAGTTTATTTTAAATAGAACGAAGTATTTTATTAATAAACTATTTTCGAATAAATTAAAAAAGCTCCAATCGAAATTAATTTTTATATTAGGAATTCACGACATCATTCAACATTTTATAGTTCAAGTATGTAATTAAAATATATATATGATATATATATATATATATATATATAAGCACAAGTCGTTATCTAATTATATCTAAACTGGATCCGTGTTATATTTTAAAGTTGCTGAAATAATCTAGTGAATTAACGAGCACGTGAACATGTGCTAAAAAGGTTAATAGTGTGTGTTCAAAGATAAAGTACAGGTCATTAGAGCAACATAACGTAACAGCGTATATAATGATGAATTGTGCCATAACTGGCCGGCCAAGACCACGTAATAAGGTTAGTAAAATAACTTACTGGCGCACTTACATGTCCTCTAATAGTATTTTTGGTACGTAATGGAATAATGGCGACACAAATAATATTAAGCGCGAGTTGAAGGGATTATATCGAAATTATGTTTTGATTTATAATAGTAGACAGTAATTAATAACAGTCAACGGGTGTAATTTACGTTTTGTTTTATGTACGAGCCAGTTTTATTTGTTTTGGAACGTGTGAAATTATTTTTTTCTTCTTTTGAGAATATTTTGGACACGATTTAAGTCAATACTAAGAAAAGGTATTAAGAATTATCTATATTTTTCATATACAATAATAGAAACTTATTTTTAAATAATTCAGTTACGCATAAAAAGATTATTTTCATGTATAAGAGACATTTAAATAAACTAAATATATAATCATATTTATTGTTTTAATGATTTATTTGAAGAAATTCATCTCAAGTAATTTTATACTTTGAAAAAACAGTATTCAGATTTAACTATTTCAGTTTTGCAAAAAGCTTTGTATTTATGAATCAATTTTATATTTACAACTATTATATATTTATTTATACAATTAAAAAATACTTCTCATTTTAATTCAACAAATTATTCCTAATTTTATTTCTGTTTAAAAAATACATTTTCTTAAATTAGTATATAATTATTTGTTATTGATTATATTCAATAACCGTTTTTTTAATTATCATTGAATTTGTGAAGATAGTTTATTTTATTTTCAGTTATATTTGTTCACTTTTTATGTAATTAAACTGATCCTATTTCTCCCTCGTTGATAAAAAATACAATTTTTGTTTTAATATTTTAATTCCTAAAAAAATCTATAATATATTTTAATGAAATGAAAATGATTTTACATAGTTTTTAATTAAAATAAAACCTGACAATTTATTTGTTCAATTTAAAATGATGAAAACGTAAAAACATTGAGCGAATTATTAGGTATTTCCAACGATATATCATTTAATCTAAGAGTTTAAATATAATAATTAGGATATATATATACATATATATATATATATATATATATATATATTTAGATATATATATATATATTTAGATATATGTATGTAAAAATAAATCAAATACGTATCGACGTACAGTGAAATAAATTAATTAAAATTAATTACGATTTTAATTTTTCTGGATTCATAATTCATTAAAATAATTAGACAATATATTTTTTATTGTTTAATTAATTTTTATACATATTTTATTGATTTTCCTAATTTTAATGTGAGTAATTACAAAATTTATATTTTAAACTTTTTGTTTTTCTTCATTTTAATGAAATTAGAATTTCTATAATTTCTTTAAATAATAGCTATTTAAAAATGTCTAGATGTATATATGTACAAGTATATTTATATTTTACATTCTATATAATGTAATAAAAATTGTAAAGGTGATAAATATATTTCCTTATAATAATAATATTTAAGCTTGATGATAAAAGTAATTCCCATAAAGAATATATTATTTTTATTAATGTATTTTTTCATGGCGTTATTTTTCGTTGAATTGAATTTCTTTAACCCAGTATTTAAATCTACTCACATCAAGCTATTGAGAAAAATCGAATGAACAAATAACTGCACGCAAGCTAACTACTCCATTATAAACTCATTTAATTTATACAGTTTGATTGATTCAATAAATCAATCACCAGGAGAAAAAAAAATCAATTATCCTGTCTCATTGCACGTGCCTGCCAGACGATGACTAAAGTAATTTGTATGAAAATTTGTAAACGCATCCAAAATATGTCATACCGTGGGGGCGCTGCCGCCGTCGTTACCGGTCGTCTTTCCCCTCCGGCGTACCGCATTCTCAACGCAGTACAGATGGCTCTGTTCCATGTCTTCGACATGCCAGAGCGACCACCCGCCGCCGCTAGGTACGTAGCTTGTCCTAACCCCTAAATAGCTCGTCGGCAACCCCGAAATTTAAAAGGGGATTTATTCTGTCAATATGGTTTTTACACCCCTCGTTTTATCTCTCATCACCTTATCATTTTGTGACGTTATAACTGACGCATACGCGGAATGCATAATGGGTCCCTAGCGTCGTTGCATTCTGTGTATTCGACGAAAAACGAGATCACTTGAAATGTGCTAGTGAGTGTTATATATTAGGATGTATTCGAGACGAACGTTGCGAATAGTGACGCTGTGAAAATGTGTAACGTAAAAGTTTAAATGCGATATGGCGAATCCTCTTATCGATACGACGACCGCGGGATTAGTTTTATGTACTTGTAGATATCGTTCTCCACGTAGTTTTGAACACTTTTAACGAATTTTATGTTTGTTGTAAGTAACGATCACACAAGCGCACCTTCAATAACGTTGTAAAACCGTTAATGAAATAGTCACATAAGAGAATATCTTTTCAAGTTGAAAAGAAATATGATTCTGTATTTATTAGACCATTTTTTATACAGAATAACTTTATTTCTGATTTATAACGTTCAAGTTTTTTCAAATAGAAATTAAATTTAAAATATAACTAATAAACAATACCTATACTATTCTTATAATGTCACCATAATAGAAAAATTGCAGAGATAATTTAAACGAGTAATAAGGCAAGAAATTTAAATAAAAATTATTTGTAGTTCAATCTCAAATATTTTGAAAAGAATCTGATGAGACAAATTACATCCAAGTATTAAACTCGTTCACCATTTGATTCCATATCTTTTCTTAATGTCTATTTAAGAAGTACAATCTTTACATTTTTATCTAATGTTAATATCACTTTTTGTCTATTCTGAAAAATATATTTTTATCATTGATTCCAGTCTTAATTAACACAAACAATCCATTTTTTTAAAAAAATATGTTTTAAAAGAATTAAAATAAAACATCTCATTCAGAATGTTGTGTATATTACACGAATGTCATTCTTTGAGTAGACGATAGTTTAATTAAATATATTTTTAGACAAAATGGGTTATTTGAAGAAGAATCTAATTCTAAAAAGAATATAAAATATTATAAGAAACGTTATATCCTTAGAAGTGTATTTAATGACATTAATCGATTTAAGTTTTATAATCATTGAAAATAAAGTATGTGCATGAATTACTATTGAAAATATTATTTTCAAAATTTATATATATATATATATGAGACTGCAAAAGATTTTCTTTAAACTTTCATTAAGTAATTATAGAAAATCACGATAAAACATAAACATAATTTCACAAAGTATTTAATTTATTCGCAGTGAACAAAATTAATAACGTATAAAATACGAACATTAGTTATACGAACAATATAGTTTATTTATAGCATCGATATTTTATCGAAAATCACAGAAACTGTATACAAAATTATGCAAACTACGTTATATTAGCAATAACATAATTTTCATAACGTGTCTGTTTACTTATTTACCGCATTTATTTGCACGGAAAGTAAATGACTTGTTTACGTTTATGTTGAACATATAATTCGTTGTGTTTGTGCTATTATTCCAAGTTGTTTCCAATGAAACTTTTCGAAATTCACGTTTTCCTCATTCGAAGTTCATTCAGTATTGTAATCGCGCAAAAGTATCAATTTTCTTTTTTATATTAATATTTTTATTTTTGTACGAATGTATGCCATGAACGTGTAATTATCTAATACTTGATGTTTTTTTTAAAAAATTAATATTTTTCGTAAAATTTATGCTGTGCTGTGGATTCTTTGAAAAAAATATATATTATTTAGAACTTTTTTAATTAATTTTTAAAGTATACCCAAAATTTAGAAAAATACACATTGGAATATAATACATTTATTCTCTGTCTTAATTAAATTTATTTGTTTAAAATATAAAATACATTTTTAATATCAGATCTATTAAATACCATTATTCTCTTTTTAATATATATGAATATTTAAAAATTTGTATTTTGTTTCTTATCTTAATTTATGCACCTTTTGGAAGAGTAGAAAATGTAGAAAAAAAATTCTTATAACGATGAATCTATAGGATTTTTTTATAATGTAATGGATTTACGGTTAATCATTGATGTAAAACATTTGTGTTTTTTTTTTGGAAAATTTTGAATTATTTTCTAACTTAAAATTATATATTTCTACATTTAAAAAATACAACTAATTTTTTAATTTATAATTCTTATACCAAAAATACTTATTATAATAAATATAAAAAAACGAAAACTTTTAACAATTATTTGGTTAGAAATTGTTGAATATAATTTATTTTCATTCAAAGTAATTTAATATTCAGAATAAACTTTATTTTTTTAAAAAAATCACTTTTTTATTTTGCATTAATGTTATTTCTTTAAAAATATATATAATGTTATAAGCTTAGAAGTATATATATATATATATAGATATATATATATATATATATATATATATAGCACACATCACATCATAAAGCCCATATCAATCCACTCCTGGACAAAAGCCTCAATGAATGCTACCATTCATTGGTATTTGGTCATATTCACCACGTTGACTAGGGGGATTGGTGAAGATTTTTTATTCGGGGTTTACTCCCTTAATTTTTCGACAGTTATTTTTTTTACAAGATGAGGTTGTCGGCCTTCATGCTCAACCCTCTGTGAGGAACTCTCCGACTGGGAATCGAACGCAATCTCCCGCATGATACGTGGTGATACAAACATATATATATATATATATATATATATATATATATATATATATATATATATTTGTAGTCTTAAGCTGAATTTAAAAGCAGAACTTTTCAAAGAAAAATAATGAATTTATATAGAAGGATTATCGTATTATTATTACCAATTTTAATGAATAAAAAAATTTGATATGGGAAGAGTTGAGGAACAAATATAATATATATTATTTTCTAATCAGTATATATTTTTTACATTTGAGAAAATATTTGAATTTGTTGGAGTTATATGAAAATATAATTGTAAAAACTAAAGAAAGCTTTAATGAATTAAATGAAGACATGAATATTATTTAAATAAAACGTTAATACTGTGATTAAAATATCATGTGTTACATAAAATCAATTTTTATTTTATAAAGTAAAAAAGGTTCTTGTATACTAAAAAAAATTTTCACTAATTTAGAAAATAAGAT
Organism: Neoneuromus ignobilis; assembly: GCA_029203775.1. Lineage (NCBI taxonomy): Eukaryota > Metazoa > Arthropoda > Insecta > Megaloptera > Corydalidae > Neoneuromus > Neoneuromus ignobilis. Next base: position 14,446,983 of record CP092094.1, on the reverse strand, counting down.
TTTTTAAGAAAATATTCGTGCTTTTAAATAAATTCTTATTTAATTCGAATACAAAGAGAAAGTGAATATAAAGTTACAAAAGAAACATTCATGAACTATTGAAAACAATATTTAATTTAAACTTATGAACTTTATAATTTCATTTTCAGCACAGATTGCTGAAATATAATTTCATAATCTTTATTATATTCATCATTTATACTGAAACAATAATTATAATTAAATCGTAATGTTTCATTTGTATCTCTAAATATTTTGTTCTTTGAAAGATATTTAATAATTATTTATTGATTGATCATAGATTTATTTTAAATAAAAAATACTAAGAAATGTGAAAATTAGTTAATCTTAAATATTATAAATAATTTTTTTCTAAATAATATTCTACCGAATACTTTTTAATTTTGTAAATTATTTTTTAAAAATTACTTGTAATAATTATAAATATTTTTAATTATGCTCTATATTTTTTAAAAATACATTTATATGATTTTAACGTAATGTTAAATATTAGTCAATATCAGGGGACTATAAAATAACATTGATTTCGTACATTTTTATATTTTCTCTCTTTCTCTTTTTATCTATCTTTATATATATATATATATATATATATATATACATCATCAATAATAAAAAAAGTTTATAATAGCCTTCTGTTGGGCGAAAGTGCATCGAATGTTATTAGCACTTTTTATTTTTTTTCATGATTTTTCCATTGATTCCTATTTGTGACTAATCATATTCAACCTCCACTTTTACTATACTTAAAAAATTATCCTTTCATCTTTAAGATGGTTTTTATTTGTATTTTCTTTGCTTCTTGAAAGTCATTCCATAATGATTTTTGTTTATTTATTGTCTTTTCTTCCTACTATGTGACTTATCTATGATTATTTCATTAATTTTATATGATCTTTCTCTGTTTTTCTTTCTCTCGCTATTAAAATAAAAATATAATATTTATTTTAATTTTTTTCTTTATTTATGAACAGCTAATTTTGTGTACATAATTTACTAAGAATAAAATGTTATCTTCTATAATTCTACATTTTTGCAAGTAATTGTTTTATGATACCACAGATATAATCGAAAACAACTTAAAATAATATCCAAAATTCCGATATAACTTTTATGCATTTTCGGTCGTATAAAGAGGTTTCAAATAAAAATTGAATCAGTGCAAGATCGTTTCTTTTTTAAAATTAAGAGGTTGTATTTTATACGAGTCCGCGGTTTTATTGCGGTCAGCGTGGCAATAACCGAAAAGGAATTTATCCCGCATTGAAACTCTGCGACCGATTGTGAAAATCTCATGTTCATAAACTGATCCGTTAGATACAATCCGATAATGTAACATTGAATTTTCGTGATGGTCACCCGTCGTTTTTACCAGCATCCACCATCATGATTAGCTGCGGTGGCGAACAACAACGACACCGTTTTATGTCGACCACAGGTAAAAAGAACAGACTATTCGTTCTAATATCGCGGAGTGGCGTCTTGTGGCGACATCGCGTCGCCGAAACGGCAGATGCGCGCGCGCGCACTCGTACAAGCGACCGGAGCGCGAGCACCGGGCCAACATCGACTACGACGCTAACCGCTCGAACCGGAGTCGAGCTACGCCACTCCGGGCGCGCGATGCTCTAATGTTACACGTTTTGTCACGCCGCGATAACTTTTCGTTATAAACAGCACACCGTGTGCGACACCGTCGTGTGTTTCGTATATCGGTCGTTTAACGAACAGCTTTCATAATACGAATACTTTTTCACGGTTATCATTTAGTTCTGTGTTTATTTTAATTGTGTTTAATTTATGGTACGAGTGCCGCGAAACAGATTAAAAATCGAGAATATTATTCATAATGTGACAATGTGAAATTAATTAATTTATTTTTATTATTCTAGAGTTTATTATTGGACCTGTATGTTGAATCATTGTTGTGAGAAAATGAATCAAAAGGGATATTGGAATGGATAATTGATAAATTGAGATTTGTGAACAGTGATTTTACGGGATATAGACCCATTTAAAACTGTGTTTGGAAACAGATTTATTTATATTTTAATATTTTTTAAACTTCAAGTTTTAATTATTTTTTTATACATTATTTATTGTTTTATTACAACTACTCAAAGTGTTTATTATGTTCGGTTAATAATTATTTAATTAAAGTATAATTATAATACTAACCAAATTATTGAATAAGTTTACTTTGATATTCACATAATTAAAAAAAAGTTTTTCAAGAAAATTAAATACAGATAATAATATTATAATCAAATAAAAATATTTTTAATACTTTTTACACGGTGTACATAAATAAAACGTGGGATTTAAATGAAAAAATAATTAAAGAAGAGATTACAACTCCAAGGAATTTAATTATTGTGCTATTGAGGATTGTATATATTTTTTTAAAGAAACAATTTTAAAAATAAATTATACTTATATGAATTTTTAATATATTTTCATTTTAATTCATTTAATAGGGAAAATATTTTTTAATTTTTTATATAACTTAAAGAAAATACGGTGGGTGAAAAACATTTTTTAAAAAAAACTTAATTCCAATTAAAAATTTTACTTTTTTTGACAACAAAAATATTTTGTTAAATAAAATTGTATTTTTTAAAGACCAAATATATATTTTCAATTGTAATAATTATATTTAAATATAATTATCAGTTTTAAAAGAATATACAAAATTTTGGAACACTTTTAAGATTAAAAAAATATTTAAGAATTTAGAAGTAAATAGTTTGATTTAATATACATTTTTAATGTAAATAGAAATAAATTTTAAACTACAAACATTAAAGTTATATAAATTTGGAGAGACTTTTAATGTGAATAATTAGTGTTAAAGAAGACTTAACTAAGAATAATTTTGGTAATATACGTCATATATCTGGTTTAATATATCTGGTATTAAATCTTATTTACTACAATTTGTATTAAAATAATTACTTGAACTTTATATGTATAATAAATAGACAAATATTTTAAAAAATATGTATTAAATTAGAAATTAGAAATAATTGCATGCTTAACTAATTTTGAATAATTAAAGACCATCATTCTTTAAAACGTATTTGGTGTAAAATAAATTATAAATAATTAAACTTAAATTACATTGATTTGAGAACTACAATTATTTTAAACTACTGAAAAGTTTTAATTTTGGAAATTGTTTAAAATTAATGTTTTATAAAATATAATACTTAGAAAATAATAAAAAAATAGTCACGCGGTCCTTAATTTTTTCTATGTGTATCATTTTTCTTTTAAATAATATTTTCGAACAAATCAAGATAAAGTATAATAAATTTAAATACAAACCTTAAAAAATTTTATTTAATTATAAAAAACTTTTTGTTCAGTGAGAAATAAAATCAATTAATACAATATTTCGCACAATAAGAAAATGCATTTTTATTAATCAAATATTATAGTTGAATTATTAAATATTAAATTAATATATTTTTAAATTTCAGCAATGTGAAATAATTATTTATATAAATAATTTATAAATTTTTTTAATAATTAATTACAAAAATATAATAAATATTGTTCATAAAATATTTAGTTTAAGAAGAACAAAAACTAATATGGATTAATTTTTGTGCAATGTAATTTAACTGGATCAATATTACAATTTAAGGAGTAACAAAAGGGGATATAAAAATATAAACGTGATATTATTAATTTGTATTTGAGAAAAATAACTATTGTTTATAACTATTTCAAGAAAAGAATTTATTGATAAATTAAGAGAAAAAATTGATGAAAAAATTTTCAATTAAAATGAAGTTTACTGGAAACATTTGTGAAAAAAGTATGTAAATAATTTGTATAATGCTATGGATACTTTATGTGAACCATAGATTTTTTTGAGATACAATTATATTAATCGATTAACTTTTTTGGAAGATTTTTTAAAAATATTATCTCTCCAGTATTATATTTGAGATTTCACAAAAGTAACTTTTAGATATTTTTTCTCTTTATTTAATACGGATTTATTATGATTGAATGAAAATAACATTTTTTAATTTAACTACATTGAAATAAACATTACTAAAAAGATAAATCAATAAACCAATTTATCTCATATAATTTTTATAACCGAATTTAATACGTAAATATATAAAGTGAAGTACCAAAATAAAATAAAAATTTTAATCTAAGAGTATTTTTTTCAAATTTAAATTCTGTGTGAATAAAGTCTAGAAAGCGTGTAAAAAGTAAATATAAGAAATGTATTGTACCGTCGTTTTGATGAATACTAGAAATAAGAAATTTGATGCTTGAAGTCGACGTGTAATAAGTTTTACAAGGTCTCTACGTCAGGAAAAACATCGAATCGCTAAAGTACACACAACAATAGCAACGTTTGAACGTTAGAAACTACATTTATTAGATTATTAAAGTGTCTTCTCTATATCACACACTCACGTCTACTACTCCTCTTACACTCACTAAACTAATAAATTGAAAACAAGTCACCTACATAAAACGTATAACGTATAAATTGTATACATATTGCGTTAATTGAATGTAATTCTTGTAATAGTAGAACTACGTAAACATTAAAATAATTCGTATGTGTGCAGAAGATTAATGTAATTCCAAATCAAATAAAAAAAATATTTAAATCGTATAAATTAATATTTATTATTCGTTGAAAGTGTAAAGATAGATTTTAAAACGTATGTTAATAATTAGATGGTAGATGCAATTAATAAATCGTTAAATGTATTGATAGAATCCAATATAATATTAAAAATTAATCTTATTGAATAATATAGTATGTTTGATAATAGTTTTTTTAGTGTTTTCTATTGATAAAGAAAATCGGAAATTATCACATCGTTGTACAACTGAATAAAATACTTAAATAAATTTATCAAAAAGCCGTGTTCATTCAAATTCCTTAATCATCACAAATCCATTTTTAAGAGATAATCGTATTTGAAATAGTTTTCAACTGTAGTCATTAATATACACTTTTCGTCAAATTAATAAAACATTAAATTAATAAATAATATAAACAGGATCAATATTAAATACGTACAGATGTAATTATCTGTGAAATAAATCAGTTTAAGAAAAATGAAAGCAGATTTTTACATTTCTATGAAACGAATCATTTTATACATAAAAAAGAAATACATTTGAATAGCAATACGGAATTAATTAACCAAAAAAGAACATAATTACTAATATATTATTTATTACGACAATGAAATATTAAAGGAATTATTTAATTATTAATATGTTTTGTCAGTAAAAGAATAATTCTACGTGTTTTTGTAATATAACCGTGTTTGTGATTGAATAGACTGAGAAAAGAAACTGACAGAAGATTATCTATAAATGAGTCTGGAAAAATAATAGCGTATAAAAAAATTATAAATGTATTATTATCTAAAAGGAAACAGTTCGATATTAGTCTTCTGAATTATCGGAAAGAATATCAATAGACACGAAAAAAGGTTTCATTTACTTCCTACAAGTATATCGTCGATGTTTTGGATGTATCGTGCGCGGCGTCGATTAATCGAATCGGATACGAAAAGTGACGTCTAATTTTTTTTCAGTGTGAGAACGAGGTACAAACAGTAAAAATATTCGATACGGAGGAAAAAATATACACAGATATCTCTGCTGTGAAGTGCGTTAAAGCTCAATTGCATTTGCGATGAAGCCCAAGCTGTGTTTCGCTTCTTTGCGTGATTTTGGTGTTACGGTGACGGTGATGGTGTTGGCTGCTGTTGTTTTCACTACATCGCCTGTAAATGGTGAGTGAAATTTTTATTATGTCGATAGAATTAAATGCGAACAGTCCATCGAACAATATTGTATGCTAGATATGATAAATATGTTTTGTGTATAATTTTCAAACCGTGAATTTTTGTATATTACTGTTTTAACAGATTTGTTATATTTTTATAAAACTATTTAATATGTATTACATTTTCCATATTATTTATTGCTCTTTAACATCATAAAAATATTTTTTAATACATTAAAATAATTTAAAACCTTATACATATACCATAAAGAATAACGTTATTTGAGTAATAAAAATAAAACTAACTTTATCGCTATTTTTCAAGTTGTCACTTCATGATATTTTATCCAGTTTTATTTTTTATTGATTCTTGGGTTGAAAATGATACTTTTTCCGAACATAAAAGATATAATGTAGATAAAATACAAATTACTACTTCTGCAGATGTATGTATACAAGTACTTTTGTATTTATTCTTTTTATAAATTATTGATTAAACATCAAATAGATATTTTATATGTTTTATTATTTGATTATTTTATAAAATTATCATTTCATTCATTCTAAAGTTTATTCGTAATAATTTATAATATCAATTAATTATTACTATTAATTATAAAATATACGAAAATTAATCCAAATCTTGCAACAGAAATTAGTTTCTCATGTTTAAAATACAAATAAATACTTTTTTCTGTTTTAATTTCGTGTTTATAAAATAAATTTTTGTCTGTTATATATCAATTAATTTGCATTATTGCAGATTGAATGGATAAAAGTTATTTTTTTTGTTATAATAATTACATTAAAACACATTAAATTAAATACAGAATTAATATTAATATAAATAGTTTTCCAGGAAAAACTATTGAAATATTATACAAAATATTTTATTACATTTTCTATATTATACGAAAATATATTCTTACTAGCACATTTATAACACTTTTACCCCCTGTCAATCTAAACCCAAATAAAGGTATTTCTATTTTTTAAAAATTTAACTAATTCTGTATTTTTTCATATATTTTTACTGCATTTTATTATATATTTACTTTTCTCACTTTTTTATTTATTTTTATATTAAAAATATTTTATTGCCTATATGCATGTATAATATAATTGAAATTTTTTTGGTGTATTTGATTCACTTTTACATACGAATTAAAGTTTTGATTCAGTTTATTTTATTTAATATGTTCATTATATATATATATATATATATACATATATGTATAACTGACCGGTGGTATTAGCTTACATCACGACCTGTCATGCAGGAAAATGTATTCGATCCCTAGTCAGAGAAATAGGTCAAGCGGGTCTTTTTAGCTAAATTGAAGGCAATCTGCGAAAGTGAGTAAACTCTGAATGAAAAATCCTCACAAATCTCCTTGGTCAGTATGAAGAGTATATTCAAGTGCCAGTGAATGGTAATATTCAATAAGGCTTTCATCAAGCAATGATTTGATATAAGTTGATAAATTATATATATATATATATATAAATATATATATATATATATATATATATATATATATATTATATATATATATATATATATATATATATATATATATATATATATTATATCCAAAACGTTTATCGAAATATCTTAGAGAAATTTTTAAAATATATTGCCTTATTTCCTTTTGTATAAAGAACGTTGATCCTCAGAAAAAGTACTTTTAGGTGGACATAAAATACACATTATCGCCTTTTTTGCTTTAAGACGTCATTTATTTTATCGATTTATACTTCTCAATATGTTAATATGCATAAATTCTCAGGAATGAATTTGCATTTTATACTAAACTGCTAACTCATTCAGTGACAATAGAGTTTACATTCTAAAATATGTATTTGACAACGCTATTCCTTTTACTATTATGAAATATGAACGTTGGTACTATAATAACTGTATTAATAAGTATTCATGTTATACTTAGTCTTTTTTTTGCTATTTAGAAATATTAGTTAGTATATTAAACATTTGTTATTATTGTTTTAAGAAGTACTAACTAAAGTTAAATCAAAATTTTTACAATTTTTATTTCTTTATCAAAAATACCTATTGAAATTGTATACTATTTAATTTATTATATTAGAGTACTGAACTTTATAAAATAATTGTTAAAATACTGTCCAGATAAATACATTAAATACGAATTTAATATCAATTTTAATATCTATTCAAATGAAAATTTAAATTATTTCGAATATCAAAAAATCATTATTTGGAAATACTTTTAACTCGAGTATATAAACAGACTATATATTGACATTCCGATAACGTGATTTTACATATATGTAATTCTTATTGGGTATGAATATAAGCGCCGTTTGCGTTCATTACCTTGTTCGTTCTCCGTACTTCAATTTGCATACGCTTTTCAACTCGTATAATTATTTATTGTCAATAAAGTATCAATTTATTCTCGTCGAGTTTGATCTACTTTATTAATTTATTACAAGTTCGAATCTACCTTTATGTTAATTATTATTTAATGAAGAATTATGTCTTTTCTAATTAAAACATTTAATCATATTTAATTTATGTGTGTTTTAAATTAGGTAAAATTAAAAATGTTAATTTTACTTGACAATAAAAATTTTAAAATTACATTTATATATATACACCCACACACACACATATATATATATATATATATATATATACCTGTATATAAAAATTTGATTATTTACGAGTAAAAAATATATAATTGAAAAAATAAATATAAAAATTTTTAACAAGCAAAATTAAATCAGAGAAAATATTTTATTATTATAATATTTTATATTGTGATTTTTAATTTTACTTGTTCAATATATTTTTATTGTCATTATTATAATGAATTATATTTACATTTTTCACCAGGGATATATTTTATGTATTTAGTAAAATTTGTTTTTTTAATTCATATAAAATTACATTTAAATTTTTCTGAATATTATTTACATACATTTCAATTTATAATAATTTTGAACCACAACTATTTAAATTTGTTTTATATATATATATATATATATATATATATATATATATATATATACACTTATTAATTGAGTTAAAATATTATAATACTGTTGATAATACATTTTACAATATAATTGCATTTAAAATATAAAACATTAATTATATAATAAATTGAAATTAATGTATGTTTATATAATACTTTAATGATGATATTATTAAAACCAAAATGTTCAATTGTGTATCAAATTGATTAATAATCAATTATTGTTATTTGCAATAAATAGTTTTTTTAATAACCGTGATGATAATCGTTTGAAATAATAAATACGTTGATTATTTTATATACATTCATAATTTATTCAAATATTATAGTTATTATATATTTTCATTTGAATTATGATAGATAATTTATATTCGTAATTAAAATTATTATGACAAGATTTATGCATGAAATAATATGATATTGTTGAGAAATATATATATATATTGTATTTGCATACAATTCCACAGTCATATTAATAATTTGTTCTATTTTCTATTATAATCATAGAATGAATTTGATCCATAACTATATCAGAATAGTGTTTGTTTTAATGAACTCGATCTCGATTTAGGTTAACACATTAACGTCCTGAGACATAAAAATATGGTTTTTGTTGACTGCACGTGAAATGCCGGAGACATATAAGGATTTTTGTACTGTGAATTCAAATGCTGGCGATAATAAATATAATAATAAATTATTTTGTGTCAAAATTTATAAACATATATAAACCTCAACAACAACTTTCCTTTGACTAAGGTTTATAACTTCTCAAAATTGTAAATCGATGCAACATATTTGAAAATCTTAAAGTATGTCGGCTACACGCATCAATTTTCGCGCAAACAACCCGGATTGTAATGTGTTAATATGAATTTGGTATATCTACTCTACGTTTATTTATAAAAAAGAGAATCAACATTATTCTCATTCAAAAAAAAATGTCCGTGACAGAACGAAATAAATGTATCGGAAGACACTGGATAATAACAACGGGATTGAGGAATACAGAGGTATTCTCTAGTACAAGCGTTTTGTGTTTCGGTCTGTAGCTTTTCTATTGTTCTGTTAGTCTCTTCAACGTTAAAAGTCTTCTCCGTGATTCACTCTCAAACAAAATTTTGATAGTATATACTAAATTTTTGTAATAGACTTTTTTCTATTTTTTAAAAATATTTATTATAGATATTTATAAAGGTTTTTTTTATTCATCTGGTTTTCACTATTTTACGATTATTTTTCACGTAATTAAAGTACGTATTTAATTAGAAAAAAAATATATTACATTTTTCAGTTGAAATTATAAACAAAATATTTTCAGTATAAACATAATTATTATTTTATGTTCAATAAAATTATAAATAAAATATATTTTTTTAAATAAATTATTCCAAAAAAATTATTGACAAATTTCAAATATAAATGTTTCTCTGTATTAAAAATGTAGTTTTATACATATATTCTTTTTTTTCTAATATTTGTGATATTATTAAAAAATATTTTATATTAACACAAAAAAATTGAAATTAAAAAAAATGATATTAATCCTTTTTTTGCTATGATTTATTCCCAGATTTTTTTTATAAAAAAAATAATTGTATTCAAATTAATGATTGGAAAAATCACATAAAAAAATTAAGTTATTAAATATTATAATACATATAGACTATACAATAAAATGAATAGTTTAGAAATTATTATAAATATTCTATGCAGATTCTGTAAACAAAATTGAATAAACCACTTACTATGAGACTGAAAATAAAATACAAACTCATTATATGTAAAGACATGTTTCACATACGAACATATAAAAAATATATTTAGAATATTCGTGAGATATTTTCGCAAATATAAATTGAAAAACACAAGTGATGATGGATTCTATCGTGAAAAAATCGCAGATAAAAGTTGTACAATCGTCTCAATCGACTTATGTGTTTGTTCAAACCGCTTGAAAGTGATCAACGTCACAAGAAAAGTATCTGAAGCGTGAGATAAAACTTGAATCCGAATAAACTTACAGAATGTGAAAGTTGGCTGACGCGGCTCTAATGTCAGCTAACAGTCATCAAATTTATATATATATATATATATATATATATATTTATATATATATATATATATATTTATATAATATACGTTTTCATAACAAATCAATGATCTTGAGTAAAATATATAGTCGTTGTAATGTTAGTTCTGAAAATTGAACGTTCTTTATTTTGATATTTAAGTATATATATTTGTAAACTAGACAAGATGATTAATTATTTCACGTTTAAAGGAAAGTTTAAAATTCTTTATCTTTATAAAAATTATTATTTGTAAACGATTGTAATGAACTTTTCAATAATTCATTGATGTGGTTAACATAAACTGTTAAATACATCAATGATAATTGTTAGTTAATAATATTTTATTATTAAAAAAATACTTTTTTCAAAAATATTTTCTTATTTAAATAGTTTAAATTAATAAACAAATAATTTATATTAGTTAATTTAAAATTGTTTTTAATAAAATTGATTGTATTATAACTGTTAGTTCTATGTGTGTTATAGATTGTATTTTTTTAAAAGTTTGGTTTTAGAAAATATAAATATATATATATATATATATAAATATTTTAAGGTTAGTTTGATTATGTTTTTTAATATTAATTATATTATCTCGTTTATTAAAGACATCAAAAGTGAAGTTGTTAAAAGAGCTTATAATTATTTATAAAAGAAATATTTGAGTGTTTTTAAATTAATACCAAATTGTTCACCTCCTATTTTAAATACCTAATTGAATGATAAATATAAAACCACTTAATATACTTGATGTATCTCCATTAACGTACAAGATCTATGACTGAAAAGGTACTTGAAATTACGCTGCGGTAAGCACTCGTTCTGTTAAATGTGCACCACGTTCTACAAAATATATACTACATGAAACTGTGAAGTTTACATTGCTTAGTTGCGCGTTCCTTGCCACATCAAAAGTAGCTGAGCTAGGAGTCGAGTCGGACAAACCGCCGTCCAGACCGGTCGGTCAATGGAACGGATGAACGAAACAGTCCCTGTACATGCACTGTATGAAAATGCTATCGGAATCGAAACGGAAAACGAACTTGGAGAATTCACGTTTCGCTGGTCAGCCGACCGTGCACATTTTCTAATTTTTATCCTAGTCGATTTGATTTATTGCCGGCGATTTGTCAAACTTCCCGTATAAATAATAGAGGATTTTTTTTTGTGACCCCAATATTATTCTGTCATTTATATGTACACAAATGTATTTTATATATATATATATATATATATATATATATATATATATATATATAACGGATATTATTCGCAAAGATAACACAAATTATGAAAGTTAAAAAAATATTTTTGAAATATAAAAAATTCCAAAATATAAATGTTAATAATTTCAACAACAAGTTGTTAAAGATATTAATTTTCAAAATAATATTTTCTGACAGATTACAAACATTTTCCACTAGAGACAACAAAAACGTACATCCTTAAAATATCATGAATGATACATTGTATCAAACAACTTTTACCTGTTATGTGTTTATAATTTACCATTAGTTACATAGTATTTAGTTACATGAATTTAAAGTGAGAAAATGGATATTTTATTAGGGAATACTTATAATGTAATAATGTGGGGATTTGAACAATGAAACACTATTCTGAAATAAATAAACTAGCTAACACAAATAGGACATTGTAACTAACTAAAGTACCAAATTGTAAAAAAATAATACATTCTGAACAGTTTGTATACTTCAATATGTTCGAATTTCATTTCAAAATTTTAATAAAATATTCAAATTTATTTTAAGATTACTTATAAGATTTCTAAATTGGATTCGAATTGAAAAATTTTTCTTGCATGAAGTAAGTACTATTGCACCTGAATTATAGCTTTCAATTCTACAATCTTTTCAGCATGAACGCATTTCATTCTATGATATTTTACAGAAATATGAGTAATGTGAATGGAACTACGTGCATATTTTACATATGTAAATATTCGTTCGAGCGACATCGACATGTAGAACATTTAAAGATGTAGTATGAATGCGTAACTGCGATTTACGAATTATAAATCTTTCTCATAAATGGAAAATAATTTTCAATGAGCTTGAATAACTATTTCGTGTTTACTAAATGGGAAGATTCTATTAATAGAAAATTTAATTTAATTACAAAACTAATATAGTTGTGTTAATAATTGATATATACATAAACACTAATTATATTAAATTTATAATAATTGTATTTGAAATTTATATACGTCTTCATAGAAAATCTATAACTGTCGGTTTTAATTAAATATATGTTGTTATTTTTTATATTGTTGAATTTTTTTTAATTTACATTGTTTATATAAAATTCATTAAATAATTGTTTTTAATAAATAAGGATTTTATTATCAATTCGACATATTAGTATTAAAATGGATTTCTTTAAAATTTGATTATTTTTTTAATATTCTATTACATAAAATATATTCTCTAAATTAATTAATAAATATTCTAAGTTTAAATTTTTTCTTTTTCTCTACAAATGAATGATAAATAGTAGTTTTTTATACAATAAAAAATTCTTTTCAAATGATAACTGTAATATTCTATCATCTGATATTTTATGACAGTTTACTTATTTCTATTTGCATTTCTATATAAACTGCATTACGAGTCTCCCCCATTCTTATTAAAATCGTCACCGCTTTCCTTACTTATAAAATCTATTCAAATATTTACGTTATTTACATATTTAAAGATCTTTTTGTTACGGTATTTTATTCTTTTTCTAAGAGTCTTACTATTTCTTTTTTTAGAATACATTTAATTTAAGTAAATACTTTATTCTGTATTTACAATTTGAAATGTTCAATACTAGAATCTAGAAAACATTTTTCTTAAATTTCAATCTTAATTTAATTTTTTGAATTTTTTCAGTGTTGTTCTATTTGTAATTTTATAATTAATATTCAATTATTGCTTTGAAAAAAATATGTATTTATAAATATATATATAAAAATATATATTAAAAAAAATATTTTATATTACTATTGTTTTTCATAATAAATAAGTTAGTTTTTTAAAAAATATTAATAATAAAATAAATTACATTACAAACATATTTGTATAATGAAATAAAAATTAGATTAATATTTATTTAAATTTAAACAGTTAATCAAAAATTCATTAAATTGAATAAAATATATTTTTTGAAAATTTTTCTTAAAAAAATATTAATTTTCGAAAAATGCATATATTTATTTTTGTATTAAATTCGTAAAAATATTTAGATATTATTATTGATATTTTTTAAAATATTTAATTATGTATAATTATTTACATTTAAGTTCTTTGATGAAAATTATTTAGTATTATTGTTGAAAATAACTTTAATTAAATTTTTGTCTAATTAAATGACAACTACGAAAAGTTTAAAATAATATTAAAAAGTTTTTTATATATAATTAATTTATTTATGTTATACGAATACTGCTTAAATGTTTCAAACGTATATAAATGAAAATAATCTACTCGCTTGTTTAAAACTATTCTAACAATCAAATAGATTTTAACTTATTTATCAAACTTTCATCTCTTTACGAAAATGATTAAATAGCGCAGACGTTTACAAAGAAGATATGTACATAAGTTTTCATATCATCAGAGCATACACTAGTCTTTGATAGTTAGTTGTATTCTAAGGAAATACTCCAAATTTCGCACAAACTTCTACAACTTTAGTTAAAGATTAATTTACAAATAATTCATAACATTAATGATAAATTCATTATGAAGTACGTAATCTTCTTATAGAAAAGTCTTTATTTTAAATAAAAAAGAAAAATTATCGAACATGTTTTATTTTAAAAACGGTACTGTGTTTTTGTATATTTGACTCTGATGACGAGTCTAATAACATTTTGTTGGATGTTAAATAAATTATTAATCTTTCACTTTGACTTGGAAAAAAACATTTACGGTATAAATATATAGAGGTACATTTCTTAGAAATACCCAACGTGTATTTTAGGGAGTGTATAAATAATTCATACTCAACAAAAAAGGATAGTCGTATCAATTACAGTACGTGTAAATTTCGTTTAATAAGTAAAATTTTTTTTAATAAATGTAAATTAGGGTTTTATTAAAGGATCTGGTTTTCTATCTACATTTAATCCTATTGTAATTTTTAGTAAGCTTGATTAGAAATGAATTTTTTATAATAAAAATTAATAAATGTTAAATAAAACTGTATACATATATAAATTTGTATGTGTATGAAAAAAAGCTGTTGTTCTTTAAACAATTAGAAACTTTTTAAATAGAAATGGAAGAATAAATAAAAATCTTGAAGTATTTCATTTTTATATTTATGCTTCATTAATTATTAATAATACTGGTATGAATGAAATTATTTTTAGAATTCATAAATTAATGATTTTTGAAATAAGTATAAATTATATTACATTTTAAACATTTAATACTTTTTAAGCTCATCAATCAAAAGCAAACAATAAAAAATTATTGTTTTTATTAAATAAAAAAATTAAAATTAAATTTATAAAAATATTAATTCTATTATTGAATGAATTTCTTTCATTCATCATTTTCATTTTTCATTTAAATTAGATTTAAATTTTATTCTTGAATTCAATTATATTTAGATAATATTAATTTTTAAAAAATAGTTAGTTTAACAAATTTAGTATATTCCTTTATAAAATAATATCTGTATTTAATTTTAATGAATATTTAATAAAAAAAATTTTATATATATATATACATGTATAAATAATTTTATTACATATTTTTTCAATGAACTAATATAGATTTTTCAGAATATTTAAAATCACATGAAAAGAATTAAATTTACATAAATAAATATATTCCTACATTGAATAATGATTAAAATAAAATAAATAAAAACTCTAACGTTATTATTTAATAATTTAATATTGTTTATAAATACCAAAAAAGGCATTTTGAAAGCAAAATAATGAAAAGAAAATTTTATATACAAGTACATAATAAATACATACGTATATATATAATTAATACCCACGCCCACATACAGACACCTATACGCTTATATATATATATATATATATATATATATATATATATATATATATAAAATAAACTTTAAAATTATATTTTAAATAACTTTGTATATATAAGCTTTTATAAATAAAAGTATAAGATTTCTGTATTATAAAATAATAATATTTTACGTCATGTCGATAAAATTTAAGTAAAAAATATATATAATAATGGAGCACAATATTTATTTTAATTTATTATTTCTTTTTAAAAATTAATTAAAACTTTTTATTAATTTAGTTACTAAGAAAATCCTCTACCTTTTTTTTCAAATTATTATAATTTATGTTTTACTAGAGATTCATATCTAATAAACATTTAATTTTTTACTCTCACTAAATGAACATATTAAATTTCGATTTTATGAGTATGAAGTTTATAATTAAATGTTTGTTAACACAAAAAATATATAGTTTAATAATATATTAGATTTCATTTTAATATGTTTTCCACTTGAATTCAGTAAATGAACTTTATTTAATTTATATTTATATTTGCTTGTTCG
Organism: Neoneuromus ignobilis; assembly: GCA_029203775.1. Classification (NCBI taxonomy): domain Eukaryota; kingdom Metazoa; phylum Arthropoda; class Insecta; order Megaloptera; family Corydalidae; genus Neoneuromus; species Neoneuromus ignobilis. Next base: position 14,430,523 of record CP092094.1, on the reverse strand, counting down.
CAAATATAATAATTTTATTTATGTTCGTCTCCAATTACAGATGATTATCTTCACTTTTTAAATGCATGTTTACGTCAAATGTACAATGACCTTATTTTTGGTCTAATCGAGTATTCATCATCTTTCAATGGGTTTCCATATCGTAAATAATACGCAATTTTCGTTGTAATTGTAAGTAATATTGAGAAAAGATAATGATGTAGTGGAAAATCACGACATTGTTTGTACAACGACGACGAATCTATTTTCCATGCAGTGCGATGTTACATATCTGTGAATGTTTGCGATAAATACAGAAGTGTATGTGTGTTTGTGTCTGTTTTATATATATATATATATATATATATATATATATATATATATATATATATACGTGAATTGCGGACGTGTGTGTAGTGTATTCGATTGAGAGTGTACAGGGATTCGTTCGTATCACAGCATTCATTGCATGCATGTTATGATGATATACATATATTTACTTTGCTGTTGACTAAAGCTCATTAAGGTTATGATTGATGGTTGTCTGAACGGAAACGCACCCTCGTTGCTAATTACTTATTTCCGGCCGTGTTTCACACATGTCGTTCTGTATTTATGTAATAATTTATGCCTCATTTTTTCTCATCATAAACAAAAAAAAATAGTAATAAACGCTCTGACATTTTTTCCGTGCATGTCCGATGTATGATTTTTTCTCCGTATGATTTATTTTTAATTATTACGACTGTCGTAATTTTATGCGCTCGCTGAAATATATACGAGATAAATGAGGACGAAATTGTATCATCAGCGTAGAGTGTTCGTACAAAAAATGTACACACAAATGGAAATACAGGAATATAAAAAGGAATAAATTACTGCGATGTCTGTTCGATTTGTTTTAATTTGTACGGTGATATGTATTGGAGTGTGTGGGCATTTTCAACCTTCATTTAATGAAAACTAAATTTAATGAAATATAATATTTTGAATATATTCTAGATTTGAATATATTGGGTAATTTTATAAATGATCAAATATGTGCTTTTATTTCAATTTAGATTTTAACATTTATTTTAATCATATATATGAAGCCGCTCATTTTGGATTTAAATTCCAAGAATTTACCTTTTATATTCCAAATTTCCAATATAAGGACAAATATTGTTGATTGAAAATAAATATCATATTTAATCATAAAGTGTTCATTATTTGGTAAACGTATTTATTTTCATGAATATATAATATTTTAAAGTTAAAAATATTATATATATATATATATATATATATATATATATATATTAAATCACATATGAAATAATATTCTTTGATATACTGATATACAATAATTCATACGTATTTATAATTGTTCGTGGAAATAATTGAATTCTTGTTTTGAATCATTTAAGTGTTTCCCATAAAATCTAAATTGAGTCGTTTAAGTTCTTTGAAAACACAATTGACTGTTTTATTGAAATCCGATACAGTGCATTCATTGCTGAATTTAATTTTATCGAATGCAGTACCTATAGCAAATACCCGAATAGCTTAACATGTATAGTTAGTTATAGAACAATAGCGAGACTGAATTGACGAATCAGTTAAGACTGTACTTCCCGCCTAGTCTAAATTGTAAAGTTCGTATATCCCGAACGTTCGTGATGAACAAGACCACATTATCACTGAGTCAATCCTTGTGATACCTCCGCACCATGTAGCTTCACATACGTACTCACATTTATTTACTCCACATTCAGTTTCGCCCTTATTCTCCCTATACACGCACACATGTGTGTACACTATTTTAATAGTTGACAGTTGGTGGGTTCGTAGGACGCTGGTCGCTCGTTACTATTAGTAAAAGCAATCTAACGCGGCCGATTGAAACTATCCGGGCACAACAGAACGAAATGACACTCGGCAACGACCACACGTTCCCGCATCATCACAATAAAACGGTCTGTGGTAAACAAACCGTTGTAGCGAGTCGAACCAGTGTTATTTTGTGTAGGGAATGGTCCACGTTCTGAGACATGTATACCCTCGTCACGTGTGTGTCAAGCGACTGCTGTAGCGACCGACCGACCGACCGACCAACCGACCGAATGTCTTCCTCTTGGTATCGGTAGGTAGAAATAGATGACTGCGTACAGTCAAAAACACCGAATTTTACCTTGACGGAATTGCGCGATACATACGTTTTGAATACAAATTGAATTGAGGTTAAATTGACTTTTACAATAGTAATCATAAAGCGATGCGTACGCTCGTTTTACCTTATGGATAATCCGAGCAACATCCATAAAAATACTAAGCACGATCAATTCGACCGCTATATCTGCGTGAAGATTTCCTAGTCAATTTTATCCCAGAAAATAACAGTGTAATACTTGTTGGTAGTATGGGATTCATTCTGTTGATTGTATATTCAATACATAATTTATTTTCGATATTTTTTTGATTATAGTTTATTGATTATTTATTATTGACATAATTTGATTTTACTTTAATTTGGAAGAAACATATTTAATTAATGCAACAAAAAATCATTTTCATTACAATTTTATAATATATAATATTTTCAGAAATTAAATTAAACTTTTGACAATATATTTTAAGATTAAAATTATTTCAAAACTTTGCCATATTTTTAAAAAATTATATATTTTTCGTTCATTTTATAACTTATATTTGGTGATAAAATTTATGTATAACAAATTATTTTCCTTAATTCTATTGTTTTCAAAATTGTAAATCACATAAAAATCAAATCAGTTTAGAAATTTTAGATAATTAAAATAAAATTATATAAAATTGTAATAATTTTTAATATCATTTTAAATAACTAAATTAAAATTAGTTACTCTGAAATAATTTATCACAAATTCACGAAGATAATTCAATATGGTGAGATTTATTTATGAAAGTTAATGTCCATTTAATTATGACAAAAGTTTTTGTAGTAATCACTGTTTACTGTTTGTTAATACTTTATTATATAGTAAATTGTGATTCTATTATTTGCTTTAATAATTTTTAAAATAATTTTATTGAAGTAACTTCTTTATATTATGTATTTTCAATCTAATTTCGATATTAGAAGAAAAATTACTATGTTTTTTTTATTCCATTAGGTTCAATTCAGAAAACGTACTTTAAAAGGAAAAATATGCCACAGATCGTAATATAATTTGTTTTAATAAATTCATTGAAAAATATTTCACTTTTTTAAACAAATTAAATTAATCTGTATTAAAGATATTAAATAAATAAAAAATACTAATAATATATTTATGATATAAGTCTAAAGTTTAAAGCTAAAAATAAATAATATAATGTAAAATACTTTATAATAAAAATATAAATTATCAAATTAAAAATGTTTATGTAAAAGTATATACCCTTTAATATTTTTTCAAATGTTTATATTTTTCTATATCGACATTTTTATTTATGTATGTAAACCGTAATAAAAATGGCAAATTTGTCAACAAATTCATTTAGTAAAGGTTAATCTAAATATTCTATATGTCAGAATATAATAGTTTTTATTTATTTCATCGCAATTTTTTATTACTGAATATAAACGATTTTTTAAAAAAATATATAGCAGTAGAATTTATATTTCATTCTATGTTAGCAAAAAAATGATTGATTTGAAACAGTTATTTACTGACACTTATCTTGTTTGTTCGTGAAACCTTAAATAAATTATCCTTTATAGTTTATAACTGTGGAAATTTGTTGTGACAAAACATTATAAATAACGTTTAACATTTTAGGTACGATTTGAAAGGAATAATTGAAATATGCATATCAATTTTTTGTTTAATTATTTTTATCTCATTGTATTGTATTTTTTAATGATCAGATACAAATATTACAATAAGAATATTTTATCAAAAAAAGTTACAAATTTTCAGATAATATAAAAATTAAATGTTTTATAATTTAGGAAAAGTGTAAAATATTTTACATTTTCAGTGATTGAAATTATTAATTATTTTAGATTAAATTGGAAGATTTTCAAATATCAATAATAATTTTTATACATATATAAATTCAATTACTTTTAAAGATTTAGTATTTAATTAAAATTTTATATAATAACTTTAAATATATAACATTCGATGACTATTTAAGTATATAAAGCTGTACAAATGTATTATTGTTTAATTTTAAATTAAATAGTTACTGTAGTTTATAGCTTTGTTTGTCTTTAGTAACTACAATAGAGTTATGATTTCCTGTTTGTTACCAGTATTATATTTATTACTGTTATTATTTAAATAGGACTTTGTACTTACAGTAATATTTCATCATTTTATAAACTTAGTTTCATTATAATTATTTATTAAATAATTAAATTATAATTTTTTATTAAAATACATTTATTTTTATTTATCTAAATAAGTTTGTGTGTGTTCATATATATATATATATATATATATATATATATATATATATATATATATAATTTTAATATAGAAGAGCAATTTATATATGTGTATTTTTCGCCTATTTATTATTTATTAAAATAAATCATAGATTATTGAAAAATGGTAATTTTGAATAAATATATGTATTTATTAATCGTTATGTAAAAATAATTCAATATAATTAAATAAATTTTCTTAATTTGAATTAATTTTAATCCTAAGTTAGCATAAAATGAAATAAGAAATATTTTTAAACATTATTTTTTAATAAAATTTAAATTCTTTATCAATATGATAATTTTTAAAAATAATATTTTTAAAATTAATTATTTTAAAATTTCTATTAATATTTCATAATAAAAATTGCAACAAAAAATCGTTTCTAAATTTAAAAATTAATTATTAATTTTTTAATAATTTTTATTACCTAGAAAGTAATTATTTCCAGTCGATTTTTTCTTACAGTACACATTTGTTGTGAAATTATCTCATAGAAATACTATAATATCTTAATAATAAATATTTCAATAAATTAATAGAACAACCGTCAATTCAAGAACTAATGATTTTCACTATAAAATATCGACGATTTTGCGATATCGGCGATTCTCTTGAAATACGGAGTGACTAGCGTGCGGTCGTTGCTTATATCCCCTTCAATCGAAAAGCTCTGACGCTTTTCGTGCTACTTGATTTAGCTAACAAGAAATGTCGATATTATAAACATGTTATTTTTTATGTATGTCGCCTGTGGTTTCTTTCTTTTTATTTAGTTTGCTGTCAATTCAATGTTTTGTGTATATATAGAATTTTTTTAAGAGAGAAAAAAGACGTTGATGTGAACACAATATAACAACAGTATAAAAAATATATCAAATATTTTTATGTTATTTGTAACAGTCAGATTGAATTTTCTTTTAAAATAAATTCAGATTTAGATATAGTTTTGATTGCATTTAGTAATTACATTTACAAAATATTAATATTCAATACGTGACATGTAATAAATCATATTTATGTTTAATTCACGTTTTGAAATAAAATTAATATTAATTACTAAGATACTAAAATTTTAATAAAAGAATACAATAAAATGTTATTAATTAAAAATATTATCTCTTCAGTTAGAATAACTAGTAAGAAAATTATAATTACATAGAAACTATTTAATGACAATATATTAAATTCAAATAATCAAATTGCACAAAATTTATAGAAATGAACAATGAGAGTACCGTTTTTAAGCAAACGCCATTTACGTATATCTCGATATAGCGAATTAGATGAAAAACAATAACGGAAACTACCGGTTTCTACCCTGTAATGTTATCAGCGTCGACAAAGAAACCCGCATTTGGGCCATGGGCGTACGAGTATCGCATAATCGAAAATTACTGATAATAACAGACAATTAACGCCCGCTTTTGAATTATAATACTATAACCATTTACATTTATACAGTTTTAATATCGGTCAACGTTTCTTTTAATAAAAGCAGAAATTTTATTATTGCCATAAACTGTATATATATTTTAGGTAATTAGAAAAATTATTAATTTGGTATCATATATAATATTACTGAATATAAATTCAACCTTTAAAAATTGTATAAACAAATTTATTATTCGTATAAAATTATCTTGTTTATATAATTCTAAGAATTATATTTCTGTTGTTGATTTATGATTAATATTTTTGGATTCATATGAAAGTTATATTACAATATATATATATATATATATATATATATATATATATATATATATATATTATAAAAGAATATATTTTTAAATAACAGAATTCTACAAATATGTAAGTATGTATGTGAGAGGAAGGGGGAGAAAATTTATATATTGAAACCTATATAATTTCAGTTTTTATTTAATACATATTTAGTTATCAAATTTTTTCTCTATCTTTATCATTTTTTTATTGAAAATTTAAGTTTTTCAAGTGAAATATTATTTTCTACTTATACTTGTTTTATAAATTGAAAATATAACCTTATTTAAACTTTAATAATAAAAATTCCAAAAAATGAAATGGAATAATGGAACGATTTTTCAAAAATGGAATTATATATATATATATATATATAAATTTGTTTGTTGGATTTTAAGAGTAATTATAGATAGAATGTATTGACAAAAACTAAAACTAAATACAGAAAACATACATTCGTTCCAGACGTGATTCTCGGTATAATATTTATTTCATTAATGTTGAATAGACAAAAAAAGATAATATATATATATATATATATATATATATATATATATGTATATGTATGTATATATTGATCGGAGATAATTAAATATCAAATTATTATACAGAAATGATAAATGGAACTATAGAAAACCCTAAATGTGTTATTTACGTTAAAAAAATAATTAATTAAAAAAACTATTGTTTCATGTTAGACAAGACATTAAGAGTACGTATTTCATAAAAAATTATAAATTGAATTCCGTTGAAAAAGTAAAAATCAATCGTCGCAATTCAGGTATTTAATGATCAAACTAATTCATCACTGTCACAGTTCCTTTGAACGGTATCGTATCATCATTTGTGTAGATGAATTTTATACTTTTATGGTTTATTTAATTTTGGTTGTTTGTTTTATGTTTGTAACGGACGTTTTTATAAATATCTCTTTTGTAACAGATTTTATTATAATTAATTCTGTTATTTATTTTAATATTATTTTATTTAAATTTATTTTTTTCTTTTTGAAGAATGTTATTTAGAATGAATTTTTTTTCTACTATTTTTTAAATAAGTATTTATAAATTTCGTTATCACAAGATTATTATTTATATTTTTTAAACAATTTTCATTTTCATATATACTTATTTTATTATAAAATATATGTTTTCATACAAGTGTTTTTTTTTATTAATTTGTATTTTTTCTATCCTTTGTATTTTTAATTTCAATTTTGTAATTTCTTTGATACACCAGAAATTCTATCCTTAACCCAATTGTTTATATTAATAAATTTATAAAAGAATTCATATGGAATTATTTTATTTCAATTTATATAAAGTCATTTAAAAATAATTTATATAAAATTAGTCAGTTTGCTAAATAAGTAAAATGATAAATTAGAAATAGAGAGTAATTGAAATTTTGAATATAAAAATCTTACAAAAGAATAAAAAATTACCTTACAAAATATTTATAATTTTTATGTTAATTAATTAGAAATAATTTTATTTTAGTTATTCCTATTATTAAAATCATTTTGTATTTAATTCATTTTATCATATTTTATTTATATAAATGTTAATAAAATATAATAATATATTTAACTGTAAAATATAATTTCATATTAATAGATTTTACAAATAAGTATAACATTAATTTAGAGTTTAATTTGATTATTCAACAAATAACTAAAAAAAATATGAAAATTTGTGAGCGATACAAGTAGGGTATCTAAAATTAACCCCTGTCATCACACAAAGAAAGCAAATATTTGTATATTTATTTATTCATTTGAAAAGTTAAAAATTTATTCCAAAACATGTTGCATACTAAATGAGATTTTTGTAAATTAGGTCTGGTATGAGTAATAAAAATAGAACCAGAATTCAGTAAAAAAATAGTTCTTAATTGCAAAAATACAAATAGAATCTTTTTATTTTTTTCAATACTTATTAATTATTTATTTTCTAGAACTAGTTTTTGTGATGTGCCTAACTTTTTGATTTTTTTTGTTGACCCATATTAATATTTTATTGATTTGTAGTAAGACTACTAATGGAATATATATATATATATATATATATATATATATATATATATATATATATATATATAAATGAAACTGAACTTTTAGAGTACTAATTCATTTATAATTATATGACATTATTTATTATGCACTGTTCTTGAAAACTCTAACGTTTTAACAGAATAATATTAAATGAAATTTTAATCGTTGGTTTATATTTAATTTTATTCAGAGAATTCAGTAATAAGGTCATAGCATTTCGTAATCCAATAACACTCGAGTGCAACCGATTAAAATAAATTTTAAATTCCTTTTATAATAAACTCTTCTGTTCCTTTTCGTTGAAAAATATTTTGTAAACTTGATTTTTACAAATCAGTTAACGTTTATTTATTTTGTAAAAAATATATAATTGGGTTTTCAATTAAATTATAATTGAAGTCCATTAATAAGTAATTCATTATTACTTTATGTTTTTTTATTTAAATGTAATAGTTTTTCCTTTTTTTAACAAATTACAATTAAATGTTAGTCTACATCTAAATTATAATTCGTATTTATTACAATTTTGTTAATAACATACGAATTTATATATTTAATGAATTTAAAATAAATGTAATGTCTATTTTAAATATTAAATTTAGGTTATATTTTATTTTAAATATGGTAATCTTTGTATATTATTTAGAATAATCATAATGATTTCTTTATTCCTTTATTAAATTCAGAATATGTTCTAAATCGCAATGAATTATTATTTTTATAATAAAAATAATAGTAATATTTTTTTAATAAAGAAGATTTGAATTATTCAATGTATATTGAAGTAACGATTAATCTTTTTTTCAAAAAATTAAAATATTCATTAATTTATTATATTTTATGTTTCTTTAACGATTTTTTTATTTAAATAAAATTTCTGTAAGAAAATGTCAACATAAAATATTCGATAACCATATATTATAAAATAGAATTGTGAAAATTTCACAAGCAAGTACCAATCTGGTTTAAAAGTGATCCAGAGATTTATGTAATAATTTATCCAAGTTTTCGTGCTCAGTGAATATAATTCAATCCAGGTGTAATCGAGCTACGCCACTGTATCTGCTGATCAGCGCTTTACCCCACACCAAGAAACGATATATATTATGGTAGAGAGAGATCCAGAAATTGTTTTCGTTTTTGCTCAAATAAAATATAACTCCAACATACCATAATGGGTTGTCTCATACGAAATGTTCTTCCTTTTACTTCGCACACACATTTATGCTGTAACATATAGACGGTCGTCATCCTGTTTTCTTTTTCTTGTCCTGTTTCTTTTTATATATTGCCATCCTCTACACATATGTGTACATATATATATATATATATATATATATATATATATATATATATATATATAGTGAATAGTTGTGTATGTACATATCCACCCACCCACTTCGCATATAATATATCTGCTATAAAAATTGTCACATAAAAAGTTGAAATATTTTGACACATCCACTGTCTTTCCTTTGTATTTCGTTAGAGTTTTTCGGAAACGGCGTAACGAATCGTTTTTGCTAATAGTGTTTGGGTTGTTTATGTCAAAGCGTGTGATTTATGGCCATGTATAGCGATTATGATCAGTCTATAACGGGCGTAGGTGTTTGCAGATAAGCCCGTTGTTACGCTTCGACATTTTTTAACGGCCGTTCGACTGTTTGTGCAGTTTAAGCTCGATTTAGGAACGAATTCGGATTCTGATTGACTATGGATCATTACAAGTATTATAAACTTATCAGATATGTCATACTCATAGAAAAAATGTTAGGAAGTTTTTGAAGAAACACTAACTTTACACAAAGTATATATTTATCATGATATGATATTGAATATTGGCAAAGTATTGATGTTTATTTATAAATAAATAAAGTATGTTATGTGGATATTTTTAAATTTTTAATATTTATAAAGAATTCAATTAAAAAATGTAAATATTTTAATATGATAATATTTCATTATATCCAATAAATATGTTTATGTTTGTAATCAATGATTTTAAACAGAATTTATTATTAGAGAAAATAAAAAATCAACCAAAACGAACTCAGAGTTTTTATTTAAATTGTGTTACATTTATTATTAAATCCGACTGCTTTTGAAATAAATAATTTAATATTAGTATACAGTATGATGTTTAAATTGAAAATAGTTTTTATTGCTAATTTTAATGCACTCTAAGGTAATAAATCCATATTCAAATACTAAAAGATTTTTTTATTATATAATTCTATTTTAATTTATTTTAATAAAAAAAAATATTAAACATGCTATACACACTGAAACATATCTAGGAAAATTAATTAGTTCTTGCTTTTATGTAGCGAGCAACGCTACCGTTGCAAATATAATAAATTTGTATTCGGCGGACTTTCCTAATCACATATAAAAACTTAGTTTTGCAGTTATGTTTTTCATGCCATTGAATTATATTCTGTATATTCAGTGACTATTTTGGACAAAACATAAAAATTAATATCGTACAATGAGATTTATTTCATTTAAAATAAATTAAAGCCGTAAAACGAAATTTTGAGTCATGAAATGCAACTTTTATAAATAGATCGATTTTTTAATCTTGGTAGATTATCTTTTAAAAGTAATAGTACCAATTATTTTCTAATTAATGTTGCTATTAAATAATAATTAAAATAATAAGAGATATTTAGAGCTTTAAGAAATAATTACTACTATTAAAAAGTTTTTACAAGCAAGCTTTTCACCGTTATATGATATCTGAAAAAAATTGAACAGTAATATTAGATGGATATCAAGAATATCGTTTAACAATAATTGGTACTTAGAGAATTTAATGTTTTTTTTTAAAAAAATTATATAGAGATATATCAACGAATATCCTTGATAAAGTAGTAATTATCGATAAACTTAAAGTAGCAATTATAACGATAATACCATCAAATTAGATTACATTGTAGGTAAAATTAAATAACGAAGCTTAAAACAATGTTAGATAGTTGTGTAATACATTGTATTTTTTAATCATCATAAAAATTATGATACTGGGTAACATCAATTTTTTACGAATCTCTCAATAAAAGAAATATTCATTTTAATATATATATATATATATATATATATATATATATATAAATTGTAAGATTGAGGATAAGTTTTAAAACTCAACGTTTTCTTTGAAAAATATTCATACTTTTTGTACAATAAATCAAATCTGTATTTATCTGATAACGAAATGATTTATTACTTTAAAATATTTTCTTTAATATCTGATGTTGAAATGTTTGTATTTATATTTTCAATCATATTAACTTTTAAATATCTGATAATAAAATAATATAAAGTTCACTTTATAATATTTTAAACGTGTATGTAAAATATTGCCCGGTATTATCGAAATAAATATTATTTAATGCGAATGTACGACGTAATTTAAAGTGTTGTATATATTTTTTGTACGTCATCATTGTACATGTATGCATGAATGTACATAATCCCGCATAAATATTTATTTTTTCCTCTAGTTTGCGCAAATACTATTTAAAAGTTTGTCATTTTCAGACCGGGTCACCAGACTGCCATTAGTGCTAAATGTGGGTTAATGTGCAAAAGTATTTAATTGACAAAGCGTGCTTCATTACGTCGAGTGCGTCGTGACGTAATTAGCACCGACAATACAAGATATGTTGCGGAGGCACGTGGCGCGTTGTTATGGGGCCTCACATTATATGAATTTATTTCTGCATGCCACTGGGTAAAATGTGACTCATTTTTGTATTTATAAAAAACGATATATAGAAATGACGGACATTAAAATGAACATTTTTTTGAATTTTCCAACAATTTTAATTTTTATTTGCATATCATGAGTATATTTTTAACGAAATTTGGACAAATAATAATTCATATTAATTGAGAACAATTTATTCCCATTAATTATATATATATATAATTATTTTCATAATCGTTAGACCCTTTATATTTTTTAAAAATTATAAATGAGTTTATAGATTAATGAAAAAAAATATTCCATATTCAGAACGTAACAATATTAAAAAGTTTGTAATTGACAATAATTTTATTAATTAATTTGTCATATTATTATATACTAAAAATTTATGATATTTTTTTTTAATAAAAAAAATTATATCAATTTTGAAAATAGTATAAGATAGCTTTCCTTTTTTAAAATTCATACAGGTTGTAATTTAAAATGAGTATTATGATATTAAAATTACAAAAAAAGAATTATTAACAATATTTAGTATTATTGATTGTTTTTTTACAGTTTACAATTTTTTTTTACTTGTAAGTTTTATTTGTCAAAAAAGTCAATTAACTTTCATTGAGATTAAAAAAGGTTTATTTTATGATTTCTTATTTTGATAAATGTATATATGTTCCATCTGTTCGATTCCTTATATTATATTTAAGATATATAAAAAAGCGAAAATGTATAAATTATTTCACAATTTATATAATCTAATCCAGAATTTAATCTTAAATAACATAAAATTTAATAAGGAATTACAGTCAAATGATGCATTTTCTATGTACGTGATCGGTGCCGTACATCTGATTTTTCCTATAAAAAAATAAATTGAATTTACATTACATATCATTTCAAAAAGACAAGACTTTAACGAAGAACGAACGTACGTAAGTATAAAAAAACTATGAAAATAAAGTACGTTCTCCGAAAGCATCTAATTTCGAAATCAGTCAAGAATTGACGTTACATGTGATGTAAGAAACGTTCAAATTCCCATCAAGTCGAAGAGCTCGAGATGGAGATCCTTGATTGAACACTGAACCGGGTGGGTTACTTACGTTAGACACGCTGTGCATCCGTACAGATATGTCACTTTCGTCGTTCATGATTTTTAGTGATCTGTTCTCTTATGAAAAATTTGTAAAACGTTTCACTTTCCATCTAAGTAATTTTTGATTGAAATGTTTCTACTTATTCTATTTTTAATTTTCGTATATATGCCATGTATCTTACTGACAGTCGACGTGAATTGAATTCCGTTATGTGATAATTGAATGGAACGTAGTCTCAGTCCCTTCATTTCGACGTGTCAGTGACGTTCATTCCCGAGGGTTGCGGTTTTCATCTTGGCTTGTTCGTTGTTCGCTGCGTTAGATTTGATTATCTCGACGACAAGCTCTGAGGTCGCACATCGTGGTCTTAATACTAGATAACAAGAAGAGTAAGAAGTTTGATATTATTAGCTTGTCAGGTGCGAATCACTCAAACATCAGAGATACTTAATGTATACATGATGTCCAAAGTAACTTTGATGGTTGGTCATTGACATTTCTAATAACAATATATTCAAAAAAATAAAAATTCACCGTTGAAAAAAATATATTCTTAATTTTAAACCTGATTTTTTTAAAGAAACCTAAATAATATTAGGCATTCGTTTGAAAATAGAAATCATGAAATACATGTATTATTTATATTCATAATAAAATGAATAGAAATAATTTTAAAAATATTCATGTATATAAAATTAGTATTATATAAAAGGGATAATTTTTGAATGTATCGCTGTATTTTAAATAAAATTTAATTTCTAACGAAGATTTAATAAATGCATATTTTTAAAAAAAAAACATTTTTCTAATATATAAACACGCTTTTTGCGATAAATAAATATAAATAAACAAATATCTAACTATATCACATGAAATAAATCTAACTTAAAAGTAAATAAAAATAAATATTATTTTTTTCATTACTTAATATAATATTCTAAGATATCATTATTTTTTAAATAAGTAAAAAATATGACTATATGAAATTGAGTATATATTTTATGATTGTTAGATGAAATAAATAACACGAAAAATAAAAATATTTACAAAATATATTACTACGATATAATATTTTAACCAGTCCAATTGTTTAGAAATAGCTGAAAATTCACTATAATAAAGATTTATACTAAATGAGGAGGAATAATACAAATCTATTATATGTAATGGTTCGAATAAAAGTAATTTACTTGACAAAACACAAAATGTCTTCGAAACATGAAACATTTTTTTAAAAAAGCATATCTATAACAAAAATATATAATATAACTAAAAAATAATATTCAGTTAGAATAAATTTATTTTGAAAGTAATTTGGTAAAATATGTTTTAATTATTTAATTAAAACAAATTTATATAGTAATGTTTATTAATAAATTACTGTAAAATAGATTTCGAAATAATTATATGAGAAATCAATGACAAAGGGAATAAATTAATTTGTTTTGTTAGGGGAATTAGTTATCAAAATTTGAAAATTTTTTCTTATTTTTTCATAATTTATGAATTTTAGGAAAGAGTATTTTAAGATTATATATTTGAATGACCATTGAATGGTTTAATTTTACATTTGTTGATTTTTCGTGCTATTAAAGTATTTATTAATAGTATGTTTTTTTATTTAAACTTTGTTTCCTGGATGCTTTTATGACGCAATTATTTTAACAACTTTTATTTTACTAATTTCACATGAAAAATATTTGTTAAAAATATTGTCTAATCGTCGATTAAATCTGTTTATATTGGAATTAATCTTTTTAGCTATTCATTGAATTCCATACGGTTAGTACGTTATTCAGTCAAATAAAATAGATTTTACTAAATAGATTCGTTGAATGTCGTTTCCGTAAAAAGTTCAAATATCCGAACGAACTATTCAAACACCATTGGTGCTACCAATCGCAGAATCGAATCAACGGCGACAGCAACGGCAGCAGTAACTGCAGCAACGGCAGCCATAACGTCGCTTCCGTCGTTACGTCCCTCGACCCGTTCCTACCACCGATTTTTGACGTTTCGACTTTTCATTGACATATAAACGTCGTAATTTTTCATTCAAAATCTCCAGCTGTCAAAGCGTCTGCGGCATTCATTACACAAATATACATCACGGCGTGACACGATGCTCTGTTTATTTGATAAATCGTCTCGCTGATGTATGGAACTCAGTTCGTGCAATTTTCATATCGTTTCATTTAATAAATTTATATATATATATATATATATATATACATATATATATATATATATATATATAATACTTTTCCCCACCGTCATTATATAATTGTGTTGTTCCATCGCTCGACGCAAATTATAATTTTAATCCGTTCCATCCTCATCAGCCTACGGGTTCGTGCGCCATCAACCGCAATAATGTAACGCGGTTAGCTTTCGGTTACACAAAAGTACGCAAATATGTGCACTGTTTTTGTGTTGTATTGTTTTTTTTTTTAATATTTATATATATATTCACACACATGTACAAACGCGCGTACCACGCATGTTTGAATGAGTTGTGAAACGTTTTTTGTTGTCGCAAATATTTGTAATTTACGCTCATTAAGCTACACATTTACATGGGTTTTCAGATTCAAACAAGCGGTTTATGTCTCTATGTGCGAGCGGACCATGTTTATGTTTTCACGCCAACAATGTAAACGTACTTATACAAGTTAAATAGTTCATAACAGTTTGTTTAATCGAACTGATTCAAAATCGGTACAATGATATTGAAAATGACGTTTTTGTTTACGAATTTTATACCTCTTGCTATTTTTTCGGTTTTATCAAATAATCTATTGTGATTAATCGAACGAATTTATTCACTTACTAATTTTCAGAATGTTTCTACAAACGTGAAATTTTAATCATGCAAATCTGAACGTTATTTTATCATTTTTTAAAAAATAAAAAATGGTTATTTGTTTTATTTTAGTCATATATTTTTATATTCATAAGTGAATTTTTTTAATATTAAAAAAAATCAAAGTTTAGTATTTTAAGAATAAAAATTAGAGACAATTTAAGAGAAAATTACTAAGTTTATATTATTTTAGTTTTATTTTTTCTTGCAAAATGTTATTTGCATTTATTTTAAATAACATAATTTTGAAACAGCTTATATAAAAAAATATATGAAGTAATTACAGATATAAAATTTTTTTTTGTGTCCTTTTGAAATACCTTAAAATCATTAGTATTCGAATAGCTGTAGAAAAAATAATGCTTATAAAAAATAATCTTTCAGCTCAAAATCGCAAAATATTATGTGTTTAATAATAACTTATTTTATTAACTACATATTTCTATATACATTTTGTCATTATTAAAGAGTAGCATTAAAAATATCATTACTATTATTATTATTTTATAATTAAATAGATTGATTTTATATTTTAAAAAATATAATAATATACAATCGTTATGAAAAATAAAAAGTTCTGAGAGAAAATAATTCTGAATAAAAGTAAAAATGACATAGAATACTTGATAAATCACACATTAAATATCAGATTTTTTTAATTTGTTTTAATCTACTAACGAGATTTGAAACAAAAAATGATATTATCTTATAAAAATATTAAAAGATCAATGATATGAAAGTGGATAAACTTATCTTAATTGAAGTAAAATATATTTTCTAAATAAAATATTTTTAAATTCAAGAAATAACATTTGTACTTTTGAAAATTTAACATATTTTATTTTCAAAGGAAAATATATAACATACAAATCTCTATATTTTATG
The DNA here is from genome assembly GCA_029203775.1 of Neoneuromus ignobilis. NCBI lineage: Eukaryota > Metazoa > Arthropoda > Insecta > Megaloptera > Corydalidae > Neoneuromus > Neoneuromus ignobilis. The sequence continues at coordinate 14,413,779 of CP092094.1, read as the reverse complement.
ATGAATAAAGTATACCGAGCAAATAAATTTTAAAACATTTTATATAAACTGAAGGATATGAACGAACCACAAGAGGATAATAATCTGACAGCGGATCAAATAGAGCTGATAACAATAATTAAATTAGTTCATTTACATACACGTTCATATATATATATATATATATATATATATATATATATATATATGTAATGAAGGTTTAAAGCACATTTTATTTAGAATGGAAAATATGTGAAGGGTCATCATATAATTTAATAAATACAAACAAACAATATTTCCATAAAATAAAAGGTTAAATCTCATTTTAATGAACTCAAAGGGAGTTTTGGAATTATTTTGTCAAATTTTTGATAAAATTTTAAAATAAATATATAAAAATATAAGTGTACTATTATTAATATTATTATTTAAATATAATGTTGATATCATTAAATTATATCCAGTAATGAATAAAATAAAATTTGAAGATAGAAGTTTTTTCAATTAAAAATACTATTTTGAATTTGTTATGAATAATAAATTCAATATTTTAATCTAAAAATTCCATGTTATTAAATAAATTCATTCATGTAATATTTCGTTATTGAAGTTCTTAATTTTTGGTAAATATTTAATTACACTTCTAATAATATAATGTTTATTATAAGAGTAAATATTATTAAATATGAAACTTTAAAATAGATTTTATAATTATTTAATTATGTTGTAATGGAAAATTTTGTAATATGTTGTTACCATTTATATTTGCAATTAATTATATACATTTTTTTGTATAATATAAAATAATCGTCCTATGTATGAAAATAACATTTTTTTCATTAGTAAATTGTTCTATTAAAAGAATACCTATTAATATTTGTAATATTTACTTGAATTATGTTCTTTATTATCAGTATTTAAAATGTATGATATATTAAATTTAATGATAACCTGAGACGAATTTTTCAAATATAAATTAATGTACAAAAATATCTTTTACTAAATATTATATTCCGGTTAAATAAACATATTATGAAATTCATGACATTTAAACGCAAAACTTACATTAATAACATTAATGTGATTTTTGCGTTTGAACATTTTCAACAAGATCATTAATATACGTTAATTTGTGTAATAATTTTACTTTTTAATGTTTATTCTTTCTGCCATCAAACTGATTTTTGATTAAAGAATCCTTTTTAAAATTTTTCATATTGATAATTGTACTCAATAATACAATATATTAAGTAAAAAGGTTGATTTTTTTTAATATAAATTTTTTACAACCAAATTCATTTCAAACTTTTAAATTATAGATTTTTTTAATTGGGTGATAGTTTAGAAAAATGTACTGTGTTACTAATTATCCATTGAATATATCAGATCTGATGTATATTTTTTTCTATTGGATACTTATAGACAAATTTAATATTTGTGCATGTATCTATTTGATCTAATAATTGACTATACATAAACAATATATAATATTGTGTGTACATTCGGATATATTGGATTGCATGTCAAATGGAGGATCATATTTTATACATTGAAATGTTCACATACATATCAATTGAATTTAATTCCTTTCAAAATCTAATCCCATTAGCCAATTCCCTTTCCATTTATTCATGTGAGGCGATATGCACACACTTGTCAATGAAACATCCCATCGATAAAATCAGAACCGGCTTATAAAGGCGTTAATGAATAAGATCAGTGTTGTACAAAATGAATCGAAGCGATGGATTGCCGAACGACATAATATCGCATGTTCGAATTTATTTTCATCGACGTCAAATTCATGTATAATACGCTTAATTGAAAGATTATCGTCGAAGAAACATTAACTCTGGAGCTGTCTTATCTGATTTATTACGACATTTACCAACTTATTTCGTTAAGTAGTGTATGTTTAAGGTGCGCGTGTGTATATGTTCGTATATGTTCAAGCGCGGGGTAGATTATTACAGTTATTTATGTGAAAATTCTGTTTTATACGTGCCGTATATTACATTCCGTCGACTACATTGTCGTCGCAGTATCGCGTTTCTGTTCGTCGTGTTATTTCTATTTGGTGTTTGTTTCAATTTGAAACGAGTAGATTTTTTTCTTACATTTGTTAAATTGAAATCTGTGTTAGAGTTCCATTTGTAAAAGGTCGATTGAAAGATTATTATTTTCATCGCAATACACGCTAATAATAAACTCGCTGAACTAAAAGTAATTGATATTTGAAATGAAAAATAATCACAACTATAAATATGTTGGAAAAGAATTAAAAAAATTAAACAATGTATTGTCATTCGGTTTTTACTTCACGAATAATTTATGAAAGAGTACATGTTGTAATTTGATTATGTATTTTTATTCTCCCTTATATATTTCTTAAATGTCATTATTTGAAATTTTAGCTATACATTACTGGATAAAAATCTATTTCAATTTCTCCAAAATACAATAATATTTCTTCGACAACCTACGCATTTTCGGAACGTTATCTGATATATTTGCTAGTTATTTATTGATTTTGTTCTGAAATTTTATCTAATTGTTCAGTTCCAATCAATAATGAAATATATATATATATATATATTTATATATGAACTATATTTTTCTTTGTATTATTATTCACTCTGTTTTTGAATATATATTAAAATATTTTTTAATTATTCTAATTGATATACCATAGAAAAGTTTTTTAAAATATAATATATATATATATATATATATATATATAAAATTTGTTCATGTATAATTTTTATTGAATATTTAGATTTTAATAAATTCATATAATTTGAGTTATAAATTAATGAAAACTTTTTAAACACAAAAAAATATATTCTTATTTAGGGTTTACAACTCATTATAACTCATAAAATTATTTTTAATATTTATGTATCTATAAACTTTTTCATTTTTGAATAATGATTATTAATTCGTGTTAGTCAGTCATTTTAGAAGAGATAATCCCAATAAAATATTTTTTAATGGGATTATCCTTCCTAAAATAACTTTGTTTGCATATTTACAGCTTTTATGGGTTATGTGACTTAAGAAAATTATTATTAAAGAAACGTTTTTTCTAAAGTAAAAATAACTAAATTATGAAATTACCAAAAAAATGGAAATATTTTAATCATTGACAGAAGTGTTTGTGATTGAAATACTTTTATTCTATATTTTTAAAAAACATTTCGTTCATTAAGGCATTCAAAAAGTAAATTAAAAGTGATGTAAAGATTATTATGAAAATGTAAATCGTGTCATTAAACTTGCTATCCTAACCAATCATATTATTATTATTAGTTTTTAAATTTTCGTGAATAACATATGTGTACACAAAAGACAAATTTGAATTTTAATAAATTTTGTAATAATAATTTTTGGTTTAAAAATCATGTTTATTATTTTATTTGTATTAAAAAGATGAATTTTTATTTTTTTAAATATTTTTTAAATTATATTTTTTAAATATAAATTCAAACAACTTCTTAAATTTATTGTATATATATATATATATATATATATATATATATATATATATATATATATAAATTTTAGATTTAATTATACTCTTGTTCTAATTATATTAAAATTACAAACTCGTGTTAATTTTAAGTTTGTTATTTTAATAATGTATTTATTTATACAATGTACTTGTAAAAACATTCGCAAGTATTATATTTCACTTTTAAGTAAGTGCTCTTTATTTTCACATTTGTGAATGTATTATTTACTTTATCTAAACTCCGTTTGTCTATTGAACTATCTGTCTATTTAGCTCTTTTCGATTACTCAATATAGATCTCAGCATTCTCTTCAACGTTTTGATGTTTTATCACCGAACTAACAAAAGATTTGAATAGATTTCTATCGAATAATTCAATATCATTGAATTCGCTTCATTTCTTTGGTATTGAATTCGCAAGAGAGTTGAAAAATTCATCATTGCACTATCCGATTTCATTCAATCCAGCTAGATATTTTTTTTAAAGTACTCAACTATATTTGAGATTTAAATAATACTATAAATTTTAGTATTAATGTAAACTCAATTTTTAATTGTAACTAAAACTTTTATTTTTATTTATAAATATGTTTTTGAAATATACAAAATTATATATATATATATATTTATATATATATATTTATATATAAATATTTATAAACTATTTATTGATTGTAGTTTAAATTATATAATTACAGATTATTTTTAACTTTTAATCCATTGAATCATTGTTAATGTAAATTAACAAAATCAAAACTGTAATTAAACCTACACAGCACGAACATCAGAACCAAATAAAAAACAACCCCCGAATAGAATAGATGAAGCAAACATATCGATTTACATGTTCCGAATGAAATATAAACATTGTATATAAGCGCTGATACACTAAAACAGAAAAAGGCCTTTATGAAACCAAAGCACGTTTAAAACAACACGAATTTATTGTCAAAATATTGTTTATTATGATATCACTATCATCCATTATCACGTGGATGTTGAAGATAAAAATTGTGTTGATTAACCATGCCGAAGTAAGCACATTCTGAACAGTATATCCGTTTTCAATCATAACTAAAAAGTCGACTGCATCAGTTCTTATGTGAATTATAGTGGAATGGTTGAACGAATAACTCCAGAGATATGTTTCTATTTATAGAACCGAATGAAATATTATTTTTTTTTGTAGTATGAATTCAAATAAAGGAAAGAAGTAGTAGAAATCAAACATGTTAAACTAATAAATAAAAGCAAACATTGTAGAAACATAAATTTTACATTTATTGTAGATAAATACATCATATTTACTGGTTTCCTTTTTTTTCAATTTTAAATATAGTTGCATTCAACATTATTTTTGCATCTGTTATTATTTTCATTTTTTTAAGTTTATTCAGACACACATTTTATATATATATATATATATATATATATATATATATATATATGGGCATTGTGAAATTTTCAGAAAAATTTCGAATTTTTATTGTGATTTTTTATTATATTCATAATGTTTATGGTCCGTAGGTATGTGTATAAACATTAGAAAAGGGCGCCGGCGCTTATTAAGCTCGCAAACGGGCTTTGAAATTTTGGATTTTTGACGGTCCGAATAAAATCCAAAACAGTAAAACTTCAAAACGCTGCTGCGACGTTATTATGCGTATTAGAGTGAAACAGATGCCCGATCGCTAACACCCCGGCCCTACATATAGAAATCCACTGTTAGATTTACCGATTTTGAATAAATATTTTTTGGCAAAAAACGCAAAAACTTAAAAGGGGGCATATATATATATATATATATACATATGTATATATATCAAAAAATCTTTCAAAAAAAGCAATCTGTAAAACATACGTTTAAATAGAAAAAAATTCTTCGTATTAAAGAATACTATTTTGAAAAATAATTCATTAGTGATTTTCTTCAAAAATTACCAGGTATCTAATAGAAGTATAATTTGAAATTTTTAAATAGTGGTTATTAGTCAAAGATTTTTTAAATTCCTTTCATATGAATTTTATTAATTATTTATGGTTATTATTATTATTAAAAAGTAGTTATCAATTTTTCTTATTTAAATTATTTTGAAAGAGATTATAAAAATATTATCAGAAGTAAACGTAAATCTTTATGTAGATATGTGTGACTTATTTAATAATAATCAATGATTTGTTATTGATTTATCAGATTTAATTAATACCAATTCTAGAATGTTTAATTATTTTATATTTTATTACTTATTTTATATATTGTGTAGATTATGTGAATCAGATGGGGTATATTTCAATTAGATTGAATTAAATGTAGAAGTACACTACATTAAATATAGTTTGATTAAAGTATATAACGCAAGACCGTCATTCATAGATCAAGTGATTGTATTTAGAACATTTTCACTGATGTATGTGCTGGCGCTTTTCGAGTAGATCGAGGATCGGACACGATCTACCGTGCCGCCGGCGATATTGAGAAATGGCGGTCGAACGGCATATGTTTGCCGCCATCCTACGTGACTGCGTCGGTGGAAAATAGCTTATTAGTTGTTCATGTCAAAACCAAACGATAGCTCTGCACGGGACGGCTTTGGCAGGAATAGCGACTTGAGAGATGCGAACCGAAACGCTTCTGTGAATTTGGGACGATATTTTTTTTAGTAAACATTCAATTTTTTATACAATCGTGTTTGTTCAGGATTCAAGGTGAATTCTAGAACATATATATATATATATATATATATATGTATGTACTGGCAATCTTCACCATCGTTCATATATTGTTGATTAAGTTGTGTGGATTTAACAATTTCACCAAAAATATATTATATTTTTAAAGTTATGTTTAAAGAAAGCATTTGATAAAATATTATTTACTAATCAATTTGATTAGTAATTTGATATTTTGGTTAAAAATTCAGTTAAAAAAATAAAATAAAAATATATTTTATAAAATTTGAGACATGTTTCAAGTAAGTGTAGATATATTATAATCACATTATAAATACGTCTTAAAATGGATATTAATTTAGTTAATTTATAGATATAAAAGATACATAATGTATTCTATTGTATATGTTTGGGAATAAAATTAAAGGTAAATTAATGTTAATAAATATAAGAAATACTTTAGGTGATTAAATTTATTAATAATTTAAGAAAATTGTAACAAATATTTTCCACATGTTGTTTAATACGAATGTGATATTTACAAATGTATATATTTATAAGGCGTTGAGTTATGACTCAATGGAGAGATGAAACAGCTTCTGAGATTTCGCGCCACGTTTGCCGTTACTAATAATATCCAAGATTAACAGTTACAGTCAAACGGTATGACATGATTTACATAATGCAAATTACAGTGGCATATAATATGCTAATTGCAGATAGTGAAGTGAACAGATATACCCTCCCATCTATTGACTCATACTCCACAGTTAGGACCGTTCTTGTGTTGTTGCCGCTCTTGTGTTACACAATGGAACAAGATGGCAAAAACACATTAGCTCGTTCGGATGAACGGCTGAAGAGTACGCGCGCGCGCATTTTCACTCTCTGAAGTATCGGACGAACGCACGAGCGGGCGGGCGGTCTCTCTAAATGTTTAACAATGTCTTTAACAAATACCTTTCGCCGAGACATTATCACCTAATGAAAATGCCAACGAATGATAATGTTGATTTAGCGGTGTCTCGAGGATTGTCTTATTTGTTTTTCTTCAGCTTTGTTTGCTTCTATTACATTTAATAATAATGTACTCTGTAAACATTTAATCAAAATGATACGATGTAGATATGATTGATTTAATACTTTTCTCGTTTTCATGTCTTATTTCAAATTTATTATATTTAAACAATTTATTTGTTTAACGAAATATATAGGTACATTTAGAAGAAATATTCAAGAATAAAATTGTATAAATTTGACTTGCCAAACATGTTTTAATTGCTTTTATACTTATTAACTTTATTACTTATATATTCTTAAATAATTCTACAATTTATATTTTCAACAGTAAAACTTAAATTTGTTTTTATATTCTGGTTCTCTTTTAAATTTTAATAAATAATAATAATACACTTTTAAAATAATTTTATTCAAATATTAAAAATAATATATATATATATATATATATATATATATATATATATAATATTAAAATATATAACTTAAAATGAAAATAATAGGAAAAGATAAAAAATTCATAAGAAATGAAACATAAGCCCCTATTAATTTTAATTTATATTTAATTGAAAAATCTTTTTAAAAAATTTTTTTTTGTGATCTTTAAAAAATATTTTGATAGTTTTTTAATATAGAATTTATTTTTCAAATCAAATGTTCCCATAATGATTCTTTTATTTTTCTGTAAATGTGCATAATTTTTAAATTAAATATGTGAATATATTTATTATTAAATCCATATTAATTTTATTTTCTTATGTTTCAGGTAAGTGCTGAAAAATGAATATGTGGTAAGATGTTTTTGAAAACTTTTATGAGATTTTAAAGTGTATAGTTAATATTTAAATTTATAGTAATTTATTTTATTCTATCATAACTCTTGAACAGTTATTTTATTTTATCAAAACTCTTAATTTTAAAAAAAGTATGGATTTATATATAATTTTTAAAGGAAAATTTAACTAATTATAATAATAATTATATTTTAAATCAATAAATGTATTTGATAACTGAATTTAAAGAAAAATATTCATAAATATTTAAGAAATTTACTTATAACGCAATAACGATTTAAATTTTTGATGAAAACAGGTATATATATATATATATATATATATATATATATATATATATATATATATATGTACATTAACAATTAATGTACATCGATCGGGTGACGGTGGCGCTTTGTTTGTCCGTGAGCCGTTGGTTCATTTATTTCAACCGACACCGATGACGGATATAAATTGTAGCTTTATGAAGAGTTGATCAATTTTAATGGATGCACTAAATTAATGAAGAGGTTTTGAAATATCGTTTTTATTGTTTTCAAAGCATCGGCCTGATTGCGAGTTTATTTTCAAACCGGGCAGGCGTAATGCGAAGCCCGGTGGCGACTAATTACGCCCTTTGTGCGGATGCGATTTTTTCCGTATTTCAAACTGGTCCAAACACTGATTGATAATTACCCCGATTTCGAATATAATTATGCATATGAGACGTTCACATTAGGATAATGAGCTGTTTTATATACATATGAATGAATTCATCTATTCAAACAGATACATACAAATATAAAAATTAACATTAACTATTGAGGGATTATCTATGTTTAGAAAAGAATATAACTTTTTTTTAAAAAATATGTGTTTAATTAGCGAAGTAATAAAAACATATCATAATAAATAAGTTGTTGATTAATCGAGCCTTAAATTTAATCTTTTTTTAATTTTCATCCCGCAGAGAAAAAAATTAACGTAATTCTTGTAAAATCCCAACAAAAAATAGATAAATATTGAATTCTACGTGAGGTGCTCATACGAATCAGATATAAGGTCACCCATGGGAATAAACAGGTGTATCGTATAATATTATTATCCTATCTATTTATAAACATACTGTATTCATAAATATGAAATTATAATTACAATAATTGAATGTTTTACGATCGAATATTAATTGATCCAAATTTTTTGGAAAATACATATATACATTCATGCACACATGTATGTATATATATATATATATATATATATATGTGTGTGTGTGTGTGTACATATATAATCATCAGCCTATTTTATTTACTATTAGATGAAGTCATTTTTTAAGACTTCTCATTTTCAGAATTTCAATACTGACATTTATTTTATTAAGTTTATTTAAACTACTCTGATTTTTCATTATTAAGTATTTAAAACTATATTTCTTTATTCTATCGACTGTTTTTTATAAGTTTAATCCTTTTATTGAAATACGTATAATTAATTTTATTTATAATATAAAAACTTAAAAATGTTTCTCTATTAAAGTGATGGAAAAATATCGTTTTTTCTGTAAATATTTGTTTTAATATTGTAACTTTTGATGAATGAACTTCATGAGTATTTGTATAAATATCGATTACAAGCAAACCTACGTCACTATTGAAATATTGGAAAAGAGCTGAAAAGTTATTATTTTTTTGCAATAAAAAACTGCTGAAATGAGTAATTTGCCAACGTACCATTTTTCTTTTTGAAAGCAATAACAACGTACAACTCATTAGTTAGTGGCTGTGAATATACATAATCCTGTCGAATAAGTAATTTTTTACAACCATCGTGCATGTCTGCTTAACTATTATCATGTATACGAAGTATAATATTCAGCAGAAAGGTCATGCCATGATCATGTTCTATTCATGCAATATTTGCCATTGATTTGTCCTTCGTCAGGTTTCATGAAAACTGAATGATGTCTGCGGGCCCTCATATAATCACAAAAAACAGTTTATCTCGACGAATTTGATTGGTGCGTTGGTTATATGAAAGCAAATCACATTCCATAATATTATGATTCCATATCGTATGTTTTTTTTATCTCGTACATTGTTTAAATTAAATTATGTAATCAAAAGAATATTTCTTTAAATATTTTTATAAGACATAATATTTTATTTCTTTTCTAATATGGAGTGTTTATAATTATTAGAAAATATTTTTCTAAAAATAAATAGTATTTGAGCAAAATATTACAATGTAAAATAAATTTATTATCTATTAAATTTAAAATAATTTATCATATGTAATTTAATAATAAAAATTTTTGTCCATTTATTAGTCATTCCCATATTTATCGATTAATTACAATTATCTTTATGGAAATCAGTTTTTTAATGTTTTCATCAGTTCTGTTTAAAAAAAATTTGTTTCTGTATTCATATAATCAAATGTATTGAATTTATATTTTTTTAAAAATATTTATTATTTATAAAATTTCAAGCGTATTTTAAATATTGTTTCACCTTAAAAATATTATATATATATACTATCGTGTGTATTAAATTTAATAATATATCAATTGTTAATAACTATTTTATACACATATTAACATTAACTATATTTGATAATTATCGTTAATAATCATTGAACATTATGAATTAAATTATAATTGGTGCATATTTAAATTATCATATGAATTATTTAATAGTCTTTCTAAAATTAAATTAAAATTAACAAAAAGGATTATACTAATCAAATTTTAAAAGGTTTAAATGATTCGATTGTACAAATACATTTTTAATATATAAAATTTGAAATATGATATAAAATATATAGAATTTTTAATTCACTATTTTTATTTAAAAATCATTGTAGTTTTCAATTCCATTCTTTTTTTATGTGATTGTTAAATATTTTTTTTTAAACTGAGTAACATGAATATATTTTCAAGTATCTTTTTGGTATCATTATTTTAAATTTAAGAAATTCTTAATATTATTTTTCTACCTGATAAAAAAACTCACTTTCCTCTCAAAGAAAATTGATTTTAAAATGTGATAATGTCTAAGGATAACTTAAACTTTTTATGATGATCATTAAGTTTATTTTTGAACACCGTTGCAGGTGACTTGTAATCTCTACAAGTATATTTGAGATGTTGTTTTATAAATACGATGCTCGCAATTGTTCGTCCCATTTTCTTCATCTTTTTAATAAATATTTAATATGAAATCTTAATTTTCCGTCATCTCGTAACTATTATTCACGTCGACGAGAACGTGATATTCAAATGGAGGGTGGATTCTCGAGATAAGTTATTGCGCGATGTATAATTGGCGTTGTTTCGCACGACGGACAAATGGAAACGTTCATGGAAGCAACACGTTTTCATTAATAACAACAATTAATCTGACTATGAGATATTTTGTTGAGCAATCGTCCCGAAACAACAATATTTCGTCGGCAATGACAACCTAATTAGCGACAGGAGTCGACATGGCAGGCACAACAACAGGGCTGATGCTGCACCACCACCATCCATCCGTTGACGAGGATGCCTGACGAAGGCTTCTCCGGATGGTTAAGTGCGCGTCTGGCATCTACACAAGACGAGATACGGCACACAACCTTCACTTTGTGTGTATTTATACACAAACACATACGTGTATACACACTCACACATTGCACGTACGGTACGCACACATGTCTGACATTCGATATCCGTCTTAGCGAAATGCCCAATTAGCACGGTCCGATGATTCGGACGTCAATCATACATTAATTAGTATACACACTTGGCATTCAATCTACATGCCTCGTAGACAATGCACGCCGAATCTAATTATACAATTAATTAGCCAAGTTATATATTGCATTAAATAATCTCATTAATATTAATATTTGGGGAATCTCTACTGACATATATTAGGTAACATTTTTATTCATTTTATACAAAAATAAAAATAGTTACATTTTTCATTTACAGTATTATATTTTTCAATATATCAATGTTTTTGATATAGTTATATATCAAGTGTTATATTTTAATTTTTTTTTTCTTAAAAAGTAACGAAAAACGCAGTTGTGTAAATTAAACAATAATAAGAAATGATTTTTTTTTAAATGTGGTATTATTATTTTTTATTCCAAATTTGTATTAAATTTAAGAAAAATATTTGTTTGTACGTTTTATATTTAAAATTGAAAATTAATTGTCATGCCTTTGTTGTTCTCTTTATGAGTTTATCATTGAATTGTTATTAATACATTCCATTTTTTAATTTTTTGCCAAAAATTCATTTGTAAAATAATTTGATAATACTCTTTAACGTACTTGTATAAATGAAATTCATAAAACTATTTTTCAAAAAAATAACCAATTATAAAGAATAAAATAAAATTTATTAATAAAAATGTAATTTATATACCTAATGTGATATTTAAGTAGTTTTTATATTTAAAACTAATTATTTTTAATATAATTTATTAATAAAATGTTTAAAAACTTATATAATTATTACCAAGTTTATCGAAAGAACTAATGTTATATATATATATATATATATATATATATATATATATATATAATTTATGTGTGGATGACGTTATTAAAGTTTGTGTGTGTCAGACACATTTTAAGAAGTTTTGGTCAGGTAATTTTAGTTTAGGTGATTTTCCACGAAATGTGGTAGCTAAAAGTGATTGATGAAGATGAATTACAGACATTGGTATAGATCATAGGATAACAACTCAAGAGTTTACTGTAAATTTCAATGTTTCTGAAACATACATTGTTGAGATGTTTCATCGTCTTAGATAAGTCACAAAACTTATCACTTTTTAAGCATTTATTGAATTGATTTTAAATTATATTTGTTTCAAATAAATTCTATTCGTATTATAATTTAATAAACAATAATTAATCTAAATATTTTATGACAAAATTTTTTGAAGGATTATAGCATGTATGTTACAAAAATTATTGACTTTAAATAAATTTCGACTGATTTCAAGCATTACAACTTGATATATAAATTATAATTGAAAATTGTATGAAGATTTTAGTTATAAATTAAAAATAATGATGAAACTGAATTAATATTTGAAAATATGTATTACAATATTTTTGAAAAAAATTAATTCACAAAAAAAATAATTTTAACTTTGGGAAGTTAATTTTAATAATAAATAAATTAATGATAGTAAATTGAAATACAATTATCACTTAAATATATGATATATAGTTGAATGATCAAAATATAAAAAAATAATTAAATACATTCTAATATTTGTTATTATATTTATATATATTACTATTAAAATTTCATAAAATGAAATTTTCACTAAGGATAAAATTACTAATTAGCAACAAATGTTGATTTCTCTTAGGTCTTTTTATTTAAATTTATTTTAATAGAATATGAAACTCATTAAAATAAAATATAAAGATAATTGAGACAATTTCCGTACAATTTTTTATATCCTTATCATTAGTGTGCTCACTTTTAATTTCGAAAATACTCGTACACATTTTAACCCGTTTAATTAAACTCAATGGAATTTTATCTTGTTTACATGGTATTTATTTAGTGAAATCAACATTTTATAATTTCGAGTTCAAAGATTTTTAAAAAAGATATTGGACATGTACTTTTGTATATTATTTAATTGCATATTTGATATTTATACTTATGGGTATTTTAAAAAAATATATAAGGATACACTTAATTAAAATGGTGTTATTTTATTTAAAACTTTTCGAAATTTGTTAATATCCTAACACAGTTTAAATGTATTTTCATGTATTTTATAAGGACTATATGAAATATTGTTAGTTATTTATTGAATTTTAATTAAAATTTAATTTGACTTAAATTAAAAATAATAATGTCAATAAATCAATTAGTTAACTTTACAAAAGTCGTCATTAGATGATTTAATTCTATGTGATTTTACTTATCTCAATTAAATACTTTCTTAAAACTATATTATTGATAAGTTTTGTATAAGTCTTATAATTTTCTAGTAAAAAATGTAAAAATTAAAGAAAATACATACACACAAATATATATGTATATATATATATATATATATATATATATATATATATACACATTATGTAATCACTCATATATTCAATATTCAAAATATAATTTAATTTATGATAAAATACAATAAAAAAATTTAAATTAACAAATAAAATATTCAATTTTTTTAAAAAAATATTTTAAATTACTTCGTATAAATAAAGTTCTATTTTTTTAATTGTGAATTATGTTATTAAAAACATTAAAAAAATTATTCAAATAAAAGTAATTATCAAAATGTTATTCTTAAGTTGTAGGTATATTAATGAATATTTATTAAACTTTTATCAAACGTAGTGTATAAATTTGTGTATTAAAAATGTTTATGTAGCATAAAAAGAATAAATAAATAAAAACAGTAATATTTAAATTAGTTTAAAAGAATAAAAAAAAATTTTACAGATAAATATAAAATATTCATCTTAAAAAAATATTCTAATATGAATTTCCTGATCATAAATATTTTTTTATATTATATATCTACGTTTTATTTTCCAAAAAGTCAATATTTTCATATATTCGTGTAAATAATATTGATAATTTAATCCAATGATAAATTTTTAATATTATTCAAATGATTATTTTTTAAAAATTTAAATTAATATATTCAATAGATAGAAGTTTTATTATAAATATTTATTAACATAATAATTTTTATTAAGTAGGATATTAAATAATTATGGAAAATTTAATATATATATATATATATATATCAGTATGAATTCCATATTATTTTATATTCCCCTCTCAAATGTTTACAAATTTTTGCAAACAATTTGAATCCATCTTTGCTGCGTAATGCAATCCACATAATATATGACTCTGTGCAAAATATTTTGCTGCAAATATAGATGTTCTTATAATTAAACACGCTGCAGGCGTTATGTCGGTGTTATTCTCTATTTTACAAAATAAAGTATTTCCGATAACACTCTCCGCTGTAACGAATATACAAGCAAGTTAATAATATTATCCAGATAATGTTGTACAGTATATAATTAAAGTGTACAGACATAATTTATATTAAAATTGCTGTGATTTTTTTTGGTTCGTTGAATAAACATCATAAATATTTAATAATATTAAGATAAATAATTATTTTAATTAAATATTGGAGTTAAATTTTTGTAATTTTATAAAAATATGTTTTTATTTAAATTTATCAATTAATTAATTTGTATCTAGGATTCTATGTTGAATTTTAGCTTCACATCTTTATAATTAAATGAAAGGCTATATTTGTTTCATGATTTCAATAAATATGTTTTATTTTTATCTAATATTTTAATTAAACCTTTTTAACTGTATATATTTTTTTATAAATGGCGCATACATAATATAATAATGATTATTTGAAATTATATTTTACATCTCAAAAATATGTTGGTTAATTAGTTATTTTAATTCAATTACCGCACAAAATTCGAAAATATATTTTTTGAACTTTTAAATAAATGTATTAATTTTCTTATTTTTCAATGTATCTCCTTAACTGAAATTCTTATAGTTTCTAGTAAATTATTGTAAAAAAATATAAAATAATACTTAGTAATTTTCAAAGACAAGTAAAGTATGTTTTATTTTTCTCGGTTTTTCGTCAAGTAAAAATATATCTTTATTTGTCTCTATTTTGCATGATGTATGCTTCTATATATATATATATATATATATATATATATATATATATATATATATATATATATATATGTAAATATATATCAATTTATGTCTGTACTCATATGTACATCTATTTATAGATATTTAGATCTTACAAAAGTGCATATATTTTGTATTTGAACTTAGTATCAGCATAAGGTGTTCTATACGATACAAGTTGACTGCCGTAAATTCTGCTCGTTTCCTATACAACGAAATAAATAAAATCTCAAAGAGCATTTTTAATCCCTGGCGACCTCGGCGAGCAAACAGGCAGAACTCGTAGCTAGTCAGAGTTATCCAGTCAGCCAACCAGGCAGGCAAACACGACGACAAGATGGATGACCGGAAAATTTCTTTTGACTTTAATACTTATACATTATAGAATGAAACTGTGTTATATGGGCTCGTCTACACGCTACTGGTTCAAGCCTTTTTTATTTCTTGTTTCGGACGTCTGACTAAATAAAAGAGAACGCCGCCGTATCGTCCTTGTCGCCGTTAAACACAAACACAATGCACACACACAAGTTTACATATACATATAGAAGAAAAAAAACATGAGAATATCTTCATAAATACGATTATGCCGGTTTCTTTTCCTTCTTCTGTCGTAATTTTCAGCGTAATATGCGTAAGATCGTTCCTTACACTCCATAAATAATGGTAATTTGAATTATGATCTTTAAATTTACGACAATGTTCGATGTTGTTTCGAATTCGGTTTTTATAGAGATATTTAGTGTTTATTAGTTTTTCTGTGTTTCACGATACGTAAAAATTTGATATACGAGTTTGAAATTACTTTAAACATTTAAATATCTTCATTTTTCAAGAGATTTAAAAATACTTATTAAAATTTTATGAATTTTCAGTTATTTATCAAAATTTGAATTAAATTTATAAAACTACAACATTATATATATATATATATATATATATATATATATATATATATATAAATCGTCTGCTTTTTTCTATCCATCGTTGGATAAAAGCCTCTATCAACACTTTTCACTTCAAGCTATTCAATTCTGTTTTTTTCTACTCCACTTCGAATTTTCTTATATTCCTCGTGCATTTATCTATTGACCTCTTCTTGGGCCTTTTTATATCTCTGAGTTCTTAGTCAATAATTCTTTTTGTCTATCAGTAGTATTATTTTTTTATTATATAATTGATTTATTTTCATATATTTATATATATTATATATATATATATTTGTGTGTGTTTGTAATTAAATTATTGATAGTAAATTCTTATTGTTTAAATAAAAAATACATCAAAGTGATTATAAAACAATAAATACTATTACAATTTTTATTTCTTTCTTATTTTTTTTGTATGAGAATCATTAAAATATATCTAATCTCTTATAAAAATCTTTCAATTTTTTTCTAAAATATTTTTAAATTTTTATAAACGTCATATAAATATTTTACTTACTTCAATGTAAATTAATTCTTACTAACATAATTAACTTGTTTATTTTTAATAAGTTTTCAATTTTAAACTGATTTTTGTAATATTCTGAGTTAACAAGGTGGATATAATTAAAAATATAATCTGTGATATGATACAAAATTTACTATTACTGATATAGGCGTTGAAATTAGTAGTTATTTAGTTTAATATTTAAATTATCCTATTTCACTGAAAATATTAAATTCGAGATATTTTAAAATTGCAAATTACACTAGAGTAAATAATTTTCCGTATTTTTTAACACACTATACGTCTCGTGGGTATTGATTTTGGAAACTAATTAACTTTTTTTTATTAAAAAGTAATTAGTTACGGAACTCACTAGTGTATCCAAAACCACGTGCTGATTCGATTGTAAAAGTCTTGTGCCCAAAAACTGTCAAAACAATTTAATATTTTAATAGTGCACGATAATATATTCGAGTTAATTTGCTACATTTTGAATTCTAGATTTCCCAAGACGTGTGTCGCTCGACTCTCGACAACGGGCTTTGTCATGTTTTGAACATATTTATGTAAACATGTACACGCACGCACCCACAACCAGCCACCACCTATCTTTCCCTATCTGCCTGTCGACCGAGAGGTCGAGTTACGCCCGTCAAAACCGAACACCCATCCAAGCAGTCGACCCTCTCACCCGCACACGTACCTCCCACACCGAAACTAATGTATCACAGCGGCAATACAACAGAGGCTGCGGCTACATCATCGTAACATTATGTCAAAACGGATGTGAACTTAGTTGAAACCATAATTTGAATATTACAGCGGTAAAATGTTATTTCAGATGACGGCGAACAATTTATACGCATAGAGAATCACAATGTAAAACATTACTCGAACATCCACTTCAATTTAAAATGGCCATACTTGTTTCATAAAATCAGCTTGGATCGTATGCTCCGCCATAGTCTCTTGAAATATTATTCTGTTGTGGATTCCGCGTATTTACTGTTTATGTCGTACGAGTTGTACGTTCTCTATACACATATTAAACTTATTAAAATATTAATTTAGGGGAGAGAGAATAAAAAGTTGCTTTGTATTTCACTCACATCCTTGATAACACAAACACGTACAATGTAAATATCCTTCATGTTTTATACAACATGATGAAACTCTTTTTTCCAACAAGATATGATTATAGTAATTTTCTCTATGTAACTAATATCTTGAAGGATTTACATCAAAGGACATCGAAAACAATGTCTTCAAAATGTCAACCATTTTCTTGTACATGCTCTTATATAGAAGGATACATTTTGCCCCAGTTTCTGTAAAGCACTCACTGGAACACTCTGTTCTGTATTCAATTTGTTTCCGGGATGGTTGAATAACTGACAATAATTAATTTAATGTACGTTAAGGAATCATGGATGGTTAATCTATCATATCGATTTGCAATTAAACATTTTGCATTCATTAAACAAATATGAAATTAAAATCATGTACGTCATATAAATTATTAAACATTTATTATATTTTCAATTTTACACTATTTTTAATTGATATGGATTTTTGTACCAATTTCTATATTTTTTATAAAAAAATTATTCAATTTTTTCTGTTTAATTTTGATTTAAAGTTTTTAGTAACTATTTAAGATAATATCTTAAAATTGCATTTTTAAGTGAAATTGTTATCTTGATTTTATCAAGATTTTACTATTTAATCTATATAAATAATTGTTATTAAATAATTAAGAAAAATAGATTAACTCTAATTCATAACTTATAACTTTTTTTGCTATTTATTTTTTAATCAAATTTCAAATATTTATAATACCATAAAATAAAGTGTAGAAAAATACTTTTTTATCTTTTCTTAACATTACTAGAAGTAAATTCTCATATAATTTCATATGTAAGTGATACATTTTAAAGTGTTATCTTTGAATGTCTTCATTCAGAGTGCCCTAGTTTAGTAAGTTTGTTCTGTTTACCGAATTTCAAGTCACCATTAATACTATTACCACCATTATCTTTGAAAGCTTCTATAACCTTGTTAGATAAGTTTATTTTTAAATAAGATATTTTCTGATCAGGTAAAAATAAATTAAAATAAACAATGATTTGTTGATTTTTTTATCAAATGTTAAAATTTGAATTTATTTATTATATTATTTTTTTAAGTAAATTTCATTAAAATAAAATATTACAGCTAAAAAATTAAAAACAAGATATTTATTGAAAATATTTAAGTATATAAAAATATATTATAGTCTTTTAATGAATTAATATGTATATATGGTTATGTGATTTATATTTATTGAATTAAATTATTTAAAATATATATAAAAATTAAAAAATGATAAGCAAAATGTGGTATTAAATAATAAGAAAATTTATATAAACCAATATAGAATGAAATGTGTTTTATTCAAAAAATCATATCTTAGAAACAAAAATGTAATTTTTTAAATACTTTCGTACATTTTTTATCATCAACAATTTCCATATTTTGACATTCGGATAAAAGTCGTATTTTTTATTATAAACTCAACAAAATTTCGTACACGGATATTAATTATACCATATAACAATTTCGTATCATGAATTCAGACCTTGTGTATTTTTTGTATTTTATTGTACACGTAATGTTCATGCAAACCCATTTTATTACATTCTTCGGCAGTTTGTTCATTCCACATACGAGCGTCGACGTATTACATAAACATGAGAATTAAATCAAATTTTACGACCGATTTCCATATAGGTGGGTCGCAACTTCACATCCGATTCGTATCGCTTACGATAAATCAGCACTCGATTTGGTCAACACCGTGCATTATCAACACAATTTCACGCTCAGTTTTTAATCACCATCTACATTTAGATAACCAATATAACAAATTTGCAACAAACACGCTTCTGATTTCAGAAAGACACTAATATATATATATATATATATATATATATATATATATATATATATATATATGGTTTTACTGCCCCTCCTAATTCATACCGCATACACACGTCAGTAAGAATGGAGAATAATTAGGTAAGCGAAATAAAATGAAAAATGTAGAACATCACAATTTGTGGTCATTTTCTTTAGCAAGTCACGAACATGTTTACAGTGTGGAACAGAGATGCTTTGAATATATTTAAAGGATTTTCATTGAAATTCTTGTGATTTCATCGATCAACACACGAAATGTAACAATAATAGAATTATCATTTTCGTCAAGTTGCGTTGAACAAAGACACCGACGTTAATCGAACCGACAACCGAATTTGATATTTCTCTTTTATCATTTCGCTGCGTTGTAATTAAATTGAAATATGGTTATGCGTTCCGATTTCATATAGAGAAAAGAAATAGAATATTTATATAAAGTCCATATTATATATAACTGTCTCTCTTCCGCGGTCGATTTTAGGAAACGATGTTGGTTTGTGAGTGGCAACGAACTCAATTGGACATGATGACGAATGGCTCGGTCTCCGGGCATTTTGCATATCAACCGAATATGGTCGGAACGTTTGTATATATGTGGGCTAGTGGATGTTCCGGTATTGCCCTGGAGGAAGTTGTACGACTGATGAGGTTGATGTTTGTGTGGCGGCTCTTGATGTTTGATAGTTCTTCTTTGTGAATTCGAGTTTTTTTTTGGTATGTATATGCAGATATATATGTGTATACAACATTTTTTTTCGTAACCGCGAAACATTTTTTATATGTGAGTTGGAAAACTGAGATAAATTCCATATTTCACAAATGCAATTTAAACTTGAATGTATCTAATGATTGAAATTTTATATACTTTTATTATTAATTTGTATTTTTATAGAATTTTATCTTTCATTATTAATTCTGTAGATCTGAAAAGTATTTTACAGATTCACTTATGTTTAGTTATTTATATTTATTTATTTACAATTTATAAATAGTAACAATGTTTAAAATTAAATTAATTAACGCTATTTAATTTTCTGATATATTTCAATAGTTGAATAATTATTTGAAAGCTGATTTATGTGAAAATTATGTAATTAATTTTGAAGAATATTTTGACAAATTATATTTTCAATATATATAATACAACTACTATTATTTGACTCTATAACCTTTATAAAACCTTAACCTCTAAAAAAGTTAGTTCAATAATGGTTTTTACAAAGTTCCACGTTATTTTTTGAGCAGTTTTCCAGCCTCATGGCCAAACTCTCAATTTGAAAAACAGTAATATAAATATATTTACTATATTTTTTTCATATATAATATCATTTCTATATAATATTTTTAAATTAAAAATTCAATTTTAATTATCCAAAAATATTTTTTAATATCTTTTTTATAATATTTTATTTTTTTAATAAAAAATTACTTTCCACTAAATTTATTATTTAGATAATTTTAATCCGAATTTCTACAAAATTATTTTTTTTTATTTTTTTGTTGTCTTATATTATATATATATATATATATATATATATATGTATATGTGTGTATATGAATATATGTATATTGTATGTAAGTCAACGCTTATGTATGATTTATTTGGGTAATACATTATGAAGGTCGGTCTTGTAGTTGCTCTCTAAATTTTAATAATGATGATAGTGATATATATATATATATATATATATATATATATATATATATATATATATATATATATAATAATTACAAGTACTATGGAAATTAGTGAGTATACACGTAGAATATAATATATACTTGTGTATGTAAATGTGTCAGTGTTTGCCCTTGCACAACAACCTTTTTATTGACAAAGTTTTATTGTTAAAGGTAGAGACAGTCAGCCAACGGACAACCGCTTTACATTGTCGACGGGAATAAAGTGTTATTGTTGTTGTTTCGGTTACCTTTCGTGGGCGGGTACGTTGAAACCGATTTAATTTTAGGCGTTAACACAGATTTGTTCTAAAGTTTGTAACAATATTGACGCGTGAGTACTTTCCACAAGCTATGTATATTTTATTCTCGGAATTTAAAAAAAAATAAAAATCATACTTTTTTCAAAGTTTGCAAATATATATTTTTTATTTTTTTCTAAAAAATGAGTCAAAGATGTGAGTAGGAATTAGTTTTTTATATTTAGTATCTTTCAAAAAATAAAGTAAAAAGTAAGAAGATCAATAATAAAATAACATAAATAAATGAGAGTTCAATATTATCTTGACAAACAAGTATAGTCTAAAAATTTAACGTTTTATTGTGTTTTCAAATCCACTGTATTAGATTGAAAATTTGATAGAAAAGTTTGTGTTACTTGTTTACTACGTACAAAGTGGGTTTGAAAAAGTTTCAGTTATTCACTCTAAGAATAAAGCATGAAAACAATTGTGACATTGATTCATCGTTTTCAAAAAAAACAAATCGATTTTTGTGATCGATAAGGAAATAGTATGGATTGTATATTTTTTTTGGATGAATTGTTTTAATTTAAAATTAAGATTAGAATGTATAATGTGATGATAGTCATTAACGATTACAATATTAAAATAAAGAAAGTCAAATTGCATTACTAAATGAATATTCCTCAAGTTATTAATTAAAAAAATATTTTAGGTAATTATTAATATTATATATACAATATTATTTAACTAAGTTATTACTGTTATGTTGTATGTATGAATTATTAAATTATAAGTGATTTTTAAAGTAATGTAAAATCAAATAACGAAGTCTAAATAAACAGTTGTTCTATTGACGAAAGGTGTACATTCGTTTAAATAAATACGTAAACTAACCGTGTTGATGAACGTCGACAATGTCGAACCAATCTGCTTACTTAACACGAACGTTTCTCTGCATATCAAATGCCAATCTGGTGCTATACACCATTACCGTCAATATTTGTACGAAACAGTATGATCGATTTTATGATGTAGGTACACAGGGCAGATCATTATTCAGTAAAGACCAACAACTGTTTGCCGGAAGGTCGGTGTCAAAATCCGTTTCATTACCACGATTCGGGGAGTGATAATAGATGAGTTTGACGGCCACAGATGGGAAACGATGGCGGTTCAAACACAGAGAAAAGCGCTCTTCGACGACTGCTGCGGATGGTAAAATGTAAAATGGGGACAGTTCTCCCTTCTTGTTTGTTTTCTGACCGTATTGGATTAACTGGATACGCTCCAATGGACGACATTGCATACATATCTTCTTTGTGCATACACATATAACTCCTACATATAAACTTGTATAGTATCCGCTGGTTTATATATCCTCTCGTCATCTCGAAACAATACGGATTATTAGTGTTAGGAGCATGCTTGTAAAGCTAAATCGATTACGTTAAAATTTTATGCGGATAAACAGCTAGCTACAGATTTTTATCTGAAGTGTTAAGAACTTTGTTTATTTCAGCGTTAATTATTTGATAGTAAACATGAAAATTATTTTTAGAATATAGACAGAAGTTTGTTATAGAATAATGTGTAGAATTTATATATTAGAGAAAACAATGTTACTATTGATTATAAATATTCATACATTGAAAAGAAAATTAATTTTGTTATTATTTAAGAGTTCCATTTTCGATTTACTATTTAGAATTTTTTATAATAAAATTGAATCTTAAAATAAATATCTTTTTCTAATTTCACACGAGTTAAATAAATTTAAATGAACAGTTGGTTAATTTAAAAAATATTCAGTAATTGAATTTAAATTATATAATATTTATAGTGATGTAAAACTTTTAGTCCGTTTACATAAGAAGTTAAAAAAAGTAAAATAAAAATAAGTTCCTAATTATATAGTGATATTTTTTTAATTAACAACGAAACATTTAAAACTAATTTAATAAAACGGTTTCAATTTACAGTATATTTCGTTTTAATTGTTCAAAAATGTTTGTTGTATTTCACGAAATAAATTTTAATTAAGTTTAAAATTTAAATTTCCTCTAATGAAATTAGCGTGACAAAAATTGGTCGTAACGATTCATGAAATCATATAAAATAATTCGAATTTTTTTTTTCAAAAAAATGTACATAAATATCTACTAATGTATTCATGTATTCAATTTTAAAGTATGTACGAAGACCAAGGTAATTATGTACAAATAAATAAATAAAATTATATCTGTTTTTCAACGAATCGTACGAGAAGATTGAAAGAATATCAAAATCTAAACATGGAAATTATTAATTAGAAGAGTCGGTATAAATCAAAGTATGTGTGTGGAATATATATGCTTGTATGTATATTTAGTGAAGCGAAATTGGATAGAATGCAACAGTATTGCGTTCGACTCTCGTTTCAATGTCTGTAAACTTTGTGTGAATCTAACGATGTGTATGCACGGTGGATGCTGTATGTGTGTAATAATTAGCTAAATTGAAATGTTTACAATTTCATTATATGCAAACATATCTGTTTTAGCATTTCAAATACAAACATACATCGTGATATATATATATATATATATATATATATATATATATATATATATATATATATACGTATACGTATATATACCAGTGAATGGTAGCATTCATTGAGGTTCTCGTCCAGTAGTGTATTGATATGGGCTTTATGATGTGTGATGTGATATATATATATATATATATATATATATATATATATATATATATTAGGTTGGCAAGTATCTCCCTTCCGCTTTTTTTTGTACATAGCTGCGAAATTCAAAAGACCAGAAGGCGGAAGGGAGATATTTGCCAACCTAATATATATTGTATAATATTTTCATTATTAAGAATATAAAATATACTGAAAATACTTAATTATGAAGAATTTTCCTGCAATAAAATTATTTACTTATTATATATTTTAAATTTGTAGTAAATTATTGTTTTTATAAAAAGTATATTAATAACATTTTTAAACAGATATTAATTAAATTTTAAATAGTTATTTGTATATAAGAAATATTTATATAGTTATTTATAAGACGTGATAATAGAAATTTAAAAAAATTATATACTAGCATTATTTATTTTCGTGGGTTGAGAAAATTTAAAGTTTTCATTATAAATCTTGAAATTAAATTTTTAATTCTATATTAACTTCATTCCCTCATTTAATATAAATATAAAAATAGTATATCGAATATTTTAAAGAAAGATTTATTTAAAATTATCCAGTATATAACAAGAATATATCATAAATTACTAAAATATAATTTGGATATTGTAGCAAAAGTTTATATTGTTTCATAAATTTAATAGAATTTTATTCGTTTATAATAAATGGACATTTCATTAACTACAGATATATTTATATACATATATATATATATATATATATATATATATATATATATATTTGTCATTGTATGTGTGTATGTATAAATAAATAAGGGCATGTTCTTAATCAAACAGAATTATAAACGAGCATACGCGGCGTACGAACGTACATATGTAAACGTTGAATTATAAACACGTAGCATATTTTTTACCAGATGCATTTATTTTCACATTTATCAAGAATATATGAGTTATATTAGTAATCAAAAAGTATATTATAAATGTTTGAATAATTTATCAAATGTTGGAGGGTTTACATAAAACGAACTTTTTTATATTCGATGATATGTTTCGTCTTTTTACCTTGCAATTAAATTAAAATATTAAAAATGTATATGGTGAAAATGCAAAAAATCAATATAGTTAAAAAATTGATTATTTTAAAATAATCATTCTTTTTTACAATCATTGAACTACTCATTTTTTACATATTTGTAACTATAAAAATTGTTTCAAATAATTTATTTTGTGTGTATTTTTTATTCAATTCACATACGAGTATATTTTTGAAAGTATATGTATGTCACCTTTTTGAAAATTATATTGCCTTTTCGATCTTTAATTTAGTTTTAATTAATTTACTGTTTAATTACAAAAAATAAAATTGAACATATGAATTGAATTTCAATTTTTGTTACATATAATCATCTTTAAAATACTCTAATGTTTTAAAGTTAAAACAGGATGTTTTTACTGTTTGTATATGTAGAAAAATCGATGTAGTATCCTTGGGGAATATATACCGATTTCAATCTTATTTTACTGTATATTACATGAATATCAGTTCAGAAACATGCAATATTTTCATTAATTAAAAATTTATATGATTAGAAATGATTTAAAACAATCATATTTACCCTTAAGTACTAGTATGTTAATCACGAAAGTGCAGTTGGTATTGCAAAAATATCCATATATGTAAATATATGTATATACATTTATAATACGTTTATAAGAAAACGATTTAATAATAATTTGCGAGCAGATAACCTAAGGCGGTTAATTCACCTTGAAAGTGATTTTTATTATTTTGTATATGAAATAATACTTGCTACATTCTACAGGAATATATATCGTTATAAGTGAGAGCGTTCTCTAGCGTCCAATCTAGATTTTTTGCACGACGGTTTAATCACATCTAATTTCTCATTTCGTGCATTCGTTGTCTTTTACGTCCCGGAACTGAACTGGTAAACTATTTAGCGTCGACGCCGGCGTTGTGACGTCAGTCGTCTTCTCAACGCAGCGTCGACATTGTCTTAGACGCGACACTGCGACACAAACAACATGTAGGGGAGTATTGTTTAAATAATTATATATATATATATATATATATATATATATATATAATTGGATCTTTTGAATTGCAATACAATGTTTTATATAATTTCATAAATAAATAAAATTTATTTTAATATCTTTTATAATTGATATTACCTAGATATTTATTTTTCTAAGTGTATAATGATAATAATTAATTTCACAGTTCTTGTTAATATTAATTTCGATTTTAAATACCCTAAGAATATTTTTAGTTAAGTTTTTTGTTAATTAGTAGTATTATTAAGGAACCTTTTAAAATTTTATATAAAATTAAGTTAATGTGCTAGATTAGTTTTATATTTATTAAAAGTGTATAATGTTCTGTGAGGTTTATTTAATTTATTTAAATATTCTCTCTTTTTCTCTCAATATATATATATATATATATATATATATATATATATATATATAAATATAATTTTTCTATATATGTGTGTGTGTGTTCCTTTGTGCATATTTTATCTTTTTAGTGGTTAAAAATACATGTGATGTTCCAAATGGATGTAAATTTTAAAATTTTAATATGTATTTTGTATACATACATGAGGCTGAAAATTGTTATACTGATAAAAAAACATAAATTAAAAAATAAATGACACAAGTATTTAGGGTTTCATGAAAATAAAAATAAATTCAGAAAACATGTGTATTTAGTAAATATGGTGGTATTTTATTCGACATTTAGTCATACACCTACGTAATAAATGAATATTTTTTTTGTATTTTTCAATGTATGTTTACATGAACTTAAAGCTATCAAATGGAAAGTTGAAATGTTATCATTATAAAGTACAAATAAATTTTATACTACGAGTGAATTAAAGGATTACAACGAGTTTAATAACATTGTTCATTTAAAAGATAATTGAATACATTTATAAATATCATTCAATGAAATATAAAATTATTTAAAGTATTTTAAAATTACCTTTTTTATGTACCAGAATTGTTTTAGTAACATTTAATCAAATTATAATGATAGTATTTAAAGTGAATAATACACATAAGTATAATTAATAGTGTATTATATAATACTTTTAAAAAATATCACTAAAAATAAATATTAATTTATTCCTAATTAGTTATAGAAATAGAATATTATTTAATTAAATTATTTTCATCTTTGCTTCTTATATTTCATTTTTGTATAAATTATTACAAATACTGTTCTAGTTTTATATATTAAACAGTCACTAAATTTTGTACGAGTAAAACTTAAAAATATACTCATTTATTATACACACACACTTATATATATATATATATATATATATATATATATATATATATATAATTTGGAAAGTATGCAAATGTAATTGGTATTTTTCTTTCAATCTCCACAAATGAAGTAGACTTTCATCCCCTACATAATATGACTCGTATGATGGTAATGATGATGACGACGATGGAGACACTGGAAGAAGAAGAAGTAGCATCCAGTGTTGAAATTCGGTTAATTTGCCTGTCTGGTTTCGGCCCGAAGCACTTAGCTCCAAGATTTATGGTCTGCGTACTGATAACTTCGCTTCATCAGTGTGTGTATGTACATGTGAACATACACTTGCATGTATGCTTTTGAGTGAGGTTATGTGTATATGAAGGGCTTACGAACATGTAAGTGTTTGCACGCGCTTGTGTTTACGTGTGTGTGTGTGTCACTGTGTCGTCTCAAACACCCCATTTGGTATCATGCAACAGCATCATGAAACAAGTCTCTCGTTTGCTTAACGTATGGTTGGCTTTTCGTATTAAATGAATATGTGTATGGAGAATGGGTATGGGTAAATCGACAACGATGCTATTCGTCTCTTATAGATCTGCTATATGCAAATAGTTGATGTCATTTTGTATATTAAGTAAATTAATCTACTTTACGCATATATATATATATATATATATATATATATATGTGTGTGTGTGTGTGTGTGTGTTATGTATATATATACGTGTGATTATCTGTATGTATAAATGTACCACGAAATTAACTGGATTTTATGACTAAGGCCGGTACATTCTTTACGAGTTTGATGAAATATCCTTCTAGTATTACAATCATTTGATAACATTTATTACTGCATCTAGTTTATAACAGTCTTAGTTGTAATACAAATACATAAATGTAAAATTACATATATATATATATATATATATATATATATATATATATATATATATATATATATATATGCGTTGAGAAATAAAATTTAATGATATTTACCATTTATTAGTTTTTGTGGTGTCATGAATTTCAATTCTTTAAAATAAGAATAAAGAGTTTTTAAATATCCAAAAACATATTTTATATTATATTAAGTTAAAATAATTATTTATATAATTTTTCAAAAATGTTTCTGATTAGTTTTCAAAAAAGACTTGAATACGTATTAGTAATTTTACTTTGAATATTATTATATTTTTGTTTATAATTTAAGTTAAATATTAGTGAAATAGTTCAAATATATTAAAGTATAATTGAACATATTTTTTATTAAAATATCATAAATATATTAATAACTAAGTATTATATTACATTTAAAATCAAAACAAAAGTTAAAAACTCTTTAATAAATGATAAATATAAAACATACAAAGTTTTTATTTTAGTAACTAACTTTAGATATACATTTTCTTGTATTTTCTTTTATCAAAAGGAATATTTTATTCCAGTAATAGTTATATGTTCATTCTTCTGCTTTATATACTTTCAAAGAATTTTGTCTTCGATTCACGTCGTCATTTTTTGCGCTTCTTAGTTTTCAAACACACATTCTAGTTGAATATTTAAATAATGTATTTTAAAACTAAGAGTTTATTTTTCATAGAAAACTTTTATTACAACTCAACTTAATCCTCAACGTGATTTTGATGCTTTTTTCAGAGGTAAGAGTATTAAACAAAATTTAATATCCGAGTATCGACATAATTCAGATTATTAAACATAATTTAGTAATCTGAATATCGACTTATTTCAATTATTGTAGTTTACAAATGAATAATAAAATATTATTGATTTTTTTTATAAAAGCCTGTTGTTTTAAAAATTAATATTATTATATTAACTATTTTTTTTCATTTACGAATTTTGTCAATAAAGTACTAATTTTAATTTTTACTTTAATTTTAATAAAATATTTTTAATTAAGATGTAATGGAATTAATTTCATATTTATTTCTCAAATGAAAGTTGATGTTAGCATATTTACATTTTCAATGTCAACTCTTATAAAAGTATTTTATTAAGATAATTTAAAAATTTTCAAAGTGTACAGAATATTATTTTATTAATTAATAATTGAAGGATAAACACGTACATTTAATTCTATAGAATTAATATTATTTCCTAATGAAGTATTCATTTTAAGTAAATATTATATTACTGAATTAATTATTTAATTTACATAGTTATTAACCTAAATTTCAGCAAGTAATTTATGTTAGTTTAATAAAAACAGAAGAAACGTAAATGATGAATGCGTAAGACGATACCACTGTAATGAAATAGTGTTTTCATGTGAATGTTGTATTTTCTCAACGAGCATCCGTAAATTGTATATCGAACAAATACAGGAACATCTATTTGATTAATTAAATGAGTTTCGCTTAAAGAATTGTATTATTTAGGTCATTGAGTAATTTACAGACGACAATCTGTCATGGAAAGAGTATTTATTTATTTTCTCGACGTCTCTTATAGAACATACTTATTATTTATATTCTCATACATAACGGAGAAAATATTTATCATATTTAATATAATTTCTAATATGCTTTTCTGAATATATATATATATATATATATATATATATATATATATATATATATATGAATTTAATTTCAAATACGCTATACATCATTTAATTGAATACCACTTTTTGCTCACTAATAAGTAAATGTCAGTGAAACATGTTACGTTGAAGTGAAAATATATTTTGTTTAATGTTGTGTACAATTTATGTTGAAGTCGACATAAATAAATTTACAAAAAAAATTGTTAACAACTCGTACTGACAATAGCTCACGTTTTTTCATAAATTTACTCTAAGCTATTCATAACTTCAATTATTTACAGCAATTGGTTTTTTTTTTAAATATAGTTTAAAAATATCCATGTTGGAAATATAATTTGAATGTGACAAATACAGTAATTTTGAATACCATAATTAAAATATTTAATCTTTTAAATGAATACTTTAACAATATGTAACATTTAAAAAAGCAAAGAATTCGTGGTATGCACAATTTAAATTATATTTCAATTAAATTATATTCTTTTTAATTTCTAGAATATATTATTTTATGTATGTTTTCGTCATATTGACACGGTGTTATAAACAGAACTCGAGCTGAGAAAATTATTATATAGGGTTTTCTAAATGTGACGCCTAGATTTGTGTTTTATTAAAAATAAACATGTGTATAGTTTCTTTTTAATAAAACACAAATCTAGGCGAAACATTTAGATGACCCTATATATATATTCGTTGTAAACTTTTTTTACATACGTATTTTTTAATTTATTTATTGTATTATCATAAATGAAATACATATGTAAAAATGATACTATAATTATAAACTACAATAAAAAATACAATATAAAAATAATTAAAACTGTAAGAAGTAAAGGTCAAAAAAATCAAATTGATATACTTTCATTAAAATAAATAATTCATTACCTGTAACTTATCCTTCAAAAAAATTATTTTTTAATGTGTATATATATAATTGCGCGTGTGTGTGTGTTAATGTTATAAATTATATAAAAAAATATCTTTAAAAAGAAGTTGATCTTTTTTCGACAACAATTGAGTTAAACTTGTACAAAGGTACATTTAATATTGTTGTTCCATCAAGTTTGTTTGTTTTTATATAAAAATGACAAAAGTGGTAGTTATAATTGCTGAAGAACGTTTTAAGTAATTAAAATGGCAATTTATTTTAAACGAACAATACGCACGCGTCTGTTTACATCTTCACCGTCTAGGATGAGATGAAGGAAGGAAGGAATGAACGACACGAGGGGTTGCGTCGGTTGTGGCTGTTGACGACGACGACTACGACGGCATTGTACAATGTTTGAAGACACTCAGCTATCTGCAAACAGTATGATAAGCTGAACATACAAGATGGATAGGACTTGTTCGCCGTTATTACAACTGCGCCTAGAGTTATTCAACGCGGGCCGCAGTATTTATGGCGTTCGCCTGCGACGTGGAATTCGACGACGGCGAGAGAACACAATGCAAATTGTCGGCTAGTCCTGTCGCCATTATTGAGAGATATAGGTTATGTTAGGTTAGGTTAAGCCCAGTCATGGTCGGGCGATAGCTAGGTCGTGTGTGTATGTGTATGTTATGGTCGTCCGTCGCCCTTTTCCCCATTCGAATTGTTTGCGAATAAATTACCCTACGTAATTAAATAGCTATATTCTGAAACGTATTGCGGGGATTTACGAGCGGTACCGATGGTCAGAGTGGTATCGGCTCGTTTCGAACTTATCATTGTTACGAGAACCTATTAGATTATTAATTATAAATTGGTGATTTACAATCTTGATAGCTCGGCATGTTACGTACAAACTGCTGTAACTGAATGCCGTGCGCAGATATCTACAAATTAAATATTTGGTAAATTTAATTGAACGATCTGTATCTGCGACGAGGATCTGTTTTTAATACGATGTTTCAGGCATTTAGTTAAATACTTTAATTATAATGTTGAAAATCGTTAAAAATACTTTTGAAATATTCGACAGTTTGTTGATGTTTAATTAACTGTTACATGAGACTTGATATGGTTTATGAGATTAACTATTTGATAAATAAACATTTCTCTCCCACTTTCGTTCGCGAATGTTTGTTGATAATATTTATTAATAAATAAGAACATTATTAAAATTACAAAAATTAAATATCACTTTAAAATTAATTCCAATATCAAAATACAATCCACGTAAGTTTTTTTATATAAATTTTTAGTTACATTTTTTATATCAATTTTATTTGTTACGTTTATTTTTTACTTTGAAGTTTTACATTCAATAAACATATAAGATATAATTCTAGAAATAAAATAAATTATTTTTTAAAAATATTTGTGCACTTATCTTTTTTCAATTCTTATTATTTTTATAAATTTATACTACAAATTTTAAATATATATATATATATATATATATATATATATATATATATTATTAACAAAATATTTGTAATGTTTCATTTTTGAAATGAAATTAGTTACACATTTAATTTTCATTGCTATTTTTGTTCCAATTCTAATTTATCTAGATAACTTCCAACTGCAAACTTCTACAACAATAAACAAAGTTTCTGAATACTCATAAATACAATATTACTTATTGTAAAGAATTATCGTTTTAGTATATCACTGATATAGAATATATGTGAACAATTCGAAATTACAAATCAATAGAAATTCTATGAAATTGTATCTAGCACAGGCCTAGTTGTAGGGTCGCTACGATTTAGTTTTGCTCGACAATTATTAGCAAAAAGGATTCCCCACATTCGATCGACCTCACTATCGTACATTAGTTCCAACTTGTAAGTGCTACATGCCAAATTGCCAATGATTTTCGTTAATGGTATGAGTTTATATTTTCTCACAGTGGCGCATCTAGAAGATATTTTAATAAAAATATGATTTAAAATGAATAGTTAATTTTTCTTTTGTGAAAATAAAAATAAATACCATGTATTTTTTTCAAAACATGTAATTTAACTTTTGAGTATTTTCTAAAATTATAAAATTAGTATTTTAATGTGTATAGAAATTAAGCTAACATATAAAAAATTCTAATCAAAATTAAAATTGAAATTATATGCCCTAATCTATTATTATTACTTTATTTAGTTAATGTATTATTTTTTTTTAAAAAAAACTTAATATATTATGTAATATAAAGAATAAATAAATAGAATTTTAAAAGTAAATTCTATATTATAAACTCTAAATCGATTTTCCACTCTTTTATACAAAAAAACTTTAATATTTATCCATCATTCAATGTATATATTGTGTAGGTAGAATTCAAAACGAGAAATTGTAAGAGCTTCCATGAATATTTACGAGCTGTCAAATAAATAATATATTAATATATTTATTCAAGTATACAGATACATTTTTCAGTGGGCGTACATCTTATTAAAATGCATTTCTTTAATTAATATTAAGATTAATAAAACAGCATAATTTCTTAAATATATTCTCGAGAATATCACTGAAAGTGTTTGGTTCCAAAAAAGCAAATATATTCGTATTAGTGTCGAAAAATTTATACATTGAATATTTTCCGGAATAAAAAATAATACATTATACTTTGTTTATTGAAAATGAAGAAAGATGGCTAAAACAAAATCTCTGTGTGTATGTTTCCTTTTTTGTTGTTGTTGTTATTGATAAACGAACAAATAACGGATGTACGTGTTGTATATTCTTTGTTAGATGAATCTCGAGATATATACACTTCGAAGAGCTGCTGCCACTGTTAAAGATCACGGAAAGATCGCGCTGGATAAAGTATATATTGTACTACTTGTTTCTTGAGCTATGTATTATTTTTGGCACCGGTTCAATATTGAGTCGGCTACGTATTTATATCTACAAATATTGTACTCGATGGTAATTTATTGTGCGTGGTGTGGTGTGAGGAGTTATTGAATAAAGTTCATGATGAATACAATAGCTGGTGTATTTATTCAATCTGTTTTTATTGTTTTTATATCAAAATATTTGCTTTACAATATTTATATATATATATATATATATATATATATATATATATATATATATATATATATATATATATATGTATGTATGAATGTATATAGATTTTTGGTAAATTAATTGATATTTGTTTGTGTTCGTTTCATTTCTTTTTTAAATCCAGCACGTTGATGATTTATCTGCGTTGACCTTTTTTTCAATAAATTGATATTCACTTTGTGCTGTAATTTTTTACAATTTGTATTTTCATTTAGAATTTTTTTCAAAAAAAGATAAAAAATTGTTTCATACATACTTCCCTTTCTGATTTTTGAAAAATCTTTTAAAAAATTATTCATTTTGGATATTTTTGGATTATTTTAATACAATAATTATATAATTTTAATAAAATAAAATTGCTTAAAAAAATTTGAATAGAAATATGAATATACCAATAGCAATATTATATATATATATATATATATATATATATATATATATATATATATAAAATTAAAATAATTTTTATAATATTTTTCTTCGTAAGTGAATTATTTAAAATAAATATTTCTTAAATTATTGCATCCTATTTATTAGATATATTAAAATAAAATTATTTTTCACATAAGTGATTAACTTTATATTAATAATTAATGAACGATAGTATTAATATATATTTACAAACCTAATGAAATTAAAATATTTACAAATTATAAAATTATTAAAATTTAAATTATTTTTTGAATATATAACAAATATTCAAAATATAAATTTCACTTCTAAATATCAAATAGTTAATAATCGTTTTGTTCTCATAATGAATTCATGTTTTTATACATACATTTTATCAGATATTACATTATGTAGTAATTAAATAAAATATTAAAATATTATCAAATGCTATAAAAATGAAGGAATGTTTAATTTATTGTTAAATAATTTATTACTTAATTTCCTTAAGATATGGTTGAAGACGTAAAAAGTTTAATTAAATGACAAAGTTTTATCTGAAAAACTTTATGTAAAATGCATATTTAATTGATTGGATGTTGACAAATTAAACATAGAGGATAGTAGGTAGGAAATTGTTCATCAATGAGTAAGATATAAAGATCATCTGATAAATTTTATACTTTTCTATTCGGTTATGAAACAGTTTTAAGATAAAATTTATTTGAGCATGTATGGCTCGGTTAACAACTTCAAATAGTACTGTTTATTAAATGTATTACAAAACAGTAAATAATTAATTAAAAAAAATGTAATATATAATTAAAAATATGTAGGTTAATTATTTTATGGCTTTTATGGTTGTTTCCGTATATATATATATATATATATATATATATATATATATATATATATATATATATATATATATATACATACACACACATTAACTTTTATATTAATATTTTTTCATTATTTTGATTTTAAGTTATAAAATATTTGAACTTCTAAAAAGCAGACAGGTTTATATATATATATATATATATATATATATATATATATATATATATATATATATATATATATAACATAAAACGTATATATATAACAAAAACGTGGTTTTCAGAAATACATTCTTGAAATGTTAAACTGAAATATTTCTGTAAGATCGTATCTGAAACGATATTTTACATTCGAATAACTTTGAAAATTAATTAAATTCGTTACAAAATTTCATGTATTTTTTCTGTTGTTTGAAATATGACTGAAATGTTTTCATTTTATTGATTGAATATTTGTTATTTCATTTACACTTATTGTACACACATTTTATTTTGAAAATATTTTGTTGTTTGATTATATATATATATATATATATATATATATATATATATTATTTAAAATTATTGTATTTATTAATTTTTATTTCGTAATATACTATGTTTAGATATATATTTAAGAAATAAAAATTCAATATTGAACAAAACAAAGATTATTAATTTATTTTTT
This sequence comes from Neoneuromus ignobilis, assembly GCA_029203775.1. Lineage (NCBI taxonomy): Eukaryota > Metazoa > Arthropoda > Insecta > Megaloptera > Corydalidae > Neoneuromus > Neoneuromus ignobilis. Next base: position 14,377,355 of record CP092094.1, on the reverse strand, counting down.
CTGGTGACATATTTTTAAAAGAGAACAAACTCTAAAATGCTATAATCATCTGTGACCTGATTTATGACATATAAGGTGCACAAGTGTGTATGCGTATGCATTGGAAAGTATTTGTTTCACGAACCACAAACATATTGTAAATATGATTCTTGTAATAACTGAAAGCACGCATATGTGAAACGTAGTCATATACACGAAACGTCGTACACGGACAACATATAGAGAGGCAATTCGTATAAGCCATAGTGCACTTTATCACTGGCCATTAGTTAAACAAAGCCCTTCGGCGACCACTAGCGTCGGTCTCAATCACGCACGCGGACCAGATGTTACACGAATCGGGGCCACGTCACGCCCTAATGTGATGCGCGCCACCGACAGCCGTTTTCGGATACGAACCCCATCCATTCATATAGCGTACGTATCAGATCCCTCATACCATATAAAGTTCAAGTCGCCTACTCTTTATGTTCACCCACTGATCGCCAAACAATGTGCGGTCTATCTACACGCATGGCAACATCTTTTACAAGATTAACTAGAAGATGTTAGATCTTAGTATAGACCTGGTTGGAGTTGTACGATACCGCTTTTACATGCGGAGAAAGGTGAGTTATTATAAGACGATGTTATGACCTTAATTTTTTCCATTCTGTAGAGCGTAAGGACTTGTGATGCAGCTCTGAACTTATGTAGCTGTTTTTATTTTTATCAGCGAAAACGTTTTTGTTATGAACAGTTTTGTAACGACCAAAACTTTTTCTCATTCTTTTTTGTATAGTCGAAAACATTGATATTTTGTGACTATAAATATGTGACATAAAATTCAACATTATAGGTTATTTATTTAAAAGTAATTTTTCATCATTTATCTTTTTTTATCTGTTTTTAATAAAAATTAAAAATTATATAACATAAAAGATATTTACAACAAATGAAATGAAATATTATTTTTCTTAATTAATTTTTATTAAATATGTAGAAAAAAGTTTTTTTTTAAAAAAAAGTATCATCAAAATAATTCTATATATTTTGATTTTTTTCATTAATATAATTTTTATTTAAAACTCATTTTTATAATCCTATTTTTTTTTATTCTTCAATATGTAAATTAGTAGAAAATCTTAAAAACTTTTTTTATTTATACATATATACCCTCTACATTGTTAAATATTTGATTATATTAAATTTATGAAGACTATAATTGTAATAGAATTGTTTAAAATTAGTGATTTTATTATATATTTTAATAAGATTTTTAAATATTTTATTATTTACTTTTATTTCTAATAGAATATTATTGTGATATATTTGACTCAAGATTATTTGTTAAATAATCCTAAATTTACTAATTAAGAAAAAATCATCTTATAAAATCGAATCATAAAAAGTACAAATACGAATAAAATAGTTGTATCCCTACAAAAACATGAAAGCAATTAATAACGATTTATTTATTTCGTTATCGAAAGAAAACTGTCAGATACGTACACATTTCGATAATTATTACTCGAACTTTTCCATTCGTTCTATTTTTTTATTATTTTCGTTCGTTTAAAAAAATAAGAAATCTATATTAAAACTCAATCGAGAACAAAGTTATATTCGCGGACGTGAAAAGTGGCACAGAGAGGCAAAAAAAAAATGTAGAACATACGGATTTTCGAGCTTGGCTGTAAATTGTGTCGTACGTATGTATGGATATGTGTATATATGAATGTGTGTATGTACCAACTTCCAATTTTCGTGTAGTTCGACCGTCGAATTGAAACGTCGATGCAGCGTCGAAATCGATGACAGAAATAAGTCCTGAGTTCTTTACATTTCAATAGAGCCCCATAAAGAATGTATATTGGTCGAATGTGTAACGGCGTTATTGTAAAAAGATTTATTTAAATGGAAAGTATTCGAAACCTTTGCATTGAACTGACATCTTTCGCGCGCCTCGCGTGTAACTTTGAATGGAGGAAATCACGTGAGATATATTATTTGCAATAGTATAACACATATGAATATATATGCAAAAATGTGTATGTATGTATGGAAAACGAAGGAGAGTGCATAACCATACATACAGATATGGTATACATATATGTGATGTATGTAAGGTTTTGCATTCTTATTTTTTTTATTATAATATATATATACATGTGTGTGTATGTGTGTATATAAATGTTGAAAAACATGCAATAGAACAAACAAAGAGAAGAATGCATATACAAGTATCTTTTACGTTTTCATGTAGAATATATGATACGAGTGGAAGCCAACTGGGTATCGAACATTCACCATTCTATTGTACACTGATACCAATATGAGCAAACGAGGTTGTCGTTACCAATTGAAATGTTATTTTGTTGGTAACATCAGGCACTCTCTTTTGAAAACTGTGAAATGTTCTAGTGAGTGTTGAGTTTTCATTGATAGTTTCCAAATATAATAACAAAATATATTATATTGAGATTTAAGAAAAGTGTTTATATTTTTATTATATAATATCCAATGTTTTTTAAACTGAAATATTATAATAATATAAAATATATTATTCACTTATATATTTTAGTGTTTTTTATAAAATAATAAATTATAATAACTATCAACACAAAAAATAGTTTTTGTGATAATTTTTCATTAACATCAAGAAGATATTTAAATTTATCTTTAAATAACAGCCTTTTGGAAGGAAAGAGAAAGGATGACCATCTGAGTTAAGGAAAGATGTTATTAAGACTGATTTTTTTTATTTCGATATATATATATATATATATATATATATATATATATTTGCAGCAAATACCAATTTAATCACATACTATTTTCTTTACTGATACCAATTCAAAGATATTTGATATGAGTGTTGATATTCACTACAATAACGATTACAGAATGTCAACAGCAGTGACATTTTATAACAGTTGATGTGTAAACATGAAGTCGTGTGTCGCAAACAATTACGATGCAAGTTTATGCAGCGAATACAATGAGTGTATCAACCCGTTATGATATATTCAATAGAAATAGACAATTCGCACGTCACAAATGTGCGTTCTATGTGTGCGTTTATGCGATGCCGCATATGCTTTGTCGAACAGAAAATGACACACACACATCCGAATGATATTTACATGGGTCGGTACCGACCTCATACAAATTTTTATTGTTCGAATCTGTGTATGAAATCGTACGAAAAATCGTCACGGACATATTTCGATAATGTGAGGAACGAACGTTTTACATTAATTTGAAATATGAACGATAATGTTACCCGCAGCCATTCGTTTCGTTTATTGTGTTTTTTAATTAATTAATTATAGATTTGATGAAACACGTTTGTAATGTGTAAACGCTTTGATTAGAGTATTTTTCGTATTGTTTATGTTTATGCACATATAAACATGTTTTTTTTATTTAATAATTGTATTCATATTTTTGAATAAATATATCGTTAATTATTTTTATTGTATATTTACCTATATGATTTTAATTTAAAATGAATATACATCAAATCCTGGATTAAACAGAATCTGTTATAAATTAAAAAAAATATTTTACAATAGATTTCCCAAAATAAAAATATTTTATTTATTATTTTTTCTTAATTTATCAACTATCTATACACGTTTATCACAAAATTGTTGTACCTATTTTTTGAAATAAATTTATGAGACCTGAATTTAATTTCATTGAAACTTTTATTTACTGACATTAAAAAAATGTTCATAAAATATAATGTTATTATTAAATTTACATTTCAAATTGTTCATATGGCTACGGGAACATTTTGTATTTTTGAAAATTTATTACTATTATTTTTAAAAAATTATTCCAAACCTCTAGAAAAACGTAATAATAAGTAAATTATTAATTTATATAAAATTGGCTAATTAAAAACATTTTAATATTTAAACATTATTTTGTATTAATATTATTTTTCTCTTTTTTAGGTAAGTGGAAAAACAACAAAATCTCATGTAATCATTATTGGTAAGGTAAATAAACATTACTTTATAATAAAAAAAATTTAAAGTGAAACTATAATTGATGAACTTTATATAAAATTTCATTCATATATATATATATATATATATATATATATATATAATATTTTTAAAATTCAAAATAAATGTAAAAAATGTGCATACAAGACTATTTAAAGTACATTGTTGTCGAAGAAAAAGATCCCGTTGTATACAAGATAAGAACCAAAAGAATATAACAGAGAAAAGGTATCCTATACGCGTCACATTTGGATAACCATAAAATCCTGTCAGTGTGCATTCGAACTTGGGAAACAAGTTATTCGTGTCGACATTTTTGCTGGCTTTATTATGTATTCTATCCAGTGTGGATGTTGGTTCTGCTTCGGCCTCTGTTCGCAACACGACGAAGTTTTTTTTTTCACATCCCTCTACTCTTATGTATTCATTGATATCTTTCTTTTGCGTTCTGTAAACTATATTTACATATATTTGAGTGTTGTGTTGTTGTTGGGACAATGGACTCAAAGGTTTGATCTAACCTTTAACGTCACAGTTCTTCACACAACGTACCTTCATTTGCATATGCTGTGTGTGCGTTTTTAAACTTATAATCTGTGTTTTTTTCCACTACGATGCAAAATGTATATTCACCAATCTATTTTTATATATATATATATATATATATATATATATATATATATATAAAGATGTAGATGTAGATATATTTATATAAATAAAACAATTTCTTCTGAAACGAATACAGGGACATAATTCAACTTCATTTTTATAAAGGATGTAACTTATTTTTTTTTCGTTTTCAAAATAAGTGAACCAGAAAATATTTTTTTGTCGAAAAAAATATTATTTTATATAAGTTTTTTTCGTTTTTAATTGAAAAATAATGGTGTTTTGTGTTGTAGATTGTAAGATTTTTTTATACATTATATTTATATTTTTTACTGTGTATAGTAATTGTATAAAAATACTTTATGGTACTTTCAATGTAATTAATAAAAATATAATATAGATATTTTTAAATATACATTGTCATTTAAGCAAATTAAATAAAAAATATCATATAAAATTGTATTCAGAATATCTAATTAAGAATTTCAATTAAATTTCAAAAATAAATATGACAAGGTAATTTTTATTTATGTATGAAAATTAATATTCTTTATGGAAGTATTTTTATTATATTTATATACTTTTATATCTTGTTCAAAATATTAATTAATATTTACCTAAAATTTTATTTGTATTAAAATGGAATTATTACTTTTCATGTTGCTTTTTTGGATACTCTTATTTTCTTTGTATAAATTTAGAGCAAATTTATATATATATATATATATATATATATATATATATATATATATATATATATATATATATATATATAAATTATCCTCACATTAATAGTTAATGTAACTTTATTTGTTAATGACACAAATGTAAAGTAAAATATTACTCTGTAAAATTTTTAATATGATCATTTTGTTGCATAAATTAATAGATTGTTATTTAGATTTTTAAAATTTTGTGATTCTGAAAAAATAAATTTAAATTTTATATTTTTGTAAAAAAGCTTTAAAGATTCCATTACATTATTTTTCTTGTAAAAATTTGTTGTACATATTTTATCAATGAAATAATATAATTTAATGTTTTTGGAATACAAATTTAAAGTAAATGTAGATTTTTTATGATAATATATGTGATTTATATAAATGCTTCACTTTTATAACAGCATACATGCAGACAGTTTTATACGTATATAAATTATTAATATTAAATGGAACCCAAAAAAATTTAGATATATATTTTATGTTAATAAATTAAATTACATTTTGGTATTAGTTTCAGAGGAAATTATATATATATATATATATATATATATATATATATATATATATATATATATATTACAATTACTTCTACTTAGGATAACAAATTCACTGCATTCAACTCGTATTAGGAACAAAGCTTTTAATTAATACTGAGTCTAGGTTTAAATATATTGTTAAAAGCTTTCACTGAAACAAGGTTATTTAGATGCAAGATTGCAATTTAATCCAAGTACTATAGCCTTTTTGTTCAACATAGATTATTTACTGTTCTTATTAACATTTTATAATACTATATACTTTATAAAATATTAATTTTGAAAAGAAGATATATTTTCATAAATATAAATTATATGTAAGAAAATAAATTCCTTTTATGTTTTTTCTTATTTATTATTATACCAATTTAAATAGTTTCTTAAAAATAATTACAACAGAATGATATATTTAATGAAAATTAAATATTGTATTTTAAAATTAATTTTGATTTTAATACCCAGTTTGTAAATATTATAAGTTTTTGTTGATATATGATTTGATTTATTATAAAATATAGTATTAATTAATCTGTTTTGTGGATGGTATCATCATCAATATTTTTTTATTTGTTTCAAATAAATAGACTTATGTAGTATTAAAGATGAATGTGAAACCCAAAATCAATATCTTCGATATTTCAAACTGGATACAAACAATAGTCCAAACAAGAAAATTATCGCCCATGCGTACTTATGACTTCGCGAAATGATACAACAACTTGGAATTCCAAGTAGTTGCGGGAGACGGCGATGTTGGGAACAAGAGAGAACGATTACATTTTCGAAATGGACAACAGTGGAACGTCTCACACTTCTGTAATCAATGTATGTGTGAATATATATATATATTTGTGTGTGTATCTCTTGCGGACACATTCACTAGTCGGTTGCAGTGGTCGCAACAAACTGCGGCGTCGTATTGTGTTCTTCGGTGAGCGCGAAGATTCTCTTACGAAGCGATATTACGTAACTATGCCAAATATGCGTTTGCCGGTCGGTCGGTTGTTCGACCTACTATCCGCCCATAGGGTGACTACTTCTGAACGCCGTTTATCTGTTTGTATGGCGTTCTATTGATGAAAAATGATCCCGTTGCACATTCTTCGCATACTGTATATCGCCGAAGAATGATTTTCACTATTATTGAACAGTTTTCAAGAAGGATTTCTTAAAATATCTTTGGAAAATGTGACAGTAGACTTACCCCTTTATATATAATATTTCTATCTGAATTTTGAAAACATAATTTTTACCTTAATAATAATTATTATAATAGTTATAAATGAATCTAAATTAAAATATATATTATACATAGATACACACACACACACACACACACACACATATATATATATATATATATATATATATATATATATATATATAAACGGTTTACTAATTTAGAATTATAATTAGATTTAAATATAAAGCTTATTATCATTAAATATAATATTTTGCATAATAGTCGATATTAGTTTAATAAATAATCT
>CP092094.1:14297500-14365000 GCA_029203775.1 Neoneuromus ignobilis | reverse complement strand
AATTCTGAAATTGGTTTGTAAATTTTATAAAACACATTATTGTATTTCACCCACATACACACACACGCATATATATATATATATATATATATATATATATATATATATATATATATGTAAAATGTATATAAGAATATAAATAATAATGAATTACATTTTCTCCATTATATTTTTTAATATAATAAAATAATTAAAATTTAATAATATACTAATAAAAAACATTATATTCATAATTAATATAGATTTTAATAAATTTTGAAATTAATATTTATAAAAGCCTAATTGAAATTTTATTAATAGAATTATTATTAATTATATGTTTGTAAATATTACAATTAGGCAAATTTATTTTTTAAAACAATAGTATAAACACACACACACACACACACACACACATAGATATATAAATATATATATATATATGTGTATATATATATATATATATACATGTATATATATATATATGTGTATATATATATATATATATGTAATATTTTAATTTTTTTAATTTATCATTTTTTAATAAAGTTATTTTTTTTAGTTTGTTTAGTTATTTTTTTTACGATTAAAATAATTAAATACAGGTAAAAAGCAAGTATTAATATAACCAACTAAAATTGGAAAAAGATTTATAATGCCTCAATTCAAGATTGATAATATGTATATTTTACAACGAAAAATATTTTAAAATTTTTATTAGAAAAAACTATGTGAAAAACTTTAGCTTTCTGTATGTATATATATATATATATATATATATATATATATATATATATATATATATATATAAACAAATTGAAAACTGATTTCATCTATTGAGTCCGTCAATCAGAAATATTGAATTTTTAAATTGAAAACGCTCTATTTATACCAAGACAAAGAGTTGTATATACATATATATGTATATTGAGTTATATATATATATATATATATATATATATATATATATATATATATATATATATATATATGGATCGTGTATTCAGTAGACATAAGCTTGAACTTTATATATCTCTAATCAAGATCCTATCATTTTGTGTCTAGTTTTTTATTAACAATACAAAAACATGAAAACATATATTCAATATAAATTTAATTTACTTTACGTATCTATTTGTAAATGTTTTTATAATATTTGTTTAATACGTATATTTAATTAAAATTTATTATAGAATATATGTTTATACACTCTATCTCTTTTAATCACTCTTATGCTATTTTCAAATAAAAAAAGTTATTTTATTCTGGATTATGTATTAACAATATTTATTTAATTTAATTAAATGACTAACATTGAAGAATATTTTTCTATTAAGTTTAATTTAAATATTATATTGATAAAAATATTTTAATAGTTTAATAAATATTTATGTTATTAAGATTTATTCTTTTAAATATGACTAAAATAAATATTTTTTTGTAAATTATAGTTTCAATATTTCATTATTGAAATTAGTTTTTTATAATATTCTATTTTAACATTTATTCCTTTTTTATATATATATATATATATATATATATATATATATATATATATATATATTTATACATAATTTTCTATAATTTATTTTTAAAGTAAATCATAAATTGAAAAATGATTAAAAGCTCTTATAAAAACAAATATAATTATACAAATGACTCAATCATTCATAATCAACAAATATAATAATTTAAAATTATATTTATATACAGATAAAATATTTTGTTAAAGATATCTTCTTATTCTCTAAAAATAAGCAATATATAATTTTTATTTTCATAAAAGATAAATTATTTGTTTTTTGATTTTGAGTTTAGATAATAATATATATAAATAATCTTAATGAAATTTTCGTTTTTTATATGAAAATATTCCAAATATATATTTATGTTTTCAATTAAAAATAATAGTTTTTATTAAAGATATAAAATAAATTATTAGAATATACAATAATTATTTCTGTTAATAATATATCTAAATTTAATCAATATATATATATATATATATATATATATATATATATATATATATATATATATATATAGACAGAATCATTTTTTAAAAGTATACTACAAGTAAAATCCGAATTCTGCTCACACTGCGAACATTTCGAGCGAATTGAAACGAATTAAAATTTAAACTCTCTCGAATTTAGATACACATTTATCGTGTGTTGCACCCTCACATCGACAACATAATTTTTAATATATAATATATCATTCGAACGTAATTCCATAAAACTTTATAGGTATGATAAATAATAATTTATGGCCATATACTGGTGACCTATTTTTTATTGAATAATTTTCACACACGAAAATAATATATATATATACACATGAATGTGTGGATGAAAAATGATAATCTTATTGAAATTTAAAACATTCCTCATAAATAATATGATCGGTGCCACAAGCTAGAAGCAAACTCATCGAGTCGTTATTCTCGACACGCACAACCCATATCGCTCTAATGCTGCTCGATTTTACACATCCGCCAATGTTGGCATCACTGCAACAGCCAATTATAGTTCGTTCTAACACACGTATCGCAAATTTTATTAGATCATATGAGCAAAATAGTGCATGTGTATATTTTTTTCTATTTATACGTTTTTATTTATTTATGGAATCAAATCAGGTAGCAAAAACACATATGTGACATCCGCGTCTTTTTACTCCAACTGCAGTAAAATTAATAAAATACTAAATTTTTTTTTAAAAATATCGAATTTATTTTACATAGCAAAAGGTAATTTTTATAGAAATATAATTGCTAAAGATTTCATTTTGAATGAATCAGTTTATATATTTAGAAACATTTTATGCTGCTAATATATATATACATAAATGTAGTAGTAATATTTTTTTATGTCTAAAGCTAGATAAAGGTATGTCTAAAACCTTTCTACACTTAACAATCTACTGCCTTTCTCTTCTATCACACACAAATCATTTAATTATATCTCTGAACTAAAAATCTCTATGAATATTATATAAATATTGTAAGAAAGTTGATTCGTTTCAGTGATTTCGTTTGAGTGATTTATAATCTTTTTTTGGCATAATATGTAAATTTTTCAATATAAATATTCATTTTTTTTAATAAATATATTTATATTGGTAAATACGTTTTAAAAATGTCATTATATTATTTATGATTTCTTATAGTTATTCTTTTCTAGATGAGTTCATAAATATTTTTCGTAGATTATTATTAATAAATCAAAATGTTAATTTATGTGAATGTTTGTAATAAATTTTCGACTTATATTTATAAATAGTTTAGTTCTAAGAAAGCAATCTAATATAAGTAATACTAGCTGATATTATATTCACTTGTTGTACCATTCTGTTAAAGTAATAAAAAGTATTCACTGAATTCAACATTCGTCTCGTTTAAGGTCGAAAACTTACTGTAATCATGAGAGACATCTGCACTTTGCTGCGATGTGCTAACGTTACAAATGCATCTGTAACGACAAAATAACCGTCACGTAGCGAACGAACTGTAATTCTTCGCTTGTGCCATTTCGCCCTATGCGACACTAGGACCTGTTCACCATTCGGGCTAATGCAAGTATAAGAGCTTATCAGCTTGCAATATATCACGTTTACGCGCGGATATTTTATTCTTTCGCCGCATCTCAACGGCGACGACGCTACTACCAACTTGCTACCGGATGGTTACGTCGACTGGGTGGTTATGGTTAGATCGTCAATTCGGTGGCTTGTTGTCTGCCTCCTGGCATGCATGCTTGCCTATATTCTTGCTTGCTTACCTACTTATATTCTCACCGTTTTTGTATATATCGTCTAACACTAGTATTGTGACGACGATGTGCAATACCATCTATTCGAAAACGTTACAGACCGACGTAGCAACCATTCGTTCCCGTAAAAATAGGTTATATGTGTAAATTCAATATTACCTTTTTATGTGAGCAGATATCGTGTTTCTTGTAGATATACAGAATTTGTTTACGTTTCAATTCTTATTCTTTTTTTTCTATTCCATACTTTGGTTTATGTTCAGTGTAGGTATATATTTTAAGGTCTTGTTAGACTATTCTATTTGCTATTTTGATGTTATCGTAAAATGCATTGTGTATAACTTGTATTTGAACAAATATATATATATATATATAAAAATATATATATTGATATAGATAGATAAAGTGTTTGCAAAGTATATTTTTAGTTAGATTGTCATATTATTTCTTAAAATTATTTTATTTCTATAATATTACATATATGATCATTGTTAAAAAAAATTCTAACAGTATCTTAAAACAATAACGTTGATTACTTAAAACATTAAATACAATACGTACACAAATTACGAGCAAAAATTATTTTGAAAATGTATAAATATTTAAAATAAATCAAATATAAATTACATCATTAAAAATATATTCCAGTTTTAAAATTTTAACTTCCATTTATTACCATCTTTTTATGATATCATTAAAAACATTTTCAGAAAGAAATAATCATTTTTTTAATTAAAAATATAGGCAAATATTGGGCTATGTTATAAAAATGTATATTATAATTCTTTAAACAATAAGAAAACGTTGATAAAGAAAATTATATCTTTTTGTATGTAGTAATTTTATAAAATAAATTTATTTAAAATTGTTTTTTAAATATTGTATGTATTGTAGTCAAAAGTTATATAAATTAAAAAATGATATGAAATCATTAATTGAAATACAGTGACATTATTGTTAAAATTACTGATAAATGTATTCAAATATAGATAAATTAAGAACACACACACACTCATATATATATATATGTGTGTATATTTTTTTATCTCTGGATAAACAATGATTGGTATTTATATCGAGATACAAAACAACATACAGCTTATCCATAAATCTATACAAAAGTTCACACGATTTTAGGAATTTAACATGTCAAAAAGGGATATTTTGCTTCAACACACAAAAAAAAAACATCAAGTTGTAATCTTGGATTATACTAGCATAGGACAAGCGTCATACAATTCTCATAAATTCGGATATCGGTTTATTCCCGCACATGAACCAGTCCTTCGACTAGAAAGGAACGTACACGCACGCGAGGCTCGATCTCGAGAACGCTTCTATGACCTCATACATGTTCACCCCACCGATATAAGGATACGCGTTCAGCTTTCTAACGAAATCGAAGCTATGCGAAGCATTGTACCTTCTATTTTGGCACGAAGGTCGCGTTCCTCATCGTTTCACAACTTTTTCCTCCTTATACACTTTTTCTTCTATGAAACATCTCCGCTACTCGTTCCTTCCATCGAATGAGGCAATTCGTCTTCCGTTTTACTGAATCTATATCGGCTTATGAATATCTTTTCAAACGTTTTATCAGATAAGAAAGTTTTCTAGTTGCACTAAAAAAGTCGTGCATATTTTCAGTCTTTTTTTTGTCACTGTAGTCGACCGCAAATCCAGTTTTGTGCCGTTTAAATATTTTACATGATTAGATTATGTCCGTAATCATCGTAATAAGCTTAACGTTTTTTTCCTAGACGCTGTTCGTGTCTCCACTGAAATTTAACATCGTCTGATACTCTAGTAACAGCAAATTTAAACTTGGTAGAAGAGACGGAAATTTAATTCCAAAAAACGAATTACATTATCAGGACATTATACTTGTTTTACTTCTTTAGCGATTTAAGTAAGAGGTACAAAATATTAATCTAACAAAATTAAAGAAATGACATTATTACTTAACATGTTTACATCAAAATTAGTTAAAATATGACGTATAATATTAATATAATTATTTTTAGAAAATAATAAAATGATAAAGAATAGATTTAACGAGAAAGTGGATTCTAAAAATTAAAATTACTTTTGTTAAACTATATTAGGAATAATAAACATTAATAATCATGAATTTTTTTTCATGTTCACTATATTATTTATATTATTAATGCCATATTCTGTTTTTTGTACATTTTAACAAATATGTATTTGAGTTTATAAATTTTAAGCCATAACTCTAGTAGATACGATCTAAGAAACGATGTATATCTTTTTAGTAAATTTTAAATAATATACTTAAACTAACGTATATATAATAATAAATATAATTTATTCATATCATATATTTATTTAATATATGTGAGAAAATACTGTTTGTATTTTTTATAGAATTAAAATATATACATTTTAGTTTATTGAAATAGGTTAAAAAATATATATTGAAATAAATTTCTATTATTATATGAATTCGGTTTGGATTTAATATTAATTTATAAACAAAATAATTTTTGTTCTTTTATGAAAAGTTATTTTTTTATAATTGATTATTATTTAGATTTTTATTTGTTAATAATATTTGAAATTATTTTTAATTTAAGTTATATTTCTAGTACATTAATCCATTTTATTTATTTTATATTCTGCCCATCATAATAGTGTCTTATTGTAAAATAAATTATTATTTTTTTAAATTCATAAATATTCTTTTATTATATATAATTTTTTATCCGTTTGTAGTTTCATTTATTTTTTCTTCAATGATAATATTTGGATTTATTAGTTATTATTTCAATAATATTTGTATGTTTCATTGTAAAATAAAAGAAACGATATTAAAAAATATTATACAATAAAATTAAAATGCAGAAATTTATTTTAATTTCAAAAAATCCGGATATAATTTTGCAGAACAGAAAACTCTCAAATTTTTGTATTAATTAGAATGTAATATTTATAATTAAATGAACATGTTAAATAATTCATTGTTTATTAAAAAATAATGATTTTTTTCTCGATGTCCATGTGAATAATTTGTTATTAAATTAAATTGAAAATTGAGAGAAATTACAGATTTATAAATGCATCTTAGTTGTTATTAAAAGAAAATCAGTACATAAAATTTTATTTTTTTATATATTTCTTTTTCAATTTATTTATATATATATATATATATATAATTGTGTATTTTTAAATTTAATTTTATGTTAACTAAAATGTATGCTGATGGAAAAAACGTATAAGTCTTTTTATGTGAAATACGTTATTCAATTGAAGTTTCAATGTAAAAGTTTTAATTAACTACCCGTATTCTGCCCGAATAACCGAAACGTCAGTCCAACTTGTATAATCGCGTAATTAGAAATAAATATTGTACGTTGGATTAAGGTCAATTACGCGATTTTATAAACGTATCGTTAAAAACTTTTCGCCATATCAATGTACGATTGTCATTGCATTGGCACAGGAGCCGTCTATTGCAATCGTTCCATCGCTGTAATGTGTATTGTGAAATTTTCTGGCACGCGAAGTGAACATTTTCGTTACTGTGTTAACTGAATTCGTACAGTAGCAGCCAGGTCAATTGGGTCGTCAAGTGCATCAAACGAGAGTACTGAAATTCTTGTGTGACAGAGATATAAACAAACTCAGTTCGTTCATGCCACTTTTATTCCACATTATTTGCTCTCTGTTTGACAAACGTTGCTGTTTGCTGTACACATAAGACAATATATTCTGTTAAATATTTAATTTCACGTATATGAGCCATACTTATGGAGAAAATAATGTGGATATTTGGTTTTAAGCTTGTCGTACATTCACTTCTTTATTTATGATCTTGTAAATATATTAAATACAGTAATAAGTAATTAAAATTTCATTGTAGTTTCAGTATTTATTGTTCTGTTTTTATTTTAGAATGTCAATAACTTAAAACAATTTCTTTTAAAGAATTAATTAATATAATAAATAATAAACAATTATTTCAAAAGAAAAACTTAATAGATATTAAGTTTAATCTTGAAATAAAGTTTTTTTGAAAAAAAAAATATTTTAGACGTTCAAATTTAAAATTTATTTAAATTCACAAAATTTGATATTTAATTAATTTTATGATTCTAAAGTATTTATTTGACTTTAGATATTTACTCAAAACTATTTTGTTTAAATAAAGATAATCTTGATATAAACAAATTTTATTATCAAAACTATATACAAAAATTTTCTTTTTTGACTTTCTCATCTATTTTCGAAATTCATTCTTATACATTATTTAAAATTTGTTGTATAAACAATATTTTTAAAGTATTAAATATTAATAAAATATTTATTTAATTCTAAATGTTATTTTAATCAACTGTTGAATTTAATAATTATTAACAAGGAAAATATTTTGTTTTAATTATATCTATATATTGTAAAGTTTATATACTAAATTTTGTATCATTATTAATAATAAATAAATAACATTCATAATATAAAAGGAATTAATAATTATTAAATTTTTTAACCCTTATATTAATTAAAATTGTACATTGTTGGAATTGGTAATAATTTATTTATTTATATATTAATTAATCTTAATATAAAATTTTACAAAAGTTGTATAAAAAATTAATTAATATAATATTATTATTTAAAATATACAAAAGCAGCGTTGTTGTGAAGTACGAAAAATTAAATAAATATATTTTATATAAATATCAACCTTTTCATAATAAATGGAAGAAACGACAACATATATATATATATATAATTATTATTATCTATTGATAATTATTATTTAATTTGGATCTTTTCATATCTTTGAATTTCCAATTATATACGTGAAAGAAGAAGAGAGATAATTTTTATAAAATTTATCAATTTAAAAAACGGAAATGTGTTAATTTATTCTATTAATCTTTTTGATCACTTCTTGGAAAAAATATTAGCTGTTTATAAAAGTTAAAAATCTTGTTAAACACGTGCTAAATAAATGAAAAATTTTAACAAGTACTTGCTACAATTAGAATATTTATTAAAGCATATGATTTACATATCTAACACGCACGCGCCAAGTTTATGCGAGTGACTCTGTCATAGGTAGTTAGAATGACAAATTGATTGCTCACGAACACGCGAATAGATGGAAAAAGTTCACTCTCTTCATAAATATGTCGACGATGTTGAGTGTTTATAAATAAGAATACGATAAAAAACGCGAGATAAATGTTTAAAAATAAACATCGCTTAATAGGGTTTGTTTCAGCAACGAAACAAGAAATGTATGGTTGCTATATTGCATTTTGTAACGATCGTTTATCACAACCTTGCTCAGCGACGCAAATAGAATTTACGTTTTTTGCAATTGTGTTGCATTATATTTTTATAAATACATACCAAGAGTTTTATTCATAAAAAATCGATAAGAATATTTTTACAGAGTATTTTTTGCAAATAAAACACCAGGAATATTATTTTTTTCAAAACAAAACAGATAATTATTCTTTGAAATTTATATTATTTTCGTATTGTTTCTATTTTTGTATTTACTGAGATTTTAGTAATTAAATTTAAATTTTATGAAGCCATCACTACAAATATGTTTACTTTTACTTATGATTTCATAATGAAATAATGTTGTATAATGTTCGCAGTAATGCGCATTAGTATAAAATTTGCTATTTTTATATAATGTAATTATGTTATTTTTTAAAAATAACTATTGTACATAAGTACAAAAAGATAACATTAAATGAATGATATTTAAATGAACAACTTGTTCTGAATATAGAAACATTATATTAGATTAGGTATGTAGATACGTTTAGTAAAGGCTTTAAAAGGTTTTTCATGACAGTTTGAAATAAGAAATATATTAGTAAAGTAAATATGTAAATATTACTGTATATAAAATTTAAAACCAAGAATTTTAATTTTTTTATTTTTGCATGCAATGATAACATTTTAATATTTTTATGGAAAATTGTAATAAATTTATCTTAAGTATTTAATTTAGTTAATTTTATCATTTTTAATACTTGACATAACTATAATAAATTGAATTTTACAAAATTACATGAAGTTATATACGCAAGAAAAAATGCGAATTTTTACGAATTTTTATCATTTTATATCCATTAACAATATTAAAATTCTTGATGTTTATTTTTGTTATTTTTCATTGTATTGAGATATAATTTTTTTAAACTAGAATTTTTTAATTTAAATTTATTTGTATTTTAATAAAATTATATTAATTACTTTAACTGTATTATATAGAGAAAATAAATTAAATTTATTTTTGTATCTAATAATATAGATTCATTTTTCATTAGAACTTTTAAAATTTTAAATAGAGTAAATTGAAGACATTTCGTAGAATATTATATTTGATTTAAAAATTAAAATTAACTTTAGATCATTAAAGATTTATAATAGTTCTAATATAAAATTGTGGATTATGAAAGAAAGATACTTGAAAAGTTAACAGTATTAAATAAGAGTTCTTAAATTAAATTAGTGAACATTTATAATTAATTAATTAAATTTAATACAACATTTATTTCACGAATTAAAGTATGTATATAAGAGAAAAATTAAATTACATTATAAAGTCTAATCCCTTAATAAATTACCGTCAAATAAGTATAGTATTGATAAGTATCTTAATTATATGGTGTTAAATACAAATTAAATGTTGGAAAATATAAATTTTGTATATGTAAAATACTGAATTTTAAATGAAGTTTAAAAAAGAATTTCTTTCTTTAAAATGATTTATTTACTTCAAATGAATTTTACATTAATAATATATAATTCTTTAAACCAATTACAGAATAACTTATTTATTATTAAATTTCGGAGATGTGAGATTAATTTTTAAACTTCATATTTATGAAATAAATCTACGATAATTACCTTTAAAGGTAAAAAGTAGAAAAATATTTCATTGAAAATAAATAGAAGTAACTAAGTACAAAATAGTTTATACATTTTTAACATTTCTGATCACTTTTACTTTTTTATAGTTAACGGTAGATATTAAAAATATTATACAAATTTTAATAAGTTTTTCTATAATAACAATTGATATAAATATAAAAATTTCAAGTTATTTATTTCGTTAAAAATTATAGAATATTGTGCTTTTTTAAACAAAAATTTGTAGTTAAAAATATAATATAGTTGAAATAGTTGATAAAAAATTAATATGTATATACTGATTATATTGAGGCAATTTAAAAATATAGAACACAAAAAATATTTTTGAACTTATTAGACGTAACTTTTTAAAGAATGTAACAGTTTTATAGAAAAAGTACATTAAAATGTATCTGTTATTATATCAGTTAAAAAGTATCGTATGTTTAAAAATAGTTTAAATAAAGATTTATAAAACATTTGTACATATATTTATATATATATATACACGTGTGTGTATGTGTATTCAAATGCAAATAAAAATAGGTTAAAATTTGCATAATATTTAATATCACTTCCTATGATTTATAAATACTTTTAAACCGGCGTCACTAAAAGAAATTCTAATATTTCAAATCAGATTTGATTCATGTGTAGATTTACGTGTTCTCTTAAATATTAATATGTCACATTACGAAATTAATGTTAAACGTTCCCATTAAACATATTAAATTACATGCGTATGTTTATAAAAAACTACAAATTAATTCGTTTTTCGCATATTATTATCTTTTAGTTTTTTAACATTTAAAAGTAACACATATTCACCTATATATGTGTATATTTATAAATGAAATAAATGCCCTTAATTAATTTAAAAATATTAATGTAATGCAATTATTATTTAGAACGATTTAATTTATCAACATATTTCGTGACAAATTCAGAAAAAGTTTTATCGCGACATATTTTTCTCGATTGTACAATTTAAATTATATCAAATTAACATAAAACTTTTTCGTTTGTGTTCTTAAGGAAATATTTCATTTTAAATAATACAATTTTAAGATTTTATATCGGATTAATTTTCAAGAAAATAATATATACAAGATTTTCCCGAAAAGAAATCTAAAAAAAAAACTAATTGATATATTACGGTCGGCTTACAAAGAAAGAAACAAAAATAACTATAATTTTAACTCAAATCTAAAATTCCATGATTTCGTATTATTTCATATATAGAATGTTATTTTTGCGTTTCTTTGTTCCAAGATAAAAAATTGTGTAGCGGGCGAAATCCTTGTTTACATTCTCTGTTGTATAATCAAATTTAATGCCTCGCATAACTATTATGACAGTAAACATTGCCATTCAACTTTCTACTGCATATTAATAAGGACATATTTATATGGAGTTCAACTGAAAATTTATGTTCGAAATTTTGAAAGAGATTTTTTCAAATTATATACATACGTTTTGTACGAAGACGTTGTAAACTTTATTCGATATTTTCGATGTTGTGAATGAAGTCCGATAGGAAAATGTCGTAAATAACGTAGATTGTTGAATAAAATTCATATAAAACGAAACTGAAATTTATATGAACGTTTCGTGCGATAAATCGTCTGGAAATTGATCGAAAACTGATGTAAATTTATCTACTTTTATTAATAAGTTTATGTAGTACTTGATAAAATGTAGAACAGCAATGAAAAATGTTATATGTTCAAATATTATGACAAAATTTAAATATATTTGTACAAATTTTTACTTTATGTATATTTATAACATTGTTGTTTATCATTTTTAATATTCTTTTTATTTATCTGTTATTATCACATTCATTTTATTATAAATATTTATCAAATTTATTTAGTTGTTCTAAAAATCAGCTGTATCATTCAAAAATGTATGTATAACATATGAATTTTAAAATTATATTTAAGAATATACTAGAAATTAGCAGAAAAAAATTAAATGGAAAATATTTATACAGTTTTTATAGTATGTAGAATTCGTTAATATATATTTTTTCAAATGTAGAGGTTTGTTAGAATTTAAAAATCTTTCAAATGTACTTAATGGTGCGTATATTAAATTTAAGGAATTCATTTTGTATCTATCTGTGTTTTTATTTTCTCTTTCTATTCTCTCTCTTTCTCTTTATATATATATATATATATATATATAAATTTATATAAATTGAAATATTTTATTGACATTCATCTAGAACTTCATTCATTTATCAAAGTCGATTATATGGATTAAAATGGATATAATTTTATTTTGTTATAATTTATTTCTTAATGTATTTAATAATGTGTTAATATATATAAACAAACAATAGTGAACATAAATATATCCTAAAACTAATCTTTTCATTTAGTAACGAAACAATGTATTTAATATAGATCGTACAGTTATTTGAGTCACAATTTTTTATGTTTACATTTAAGCTTATCAGGGAGAAAATGTTTCGTTCAATATCAAAATCCTGCAGATAGAATTCAAAAAGTACCGCTCGACTACTTCTTTAAGCTAAACGAACACACACACGCCAAATCTTTCACATAAACATCGCATACATACATTGTCGTGTTTTTTAATTCGCTCACTCACGTACTCGTTAGATTTCAGAATCGTTTCTCTCTCGTAGTTTTTCATATACGTGTCGTCTGCAATGTGTAAGAGTCAGAGTGGATACACCGGTACAATATTACGTTTTAAAGATTACGTTCTATCCTTACAAATGAAATGGATGGTAATCGTCTTAAAATTTATTTACTTCAAGTCGTATATGGGGAAAATAAACGGCTTGAAAAATTTATCAAAGACTTTAAATAAACTACATACTTATATAGTTTTTATGTAAAGTATTTTTATGATTCGTAGAAAAAAATCAGAAAAAATATTTAGTATAGTTTTAAAATTTTGCTTTTTAATAATTTTAAAATTATATTTATAATAATGATGAATTTGAATAAAAATAAAAATAAATCATTTATATTATTTTGTCCAATTCAAAAAAATCATATTTGAACAGCTCTTTATTTACCTTAAGTAAACCATTATGTTTTAATGATTTTACTGAACGCTTCTTAATAATATATGAGTATACTTCGGATCGATTCGTATATTTAAAATAAAACGTGAGTTGTTTTCAGTTCAACTTTGTCTCAAAAGCAAATATCGTACGCGCCAGCTTACACGACTTTGTATAAAAATGTTAAACGGAAGTGTGTCGCAAGGAAGTGAGTCGATCTTCTACTCACAACACTGCAGAACCATCTCTGTTCACTTACAGCACACACACAAATACACAGCGACATCCGTTCTTTCGTATCCCATCGGCCTACGGGCCCGGGTCGCTATCATTGAGAGTGACCTGATAGGTCTCAAAGGATGCTACCATTACAAAGAAGACGATTGTTGGACGAATCCTTTGAGAAAATCCACGCGAACCTCATACTTTGCAGTCTTTTTATGCACGGAAATTTATACATCGTACGGTTGGATATCCTTATATTCCTGTAGGACGACGTTTAACCGCGTTATTCATTATGATGGAAGGACTCGAGAACGTTTTCTTGCGCGCGACTGAGGGGATTCGTAAATCGTTTGCGTTTCGTTTAGTTAATCATATTTCGAGAATTTTAATGTGCGTCAGTTACCTTCATTATATTGAGAACTCTTTTGAATTTTATATTTTCTTACAATAATTTTTTATATTCTTCAAGTATAAAATAAGTTTTATTTAAATTTTTATTCGCACATTGAAAATTTGTTTTGAGTATATTTGTACAATTTCATTTATTAGTTTTAGTAAATATTTTTAAAAAGTTATATCTATATTTATATTTTTCATAAAGAACTTAATAAAACATCAAATTATATTTTATTTAATATAGTAATAAAAAAGTTCCTTTTTTAAGAAATATATTAAAATTTCCCTTTATACAGTCGAAAATATATAGATATATAATATTCTACATTAATTGTACAATGAGTCAAAGTTAATTAACTATATTTATATTTTTGTTGTTTTATATATACAAAGAGACAAGTCTACTAATTATTTTAAATTTCAATAAAAAGCAATTTTGAATTATTTTACAAACAAATATACGTTTTAAAATTCAAATTCTACGTTCATAAAGTAAATTATCATACTTTATCTCTAAGATAACACACCTGCTGTTGTTGACAGATGAAAACATCTTAAAAATAACTGTATAAATTTCTTAAAATTTTATATTTTTCATTACATTTTACAATAAAATTTGTTGTTCATTAAATCTTACTATTTATATCATCTTAAATTGTTTAGTTATTCAAAATTTATTCATTCTATTAAATATTGAAATCAAAAAATTATAATTACAAAATTACTTTTTAAGCAAAAACATTGCAAATATTTTTAATGAATGAAATTTGCAAACCATAATATATGAATTTATATATAGATATATATATATATATGTATATGTATACGTATATTTATTTGTAATGGATATAATTTTTTTTCAAATTAAAAAAATATTCTCGGAACTATTTAAGAAAGTTGTATACAATAAATTTTTCAATTAGTTAAAAATTATAACACATCAATTTAACTAGAAAACAGAAAAAAATTTAAAAAACTTTTAAAGACATATTGTATTCAATTATTGGTTTTTGTAAATTATTGTATTGAGTATAAAAATATTCATTATGCAAATATAAATATAATTGATTTCCTAATTAAAATGTTTTCTTAAAAATAAAAGTTCAAAGAATATAAATATTAAAAAAAGTATAAAATATATTTTTTCTGTCTTGTTATTCTATTAAATTTAATGCACAAAATCTTATATCAAATAGGTTAAACGTCTTAAAGTATATAGTACTTGAAAAACTAAAACGTTGCAGAAATTCTTTGGAAACTTTCAAGTGAAACATATGTGAATATATGCCAATGTTTTTCTTGTTATTGAAACATTTTTCTATGAATATTGTCTGTAAAATATTTTTTTCTCTTTAATTTGAAAAATACTTTATTTTGTTTATTTGAAATCATTTTTTTAAATTACATTTTCTTCATACTAATTCGAAAAAATATTATTTTATAATACTTTTTTCAATGAATTAACATTTTTAATGCTATTATCAAAAATCTCAAATACATGAATTATAAAAGAGTAATTGTATTATTTTCTCTTGGTTTATTTAAAAAAAATTAGTCAGTAAAAAATTTAAATCATATTTTCATTATTTCTTTATTTTTGTTGTTTTAATTTTGCATTTCTTTGATTTTTTTAGAATTTATTCAAGACGATTGTAGTTGAATGGCTGACATGACAAGAATATTAATCAGATCGTCAAAGTTTTCATGATAGGAATATGAATTAGTAGAATGTAAATTCAAGTTCATATCAAAGACAGAAACTTTTTAAAATATTGTTACAAAAAATAGTTTTGAATCATTTTTAATATATAATATATATATATATATATATATATATATATATATATATATATATATATAGATGTGTGTGTGTGTGAGTGTGATAAATTATATAATTATTAAATAAGATATTAAAAGTTAGCTTTAAAAATTCTCATAAAATATCATATAATTTTTAAATTTTTTAATCAAAAATATTATCTGAAGTTAATAAGATTTTAACTTTGTAATGTTTTATAAATTGTTTAATATGTCAAATACGCTCGTATTTTAATTTAAATACCTGAAAAAAATGTTTTTATTTCAAATAAAAAAAGACCTCAAAAAACTCGTTTTGTTCATTAAATCAAATAAAACTACGAACATTTTTCTGCAACATGTGTTTTGTATTAAAATTTCCAAGAACTTTTATCGTTTGTGAAACGACTCTTTTTAAAAATACGACAAAAAAAGATTAAAGTATTAAACACTTATCTACAGCGAATATCCTGTAGTTTAAACACGACATTACAACGACTACCGTGTCTGTAACTACCGCCCTGATGTCAACTTTTAACGATAGTTAATAGACGAACAGATAGATAGGCAACACAGACTCTGCTTAAAGATGTACCACATAAACTTAAACTTATCTCTCTCTCTCTCGTTCTATTCAACTCTTCTTGTACGTATGTGTTTTTTATCAAAGACTCAATACATGTCAGTTAACGTTCAGTTCGAACAGAGTTCGTGAAAACCAGGTCAGTTCGATATAAATGGATTGGAAGATGTGGCCCGGCATTGAACGTAACAAGTGCTCCGTTGATTTGTAACATTTTGCAATTTGGCCAAGGATCATTTAGCATTGACTCGTAACGAATGCATATAACGTATTGCATGTTGAAATAGGGTTGATTTTATGGTTCACGGGTCGGGATTCGTCATTGTCTTCAAATGAGACCGTATTAAGCGGATGTCGTTCGACGGGACAGACGTCTCGTTTTCAAAAGGTCGACGGTTCAAATGACGATGTCATTTTGCATGTTATGCGATAATAAAAATTAACACCCTCTAATACTTTGATAAATTGTTCTCGTTTTCCTGCTAAACGGGTCGACGCTTTTAAAAGCATAATGGAAGACTTTTTTTATGTCCGCCTGCTATTATCCCTCGTTTTTTCCAAAGTAATAAAAATGAATTGATCATATTTTAAATAGAAATTGGATTAGGTTTAATTTCAATCATCGTTTTCTTGGACCGATTTATTATTTATTGTGTTTATATTTTATCGTTAACCAATTTCAATAGAAAGAACAAATTTATATATCAATAATTTGTGTTATTTAAAAAAGTTCTTAATTTTATTACATAAAATAACGAAAAATTATATTTTTTAAACATAACAATAGTCAAAAAATTGTGATTTTATAAACTATTTTTTACAAATAAGACACATTTTAAGATATCTATAAGTAACTAAAGACAAAAATATCTAATTAACAAATAAATGTCAAGTAACAAAAATAACTAAAATATATCTTAATCTTTTAACATCTTCAGATATATTACATCCAGAATTGATATATCACATTATATACATACAGATTTTCTTTCTGATTTGTTATTATATGTAATAACTCAACATCCAGTAATGTAAATATTTTTTAAGAAACTTTACAGATATTATATTGACGTAGTAAAGTAAAAGCTCAAACGTTCCTGCTGCACACATAAGCAAGGAGGTTAAGAGAGAAACATCAAAGGTGAATACAGTATTTTGTTGTCAAAGGGATTCATATAACGCAACAAGTACATGTCAACCGAGAACAGAATTAAAATGTACAAGACATAACATACTATGCTATATAATTTCGTATGTGGTGAAAACTTAGCAAAACAAGAACATAACTAAACACTTACTTAAAACTAAATAGGATATGAAAACGATTTGATGCATACGTGAATACTTTTAATATCATGTGTTATTTCAACGTTCATGTGAAACTAACTAGGTTTACGTAAATTTATATAAATATTTAAATAATTATATAAGAAATTTCGCTAATGACATTTCGAATTAACATATTTTTTATTGATACGAAATACCAATTGAAATGTTAAATTCGTGATATAATCTAATTTTAATGTGTGATCGATAATGAAAATTTGAAAAATATGTTATTAATTGAATTAAAAATAAACACAAATGTATAAATCTTGTGAAGTAAAATATAAATAATTAATAAAATATAAACATATTTTTTAATCAAATTACTTTAATTTCGTAAAACATTATATATATATATATCATATCTAAATATTGATATGGTCTTAAAAATATTAAAATACAATTAATTGTTTGAAAAATAAGAAATAACTTTATATATTAAAGAAAATAATAAATGATTTTTAAAATATAAATTAATTTTTGAATTTCAAGAGAATTTTAAAGATTTTAAACTTACTTTTAAATATTTTATATTTCTTGAACATTTTTTTAAATGTAGATTCGTTATAATTAAAAATTGAAAAATATATAAAATAAAATCAATATTTTTTATATTATTATTGAAAAAAGTATTTTAATTTTTTCTTTAATTTATTTTCGTATCTGCTGTTCTGCAGATTTTGTTTCAATTTATTTGGGTTACTTTAAAACATTGTTGTGATTTAACTTTATCCAAGAAAATTGGTTTCTTTCAGGAAGATAAACTGAAAGCACAAATTCAGTAGTTTTAGTTTTCACAATATTTTCTAGTAAATGGCATTAAATCTGTTGTTTTATATTTAAATTGATATCATTTACTTTAGTAAAATCCAAAAGATAATAAAAACGTTTTGTAATACATAGTTTATATACATATATATATATATATATATATATATATATATATATTGTTTTAATTAATAATTTTATAGAAACTTTATATGTGTAAATAAATTGACATTTCCTTCAATTAATATAATTTGAAATATCCAGAATCGTTTTAATAATATCTATATAATTTTATAATATTATTATCTTAGCCATTTTGTTATTTTTTTAATTTTTTTTATATTTTTTTAAAGAATTATAGTTAGAAAAAACGTATATTATTTTTATTGCAATTTGCTTAGTTATTAATAAATGTACGTTACACAATAGTTGAAAAATAAAAATACACAATCATTATATATATAAAGTGATCATAATTAATACGATTTATAAGTCTTTAAGTAGATTTAATTAAAATATATTTTTATATAAAATTTTTTTGGGAATTAACTCAACTGAAAATTATGAAGGTGAAATAAGAAGATTATGTTGAGTTCTAAATGTAAAAAACATTGTAAACCTTATATATATATATATATATATATATATATATATATATATGTATATATGTAATGTATGTGTTTGTACTTAAATTTTGAAAATATTTCTAGAAAAATAAGTTTTTCATAAATATTTTCATACTTTAATAATTTTTCATACTTTTACTTACTTAATATTAAATATATAAGTAAAGTATATATATATATATATATATATATATATATATATATATATATTATTTCACTAAAATGTCAACGTAAATTCGTTCTATTTTTTGGTATAACTATAAACTTGTAATAAAAAAAATTATAAAAGACGACATTGTCAAGAAAAGCGAACTACCACGCTGTAAGCAGCTCAACCAACCTGATATTAGCGAAACATGAAACTTGCAAGTAGAAACAACGGTGGGCTAGGTTAGCGTCGACGAATCGTTTTTTTTTCAATAAGCTTTTCTTTGCAGTGGCGTATATGTTATGTATAGTTTAATTAATTTCTACACGTGTGTAATATTAAACATATAAGTTATTCTAATAAATGTTCATTACGTTTATTCAATTGAGAATACTTTGAATAGCAGTTTGAGTATAATATTTATATAAATATAAATAGCATTATTTGTAGT
Organism: Neoneuromus ignobilis; assembly: GCA_029203775.1. Lineage (NCBI taxonomy): Eukaryota > Metazoa > Arthropoda > Insecta > Megaloptera > Corydalidae > Neoneuromus > Neoneuromus ignobilis. The sequence continues at coordinate 14,344,982 of CP092094.1, read as the reverse complement.
AAGAGTATAAATAGTATTCAAATTAGTGGAAATTTATGATTTGGAAATATAAGCAATCATATCAGGAGAAATAAAAAATGGGATATAGAGATGCTGAGAAAGATTTTTGTTGCAATAAATGAAAAAATAACGTACAAACTATGGAATAATACAGTTGAAGGAAATTAGTTTGATTAAATGTATTGATTAACAATATTATCAAAAAGTAAACACTGAACTAGAAGTTATAAAGATTAATTAATTAATTTAGATACATGCTTTATGGAATCATCAGTAAGAAGTATAATTTTATTTATAAATTAACTAATTTATTTTATATATTGTATTTAAAAGACTAGTAAAAGATATTTATGTTAATAAATAGTTTTAATTATAATTATATATAAATTAAAATATTTTTTTTGTAATTAAATACAAGATAGTTTAATCTTATAATTATTTTCTACAATTATTCAATTTTTTGTCTTATAATATCTGATAATTATTTTTTCCTCACTATGGTATTATATACTTATCTAAAATAAAAATTTTATTAACAAAATATGACTGCAATTTTATTATTTTGATAGTTTTTTTGAAAATTGCAAAAACCATACAATAATTCATGAAAACAATTTATATTTGCACAATGCCTTGTAACGCCACTGGTTGAATGTAATGTATACGGTCACGGGGTCAAAGCGTCCTGTTCCCGGTTTAAGTGTGCGTATGTTGTACCGTTCTAAAGCAGGAGACACATAAACCCGATCTGTACAGGATATTGATCCTTTATGGCGATCCGAACGCATTAGTGATGTTTTTTATCGGTGTACATTACTCCACGTCTGACTGTAATGTATGCGAAATTTCATTTTACCGACTATACGACGCACTAATATGTTTAAATTCTATATATTGTGATCGAGCATAAATTTATTGCACTTTTTTTAGTTAGTTTTAAAAATAGCAGTTTTCCTTTTTCTTGTAAATTTATACTTTATATATATTTCCTACCAATTACATTGTTGTTATTTTATTAATCTTCGAAGTTTTTATAGTAATTATATTGAATTAATATCGTTTTTAGGATTTGTTTTCATCTATATGTATATTTTTTCGTTTTGGCAAACAATTTTAAGTCCTAAATATCATTACACATTTATGAAAAATGTGTATATGTTTAATATTTTTTTAATATATTTATTATAATTTCCATTTTGTATCTGATTTTTTAAAATTTAAAAAGTATAACTTCTGAGATTATATTTATTTAATAATATTTTCAACCGGTTTAGAGTTTATAAATGTTCCAAATTTAACTTCGATAAAGTAATACACTCCATAGATAGGCTAAAAAAAATATTTATCAAATCTATATTCACATTTATGTTTGTCAATAATTTTCTTGTCATCTTAAACCTTTTCTTACCAGAAAATTGCGTCATTTAATTTCAATTGTACTTTTATTGATATATGTAAGAATTTATTCCAAATAACATAACATGTTCTATTTTATGATTCATAAGTTTTATCTCAGTCAGTAATTCTTTCCCTTTACAAAACATTAATATTTTAGTTTTCTTAGCATTGAAATAAATGTATAAAAAATTTATAGAACTTTTTCTAATATGCATAATATGATTTCTAGTTTTATCTGGGAATTTGTTAGAATGGCTATATTATCTACATATCTTATTTATTTAGCATTTACCTTTATCTCAGTTTTCTTGTACTTAAATAACTTATTAGTTACAAAAAATTAATAAAAACATATTCATATTTATTGTATGAAATGTATGTATATATATTAATTTGTAAAATATAAATGTTATACATAGAAATAAACGTATATTCTTTTCTTAATCGTATATAGAATATTACTGATATTTTATTTAAGAACATCCATACAAATATTTTAAAATTCAAGTTTATCACAATACCTAAACAAAAATTCAAAATTATTTTAAGATATTGAAACTTATTAATGTTGTTTCAAGCACTTGTATTTTATTTTGCTGAAATACAAATATTAAAGAATAAATATTTATAAAATTTTATTTTAATACTACAAAAATTATTAGAAAAAAAATGTATATGCAAAAAAACTTATAGAACATACGTTTGTATATAAATATGTATATATATATATATATATATATATATATATATACACAAATATGTGTGTGTGATGAAAACGAATCAAATATCACAAACAGAGAAATATATCTTCCTAATCTATGTTTCTGAATATATATATATATATATATATATATATATATATATATATATACATACATACATACATACATACATACATACATACATACATACATACATACATACATACATACATACATACATACATACATAATATATATATACGAGAATTTAGTGTACTGATACAAACATAGGTACGATTTTGTAAGTTCAAACGCGCATTTCAATCAATTTTACAAAACAATCAGCTGTGTATTAATCTGTACTTTCCAATTAAATAGCTGGAATTGAACCTTTGACACGGAAATAAAGCGAAATTAACCTCCTCCCTAATATATTTGTGTAGTTTAAATTTAGAATAGATATGTAAGCTTTGTGAATTAGATATATAGGAATGAACGCATATTATCGATATACTCATATCTATCTATCTACATATATCTATCTATCTATATATATATATATATATATATATATATATATATATATATATATATATATATATATATATCCTTCTATATACTGGAATAATATTAGTACGTTTTTATGTATTTGTTCCTGTATACAGAATTATTGATTTGAATTATATCTGAAAATTTAATTAGGAGTAGATGATTTAATAGTAATATTGTGGTTATCTATATTATAATAAGATATTTAGAAATAAATTGTATTGTACTTGATAGCAAATTGAAGCAGATTTGATATAAAATTATTGTTTTTAGGTTCAGTTGAAATACTTAATTCTTACTGTAAAAATCAAACTTATAAATAATGTATACTTTAAAAATAATAATATAATAATTTTCAATTATTTTACTCGTTATAACTCTTAATGAATTATTAACATTTTATACAGAATTTTGTTATAAGAATCTTAAATTATCTATGAAACATTTTTTTTATATTAATGGAATATTAATTAAAATTACTTACGTATATTTTTAGCAAACACTTATATTTATTCAATAACGAACGAATTATTTTAAACGTATATTGAACATTTTTTTAAATTACATAAATCCTTTTGTTCACAAACATTTAAAATTATCTACATTAAAATGTTTTTTTACTTTACTCAAACATTTGTTATTTTTAAGAAGATAGTTACTAGTCTGATTTTATATTACTGTTCTTTTTATTTAGAAGCATTCATTACTTTTAAATTAAAATACTTATAATATTAAAAAAAATCATCTTAAAAAATATCAGTGTAATTGTGTTTCCTCTCTCCTATTGGTCAATAAATTTACAATCTCACGTATTACAACATTCTGGAATATTCTAGAACATTTTACTTCATCAAATACATTATATATATATATATATATATATATATATTATTTTAATTATTATTTACATCAATAGAACAGCATCAAATATCATATTTTTAGATTGAAAGTACTTTATAATGGTATATTGTTTGGTTCGTTTAATGTACCAGTTTCACTGTTCTACATCAATTTAACATTAACATGTTACTTAATTATTATTTGGCTAATAATCGATATATTCAATAATAAAGTCACATATACTCGTTGTACAATTTTAAATCACAGACCAAAAAACAAACTCAATTGAATTGAGTTGAAATATTATTGCATTATTGAAAACGTGTGTTATTATTAAAAATAATTTTTAATTTTGATTTATGTATTTAATTTGTATAAAACATTTCACTTTTAATTAAATTTTATTTAATTGGTATACATTTGAATTATTGATTTTATATTTTATTAAAAACAAATATATATATTTTTATGAAATAAGCAATATTTATTTCTATTTTATTTTTTTAAAAAAAGAAATGATTGTAATCAAAATAGAAACCATTTTTTATAATATGATAATTTAATATGTGTCCGTTAATATATATATATATATATATATATATATATATATATATATATATGACCTTATAAAGGATATTTTCTATTAAAATATATAAAATTTTGAATGAAAATGCCCAGAATTCATTGATATTAATTTAAGATATATTGAAATATTTATTTTTTTAATTAATTTATTTCATTTATTTACGTTATATAAATGACACAAATGTTACAAAGAGAATTCTTCTTTTTATATTGATATATGTAAAAACTGGTTGCACGATATAACAAACTGAGATTAATTTCTAAATACAATAATGTAATTATAAAATATAATTTTACATGCAGCATATAACCACCATAACAGCAATGACTATTTAGATTCCCTGTTTTTCCGGAACCAACACTACTAGTATTACAATATATAAATGTGTGTTTACGTTTTAACACAACGTGTGCTATCCAGGCTATCCAGTTATGATTTTCATTTCGTACAAGTGTATAAACTGTATGCAACGAGGTGTTAAACACCAAAACGCGTGTAAATGTTAATACGTTTCGTGGAAGTGATCATTAAAGAATAATTTGTTGTGTGGTTAGCTAGTTGTTCTCTTTTCTTTATTCGACGATGATGCAAAATACGCATATACTGAAAATAAACACTTTGAAACATGTTTCGTTGTTGCATGTTTGTTGTCAAGTGTTTCTTTTCTTATTTTATTTATGATAAAGCTATATGATAAAGATAGCAAGTATTATTAATTTTAAAAATTACTTCTAAAAATACATTTTAAAAAGATGAAATTTTCTTTTAATAAAATTTTTATAAATATTTCAACTCGTGAATACACACACACAAATATATATATATATATATATATATATATATATATATATATATAAACCAGATGTACTAAAAATTCATTTATAAATTAGCAAAAAACCTCAAAATTTTAAAGTAATATAAAAAGAATTATATATGATCATGGTATTTTTATTTTATTTATAAAAGCTAATTTATTTTATTTCATCTCATAATAGAAATATATGTTTATTTAATGTGTATAAATTGTTATTTTTTAAAAATAATTGTATATTTGTAAATTAATATGAAATTATTAATTTTAATAACAAAATTATTTTATAAAATATATAGGTATTGTAATTTTTGATAGAAATATATTTGATGTTATAAAGTTTTAAGATATCTTATTTAATATATTCGTAACTTTTTACTGAAGTTTAATGAAAATAAATATAATTAAGTGAAATATAAATGATTGGAAATACTAATAGACAACTAAATCCACTTTACGAAAAGAATTTTCGATATACTTGATAAAATTCACAGACATATTATAAGAATTTCCAAAACTATTTCAGTTTTAAAAAAGATATTTGGGATAACAATTTCATTTATACTATTTTCACAAACAAAAATCAAGTATTATAAGTTAATTGAGAATAACATTTTCATTAATATTTTATCTTCTTTTATGAAATATTATTTGCAAAGATGCTTTATTTTAGAAGAAATTTTGTTTTTAGCTCATATACTTATATTTTTAATGATTTAAAATTAATTTATATTATTTTTTAGAAAATAAATATATCTTAATATTTGTTGGAAAAATAATAATGTATAAATAAAAGATAGAAAAAAAATTAAGTTGATATTGAATAAAATATATATATTATTTTCAATTGACATTTTTTTTTGTTATACGGATGATAAAATGTGATTAAAATTAATTGTCCTGTAATTTATAAACGTTTTTCATTACTATTAAATATAATTTTTAGACTATTTATTGTGTTTGAACTAAATTGTCAATTATTATTTTAATTCAGTTAATAACACTATCTTCATACGAATGCCAACACCGAACATCATTTTGACGTAAAGAAAACTCATTAGTAATGTACAGAGCCATTTCTGTCGAATATTTAAATTAGTTCCTATTAAAATACATAAGAAACAAGGCCGTTATTAAAATGTATATTAAGATTCGAATTTCTGGAACTGTGAATAAAATACTAATGAGTATAAAATATCGTTCTGTTTAATTTTTGTGTAAACGTAAATATTAAAATAATAAATTTTGTCGACGTTGTCTTCATTAAATATGATAATTAACTGATACACTCGTTAGTCAGTCACTTCATTCGAACGGATTTAATTTTTAATAAAAGCGAAATTGTTCTGGGATGGTCGGTTCCGTTACAAATTTTGTTATTTTCATGAATTAACTATTCACGGATGGTCGAATGACAATCGAGCCCCATGGTAGTACTAAACATCACTTTTGCTCTATGCCATAAGATGATTTCGATTATGTTATAAATGTAGATGAGATAGCGATTTAGTATTTCTCAGTATAGATTTTCTTTATTTTTAAATAATTATTAATTTAAATATTACTCTTTATACTAAATGACTATACATGTTTTATAAATCTTAAATTAATTTTGAAATAAAAACTTAGGTTTAATTTTGAAAAGAGTTTGTATTAAATAAAAAAAATCTTTTCTGTAAAATAATATATTTATTTACAATAACTAAATTATAAAGACTATTTTGATTTATAATTTTTCTATTTATATCTTGAGAATCCTTTTATACATATATATATATATATATATATATATATATATATTATACTACAGTTTTGTAATCTTTTAGAAAAATAAAATCATTGTTTAATATTTTAAATATTCCTTATGATATTTTTCAATTATTAATGTACATTAATCTTTTTAAAATATTATCACTCTATTATAATGTAATTAATATTGTCTTATATTTATAAAAATAATACTGAAAATAATAACTTGAAATTTATATATACACATATAAATATATATATATATATATATATATATATATATATATATATATATATATATATATAAGTATGATATATAGACCAGTACATACTTGAATTTTAATTACTTACGTTTTTCCTGTATGAATAAAATTGTTTATAATACTATACGTTATAAAATTTCTTAACATTTTAAACTTCAATTTCATATAATTAAAAAGTTTAATTAGTTTAATTTTTTTGACTATCTAGAACATTCTTAATGTAATGAATTTAAATTACAAACACAGAATTTAGAGAATGAAATTTGGTATGTTTTTACGTTCACAGAATTTACACTCAGTGTTACATATTATTTCAAAACTGTTTTTTTCTGTTATTATATTTATAGAATAGAAATGATAAACGTAAAAAAATATTAAAAATGAAGTAAATTTTTTTAGAATTTAGTGTAATTGACTTCAACTAAAATTTACATAAATTTGTAAATAAATATAAGGGTAACACTAAAAGTAAACTCTTGATAGTTAAAACGTCTTTTTTCTTTTCATATTTCGATCACTTAAAAAAGCACCCCAGATTTCAATCATTTCATGTTATGATTCTCCATCGCTTAAAATTAAAATTCTATAGTTGTTTGGTGTGTGGAGTTTCTTTTGTTGATATATACACATACTTACTTACATACACGTGAAATACACGCACGAGTACACGAACGTATATATTATATTTTTATTTCTTTTTCTTTTGAAATGAACGTGCGTGTTTCCCTCATATTTTTTTTATTCTTTATTCAAAAAATGCGGGTACAGGACTGGAAACTGTGTATTATGTGCATGTGTGCATTTTTTTGCTCTCAGGCGTACATTATGCTTGCTCGACTGTTAAGTTGTTGAATTACTTTTCGTATTACATTGAATGCGAAACAACGTGTAGTACTTTTGTATATTAAATAATTGTTGTGTTTGTCGTTGGTGTTTTTGCATTTTTTTTATTTGTGACACACATACTTATATTAGACATCAAAGACTAAAGCTTAGGACAAAATTGTGAAATACTTATACAGCTATATATGCATTTATATATATATATTTGTGTGGGTGTCTATGTATGTATGTATAATGGCGAAAACCCATCTTTAGAACAGCTTTTAATGTATAAAACATAAAAATTAATTATCATGACAATAAGTACTAATTTATTTTAAATACCCGTGTACTACTGAACCATACTTTTGTTTATTTTTATACAATTCTCTAAGATCTACATTTTTTATTTATCATGTTTATTTCTTTAAAAATTTACTTTAAATCAGATTTTTATTAAGGAAAATTATATTATCATAATTTAAAAATTACATATTTATTTTCGTTTTTTATATTTTTTTTCAATGGTACTGAAACATATTTTTATTAATATTACTTAATTGTGTGATTTTCAAATTCTTATTCTGTGAATATTTCTAGCATTAAAATTATTTTACAAAATTATTTAATTTTCTATTTTTTCATTCAAACTTCTTAAAATATAAAAATCTTCATAAACTTTTTTTGAAAAAAAATTTTAATGAATTTTATTTAGTTTTTTATATAAGTAATGTTTTTGTCATTAATAAAGGTAGTAAGATTATTATTATGTGGTATTTTTTAAGATTAGTTTCAATATATTTACTAGATTTAATTATATGTTACAATACTCAAAGTATCATAACGTCTATATCACAAAGACATATATTACAAATCTATTATATTTAAAAATAATTTTTGGTTTTAAAAATATAAAGTTTAATATATAATTCATTTATTGAGTTTTTTTTAAACCGAGTGTTTTATGACGAATTACTTTTCTTAAATAAATAATTTGTATAATATAAAATAAACATTGTAAAAAATGTAGTTATAAAAGAAAATGTAATATTACATTTATTTTGCATAAGTCTTTCAAAGAAAATTATCAGATATAAAAATATGTTACAAACATGTATGTAAATTTTTTCAGATATAATTTCATTGTTCACATTACAAAAATTTATTTATACAATATTGAAGTTAAAAAAAGAAATTATGGCTATTTTTAAAATAATTTTCATTTTAAAATCATTAGCATTGTTCAAATCAAGGACATATATTTTATCAGAATTAAAATGATAAAATCTCGTTAGCACAAAATACATTGTGTCACAGAATAAACAAGTGTTTAAGTTTATAAATAGGTATTTTCTTGTCTTCAAATGGAAATTGTTTATATGTAAATAAGTTAACTGTTTTATACAGTACAATATAGCTATAATTTAAATTTATACACCAGTATATTTCTTTTAGCTGAATACTTTGACATTTATAAATAGGTTCTTAAGTGTTGATTTAAAAACAAAAATAAAATTATTGTTCAGATTAATATCTATATATCTATCTATGTGTGTATATATATATATATATATATATATATATATATATATGAAGGGCTATTATTTCAACAGGATTGAGATAATAAAATTCTTTATAATCTTAACATTTTCTTATATATATATATATATATATATATATATATATATATATATATATATATATATTAAAACTACAAGATAAATATTATGAAGAGATATAGAGAAAAACAGAAAAGTTCCCAGAGAAAAATCTCTCATCACGTCAAATCACTCGAGTTGTAAGATACAACGCTTGTACATATTTCAAAATTATTTTCGGCGTCAGAAAAGTTTCGAGCTTTCCAACTGTCAAGTACGTTTACAACTTTCGTCGGTCTACTGTGCTTGTTTTCGAATGCACACACTTTACTTTCTCACTCTCGCTGATAAATATTCAATTTCACGTTCCGTTTTTTTTCCTTTTTTATTCATCTTATACGTTTTATATATTCGCTCTTAAGAATGCCAAAAAATACAAAGATCGCATATACATATACAAAAATATATAGAAATATATGTACACATATATCTTTTATATAACTCGAATATCACGCGCGAGTTTTGAGTATGCAAAAAACACGAGCTTTCTGACATTGCGCTTATTATCCAATTGCTTGTGTTTGTTTTGATATACAAATTACAATTTTATTTTTTCATACATGTTATTCGCTCGAAATTATTCCCAAGGATACACAAATATATTTTAATTCAACGTTTTATATACATACATACAATCACGCACGCATATACATACACACACACACACACACACACACACACACACACACACATATATATATATATATATATATATATATATATGTATATGTATAAATGTATGTATGTATATTTGTGAGTTTTTATAATAAATAATATTTTCAGTTGAAAAATCTTTTCAGATTTTAGAAAGAATTTATAAAATTAAATTTGTGATACTAACAAAAAATGTTCAGAATGAACGATAACTTTTCATTTATGTAAAAAAATATAAAGATGTAAGAGTGAATAGATTTAGAATATATAAAATGAACCTTTGACATTATTATTTATGATGTAGTATGATTAAATAAATACATATATTAAAAAAACAACAATTTTAAAATTTTCTATTTCAATCAAATGTAATTTAATTGAAATAAATATTATTTTATATGAAGTATATTGTAAAGAGTAAACTAAAACTAAATATTAAGTCAATAATATGTATATACCTCTTATTAAATAATAAATGTTGGAAATATTTAAACGAGTAGACTGAATTACATAATATTGTAATTGTGTAATACATTTTTGATTTGACAGTTAATATCTTTCTGTGTCGTTTAGCACTACTTGCTGTTGGGAAGTTATAATATTTTAAAATAATCTTAATGAAAACAGGGTGAATATTTATTAATAGTTTTAATTAATAGTGATTAATTTTAAATAATTATTATTTATAATAACTTAATCTCGTGTAAAAGTGAAAAGTGATTGTGTAAAAGATTGAGGTTGTGTACATTATTTAAAGATGAATATTTTCTTACTCTTCACGAATATAGATGTATGAATTATTATGGTATGTAAATTTTAAAATATTATTACTCATATTATTGTATAAACTAATTTAATATATTGTTTAAAAAAATCTTTTTTAACTTGTAAATTAAGTGAACTGACATTGAAATAGATGAACTTATTGAAATATTGTAGAGTATTGTTTTGTAACAAGATTTTAATTATCGATTTTAGTTAGAATATCAAAAAAATATAGAAATAAAATTTGGAAAGATTCTCTAGATATTTTTAAATTTATATTTGTAATTAACTTTTGAAAACTTTTTTTAAGGTTAATATTTTGTAAATTAAAGTCACCTAAAACTTCACGGACATTATCTCGTATTCACTTAAATTTACATCATCAAAACTTTTAAGATGATATTTGCGTTCAGTGTTAAATGTCTGTTATGACAATAAAATATATTATTCATATTGTTATGTAGCACTTGAATATTACACACACACACACATATATATATATATATATATATATATATATATAAATAATAGTGTACTTATTATTTTATAGGTTTAATATTTTTTTATGTTTTATGCTGAAAATCTTATAGATTTTTAACGAAATATTGAAGAACAATATTTCAAATTACAAAAAGAAATATATTTTAAGTATGAATATTATTAAGTATTATATAAATAATAAATGACATCATAGTATTTATATCTATTAACCAGAATTTTCTTCTATATTTCTTCATAATCTTGCAATTTTTATATGTATTTATTATTTATATTATATTCTAAATTTTAATAAATATAAATTATGAGGTAGAAACTTAACATAAAATAATTTAATATATTATTTACAATACTTATAAATAATGTATTATTCTACTGATTTGTCTGAAAATAAAATTTTCAAATTCTAATATTTATATAAGAATAATGTCATTGTTTATTAAGAAATATTTTTTTTATAAAAGTATTAGAGTTAAATAGAATACATTTTAATAATTTATAAAATGATGAAATTAATCACTAAAGTTTAGTATTGCTAAATTTTATATTTCATATATATATATATATATATATATATATATATATATATATATATATATATATATCAATAGCTGTTAATAAAAATAATTAATCACATAAAACAAGTAGGTTTATTAAATAACAACAAGATTGTTAAATTAGTGAACTTATAAATGTGTACAATAAATTGAACATATTAAATTGAAGCAATTATTTTCTACCTAAAACGAGACGTACGAGTAAAGTAACAAAACTAATATCATTTGTGTGTAATGAATGATTACAATTTATTAACAACAGAAAAGTCAGTAATTGTAATATAACATCGTAATAATCAACATGGCAATTTTCTTCACATGACATTTTGACATAAGTCCGGAAATCTTATCTTTGCTCAATTTCCGGTACGTCCCCCGTGACACGGGATGAACTAGATTAGAAGCGAGTCACTTTGTTCACCAACTTTCGCATTCTATGCTTTGCCTTCGTATCTATCATGTTGCTGCTTGTTTTATTTTTTTGTCTTTTCTCTCTCATTGTTCACAGCCCATGACAAAAATTGTAGAGTTTTCTTTAAATGTATCATTTTTTTATTTTGTATAAAAAGAAATTATTTTCTTTTTTCACAACATGTTCTTTTATATAGTTAGATACTTTTTGAAATGAAATAAATTACTTTTTATGAGTATTTCAATTCCTCAATAAAAATTCTTGTCTATAGAAATTTCCAATAATTAAAATTTTAATTCTTTGAAGTTTATTTTACAAAATATTGACAATTTAATTAGTAAGCAAAACAAATTATAATATAAAGAATATTTTATACATTAAAATTATTTTAATTAATTTTGCATAGAAAATAAAATTAAAAATCAATTTTTATTAAACACAATCGAGTTTTTAAAAATATTTTCAATTTATTATCTAATGTACAGTTATTTTCAACGTTTTTTTACAAATTCTACAGATTTCACTTATAGATTTTACTCTCACGTTCTTTCAAACATTCATTAGAATGGGGTGTTATATTTGGGTAGAAAATACTGTTCTCGTTGTACTCATTGAGAATATTAACGACTATTTGTATAACTGATTTTCCTTTTTTAGTATTTGTACATTAAGTTACGATTTTCAATTTCTAAATTTTTTACGAATATATTTTTCTCTGAAAATTAAGAACAAGAAATATTTTTAATACACGTTTTTTATGGAACAATTATATATTTCTAATAAGATAAATTTAGATTAAATTGAAAATCAAAAATACAATTTTAATATATATTCAATATTAAAAATGTAATATAATTTCTGCAAAATCTATTCTCAATATAAATTATAAAAAATTTCAGTTTTATTAATAACTCATCGATTAAATTATAACATTTTTTATGAATTTTTCTTAAAAAATATTTTGTTATTGTCAAAATTTTAAATATAAAAATATTTGAAATATATTATAATATTCCAATATTGGTAAAATTTAAAAAGTAAATTAGAAATATATTTTTATTAGATAAATTATTTATATAAATAAATATTGATCAAATTTTAATAAAATGTTTTATTTTATATCAGAAATTAGAAAATATTTTTCAAAAAATATTATTTAGAGTTGACTATTATAAATAAAATTATATTTTTTATTTAATTAAATTAAATATAAATTTAATTAAACATTAAAAACGTATAAAACATTTTCACATATAAATTCAAAATACGATAAAATGTCTAAAAGTAAAAGTTAATTCTGGCATACATATTTAAGAACGGCACATACCGTATCCTAAATTTGAAGTACGCTCATAAAGCGTATATTAAATATTTAAAAACTATAAATAAGCATATTAAAATGAAAAAGTCGAAACGAAGAAAAATTAACACGTTTCGTTATAACAAGTTTGAACGCATTAAAGAGAATAATCAAGTACGTAGACGTGTACAAGACTTTCTAAAACTAATAAAGAGTTTTGAAATGATTATTACAACGGGCATCATCATAGGGGTATTATGTCTGCAAAGCACTCAATGGCATTGAGCCTTGTTAGGTAGATTTAGTGAAATTTTACCTGTATTCGCAGGCCTGTTACGTAAGTACCTATTGTCACTGTTAAAGGGAGGATTAAGGTTTCTACATTATGGATACGAACGCTAAAGCTCTTTCGCTCTGTTTTGGAACAATGCAATGTGTAAATGTTGTATCTGACGTATATATGTATATCGTACATATATATCTTTTATAAAGATACTTCTACACTCTAACAGTATGTACATCTATATACATACATACATACATAAGTACATGTATGTGTGGTGTACATATGTATTATATATATATATATATATTTATATATCTAGAATAGTTTTTAGTTTATTATGAAATGTACCACTTTTTAAACAAACAGACAAATACACACCATTTAATATAATAGAGTTAGCAAAAAAGTTTGGGTTAAGATTTATGCATGGATATGTATATTTGTTAATTAAAAAATCACGAAAATTGATTGCTTTTTTACTTATTTTATTTATAACTACAACGACTCCTATTTTTGTATAATTGTATAAAAATCATCAAATGAAAATAATTTCATATAAAATACAATAAAAAAAAATTTAAATAAATAAAAATATAAAAAATCTTATTATTAATAAAATTAAATAATAATTTGAATTCTAGTTTTTATCAGTTTCTTTTCAATTATTATATTTATTATTAGATTCGTTTCAATAAATTTAACAATGTTATTTTTACAAAAAATGAAATGAATAATTTTTTTTAAAAAAAATATTTTTTTATAATTTTTATAAAAAAATATTTTATTACATTTTTTATTTTATCAGCAAAAAATTATCAGTTTAAAAAAATAATTAAATATTTTCCTAATTTTAGTTTGAGAAATTGTAATAAATTCCTTATATATAAATATTTTAGTACTGTTTTTGTTATACAAACATACGCAATGAAATTAATCTATTTTATGCATTCTGAGAATGTGTAACAGCTACTATTCTCATAAAATAATAAATGTAAGCGATGATGCTGGCAATATTTTATCTCGAAATCTCTATGTACACATGGTAAAGGATGTTTAGTTGCCGTCAAATATTTAAAGGGTACAGATTTTTAACTTACAACTTTTTGTATCACAAATCAAAAAAAAACTTTTTATTAGTTTTGCATGTCATAAATAATAGTATTAGAATTTATACTAACAAGGGAATAAATATGGTTGAAAATAAAAAAAATGAAATAAAAGATGGATATATTATAGCTTCTGAATACTTTTTTAATTATAAATATTGATGTTTTATGATATTATATATTTAATTTTTATATTTTGATAAACGTAGAAAGTCATTTGAATATTACAAATAAAATATTGTCATAATATTCGAACATAATTAAAATTTATAATTTTATAAATTGAATTTATGTTATTGAAATTGTGAGATTTTAAATTTGAATTTCAAATGTTAACAAAAATTATCGAATGATACAACTAATGAAACTATTCAAAAATAAAACATTTTAATTAAATACATTTATTTCGGTACTAAACATTTTTTTAATCTATTGATTGTAAAATCAAATTTATTTCTAATTGAAATTGATATATAATTTCGTAAAAATTATTATAAAAATTTATATATGTCTTTTGAAATAATATATGTAATTTCATTATAATTTAAAATAAAATAACATTTTTAGTATAAACCTTCTGAATTAATAAATTTATCAATTGATATAAAAAATGTTATTTGATTAATAATTTTAATTGTTTCACTCTGGTAATGTTATTTTAAAAGTTTTCAAATATAAATAAAATTGAAATGATACATATTTTTTTATTTTATATTATATAAAAAAATATAATCATTTTTTAAAATTCTATCACGTAAACTATTATCCATTACTAAATGCATACGTAAAAATCATTCCCATTGGAATGAAATTCTATATTTATGAATAATCTACTGGTCACTATCATTTTATAATTACGAATGTAATGGAAACTACAATATAAATACATAAATTAATGCAAAAGCGTAACGTGTCCATTAAACTGGCATAATATTAATATTTGAGTCGTTGTCGAACGTTCCGTGGATAATAAACCCAATGAATGCGGTGTATCGACGTCCATCGTGTACCGGAGATATGTGCGTATGATGGCATCTCTATGAAACGATATAGTTGGAAGTCACGGTTAGTTGGGTCACTAATTAGATTGTGACCGTACGTCAGAGTCTATCCTCGCAAGGCGATGTAATTGGTTTATATCGTAAGACGCTTGTGTCTATGTGTATGTCTATTCAAGATCAGAGCCCGTTTCGGTCACTCCGGGACATCGAGTATTAACTGGAATTTAATGCACGTAAATAAATTGGTTAGGTACTTCGTACAGCAAGTGTCTCTTTCAGCGGAATAACGCAAACTGTTTACATTAATTTCAGGTGCCTTTGGATGGTCGATTCTGTTGATACATTTTAGTTAATATTATGAGAATGACCATATGATGATACGATTTACATAAAATCTGTTTGAATATTTGATAAGATTACTTACTATTCATAATGAGAAATTTTTATTCAAATTATAATATCATTTAGTTTCATAATTTATTTCATTTTCTCAATTTAAATTTCAATATTGAAGATATTTTCTGAACAATATTTCTATACTATGTAATTTTCATTTTAAATAATATTTTCATGTACTATTTTAATTTAAATTAGCTTATATATATTTAAATAGTCTGAAAATATAACCAATTAAAATTGTATAACATTTTTATGCGATTTAGTATATTTATTTCATAATTTCAGACAGTCATATCTACTTATAAATTCAAATCTTACCATTTCGTATATATCTTTTATTAAAAAGCAATTGTCGCTCAAGCTATTGTAAGGAAATGGAAATTATGAATAAGACATTACTACCATAAAAACAGTTGTAAAGAATCCATAAATATTTCACAGTTTTTTCTGTTTCGTCATAGAGCTAAACAATGTAATAAATTATTAATTAAACATGGAATGCATTTTTGTATTTACAGTTCTGATTTTAAAAGAATTTCTATTTTTATATTGTTAATTTATTTAGTACGTTAAGTTTCTGAATTTAAAAATAGAAAAAAAATCTTTGTGGAAAAATATTACAAGCATAAAATTCGTTTAATATTGTTTTAAATACGAACGTATGATAATAAAAATATGTATTTCATTTAAAAAAATATTGAAAAATGTATAATTAATTTTTTTCTCTTTTTATACCTTTATGATAATTTTTTTGATACTACATATTTTTTTATCAGAGAACATTTAAATTTTATATTGTATATTTTATATAAAAGTTGTGTATCAACTTTATCATGTTTTTAAAAATAAGGTGAACTGATTTTATATTGAATTTTATTTTAATAAATTTATTATATTTCAACATTTCAGATATTTAAATATGCAATAGTCATATTTTTAATATATCTGTTAAAATAAATTAATTGTTTGTAATCCTTTTATTCTATCAAAATTCAAGTTTGATTTATTTAATATATGTCAGATAATTAGTAAGCTTGATTGAACACGCAACATTGGCGCATCTATTTTGCAAATTGTTGTTTTTATCGCATCGAAATAATAGTGGCACGACGTGGCGTAATAGTCATGTCAACAGTACCTTATAGTACTTAATACCGATTACAAATGGCTCGTTTTAAACAAGCAACGCTGGAGTTCAGGCTATATCATCTGTCTCTACTCTTCTTACAAAATAGGTACACATCTATCTGTTTTACAAGGAATGAGGTAGATAGGTACGAAAGTACCCGTGTGCGCTAGTATTAGTTCTCTCAACAACCGCAATCCTAAAACAATCAAACTCGCTCGTAGTCCTGCTGTTATCCTGCTGTTACCTCGTTGCACGCTGCGAATGAATATCTTTGTTGAGTAGGTGCGGTCTAGTCTGTCAGACAGTAGTTGGTGCGTCTCTGCTGTCATCTTCCATTCAGATATTTAATTAACAATTATTCAAATTATTGTTTCGTGTTTTCGTACGTTCAGTGATCTTCAGTTGACATGCATTACGTGAAAACCGTCTTACTGAAACGTGATTTTGAAGTACATACGACAGTTACATTGAAGTTTATTACTTGTGCTCAAGTTTAACCAAAATAATTTTCTATTGCCTTAAAAAGGGTTTACTTCATTGTCATTATAACAGAAATAATTACTTTGAGAAGCATTGTGCCCTTTAAAAAATTATTTTCGATAAGGGTTTATTTATATATGATGTATAAACTTGACTTAATTTTATCTTTTTTTATTAATAAATGAAAATGATTAATCAAAATCACAGAAAAAGAATATAAAAATTAAATAAATAAAAAGTAGCAAATTGAAGATAGTAAAAATTATAGTATCATCACTATTTTTGAAAATAATTGTTAATTTCACAAATGACTAAAAAACAATCATTACCTTCACTAATATAGTGTTTGAAGAGACTTGACCTTTTTAGTAGTGTTAACCAAGCAATGGTATTTTATCAGAGTTCTATGATTGGGTTTTTGAAAATATAACTTTAAAAATTATTCATGTTCATCTAATTGTTATTTATAATTTTCTAATCATTAGTATAACGATTTAAATATTTTGGTAAATAGTAATAAATGGTACTAAATAATTAATTAAATAATAAAAATAGAAATTATTAATAATAATTTTAAATAAAATAATGTTTGAGAAAAATTCATTAAATACTTCAAATTTTAAGTAACTAAATTAATATATAATATATATATATATATATATATATATATATATATATATAATTATTTTTAGTTAATGACTTTATTATAATACGTAATATAAATAACAGTTTAATTATTTAAATAGATATTAATTTACAATTGATTAAATTTATCGTCCAATAATGCAATACATGAAAGAAATAATTTATTTATATTACATCAAATACAAGAGAGAACAATAATCAAATTGTTTATTTAATATTCAAAATAGGTTATTAACAATATAAATTTTATTAAAATATAATATAATTTTTGAAATAATACTAATGTAATAAAAGTTTTAATTTCAAGCCTAATTAAAATTGAAATACATTATCTCGGAATTTGTTAACATTATGTTATATTATATTAATATTATTTAGTAAAGAGAGCTAAATTTGGTTTATATTTTCAAGTAAATTAAACATAATTGTATTTAATATTATAATTATGTTGTCAAATTATATTATAGTTAATTATATTATACATAAGATTTTTTAGGCAAATTTTCATATTATCTTGTAGTATAATTTTGCAAACGTTATTAATTATGGACTAAATTTTATAATACATTAATTTATATAATAAACTATGTAACATAATGAATAAAAGTAAATATTTCTAATAAATTAAATAATAGTAAATTCATTTCAATTTTGATAAATTGTTTTAATTATATTAATATATTTTTAAAATAAATGTCTTTGATTTAAACATGAATTGTATAGTAGAAAAAATTCTAATCAAAAGTTTTAAAACTGGTAGACACAGAATTTGCCTTTATTTTAATTTCTATTAAATTTTGTTTTACTCTTATTTAAGAACAAACATTAAAAATTCATTAAAAACTATAAAACTAATGATTCTCTAGAAACTAATAGATTAAAATTAAATTCCGTATGCAGAGATAGTAGACTCTGTAGTGAAAATTTTAATTTAATTATTTGCTACTTTTGTTGCCAGTGTTTAAAGGATAGTTGTAGTTGTATACTTTTCCGTTGAAGTTATTGGAATAAGAATTTTTTTTAGAATTATTTTATTTATATAAATATTTTTTTGTAAAATTAGAAATATAGTTTAAAAGTATATAGAATTATAAATTAATAAAACATGTAAATAAGATTTTTTAAAGAAATTAAATTTCAGTTCTAATAATAGTACATTTTTTTATTATTAGAATATTTAATTTAAATTATATTACGTATTTGATATTTCTGTTCGTTTAGACTCAACAAGAAGACAAAACATAACACCTCTGTGTAGATAGTGGCACCTTAAGTAGTGATTTGCATGCATAGTCAAAGGCTTTATATAGGCTAGTTCACTGGGCAATTCTCACCTCGGCAACATGACAATTACCTAACGGTAATAAGTTTGCTGGAATAAGAGGTGTGCTTTTGACTACCATTACCTTTCGTTGTTAGAACAAACATACTCGTAGACAAACATAACATATTATCATTGCACAAAGTCCCTAGACACTGATTATTGTTCTACTGATTTGTTTATTACTCTCTGTCTGTTTACAATTTAATTATATATAATATATAAAATATTCGTAGTCTTATTTAAATATAAATAAATATTATATATATATTGAAAAATAAATAGAAATAGGAAATTATATTTTTTGAATTCACTGCCAAAAGTGAAAACATGTAGAATGCATTAATCAATTTTTTTCTCTTTAAACATAGAGATTATTTTACTTTATGATATAAGAATTTATTCCAAATTGAAAAAGTCACATTTTTATCTTCTTGTCTATTATAATCTATAAATTTTCCTTTACTGTTAATGACTTATCCTAGATATACATAGTTTTTAATTTATTATTTTCTATTTATATTATTTCTATTATTCTTTGATTTGAAAAATATTTTTAAATCACTTTTTATTGTTGAAATTAACTATAAAATAAATTTCACTTACAGACGTGTTATAAATTTCAACAATAATATATTTTTATATTCAGTTAATTTTTTATTGATTAAATAATGAACTTTGTATTGATAGAAAAATATATAATTTTCAATAATAAATCAAAAATAACAAACTTTAAATAACAAAACTTTTCTGTAAATTATTACCTGATGTTTAATATAGGTTCTAAAGTAATTTTTAATTAACAGTACCAAGAGTTCAAACATTTCAAATAGACTTTGCATTTTACTAAGTTTCATTTTGAACGATTTATAAAACATTCAGTTGTGTACGCGTCTGAAATAAGAATAAGAAAATGAAAAAACTGGAAAAAGAAAAAAGTGTGTGCTTGCATACCTGCTCGTATAAACAGTGGGCTCGCTTTTAAAAGATTAAAACTCGTACGCCGATTGAATACATTATTGGTCGTCTGCCCGCAAATACTTATGTGTATTATATATATATATATATATATATATATATATATACAGACGTATTTATAAATATATGCAGTATTCTGTACCTGCGAACGGAATGCAAATTATTAGATTATTTAATCAGATACGACGCTCATCGAATAGACGAACTCATCTAATGTTCGATCGTTCTTATCGATTTATGACATTTTTATTACTATTATTTTTTCCGTAATGCAAATGCATTTTGATTGTTGTCACGTACCAGATGCATAAAGAATATTGAACGTCGATAGGAAGTAATTGACGATCCGGTATTTTTCAACTAATGGAATAAAAACAAATAAAGAAAGATACTGTAACGTTTTTGAAATAATAATTTTTTCGATTTACCATAGAAAGAACATATTTTTATAGTCATTTTAAAATTATGTTTGGTAGAGTTTTATTATTTTTAAGACATTAAATGTTATCCGCATTTAAAATGAATATTTCTTATTGTAGCATTTCTTTTTTAAAATAACATTTAAAATTTGAGAGTTAAATCTAATGTGTGAATAAGAAAACGATTTTTATTCTTTATATACTATATTTTTTCATGAAGTTAGTATAATATTTTTAGTTATTTTCATTAATTTCATTGTTTATTTAATAAACATATATGTGTGTGAAAGAGAAAATGTTTAATCAAGTTTATAAATATTAATTTATTAAAAAATCTCTTTTTCAAAGTCATTCAAAATTGTTACATGAGTAAATATGATATATAAAAAAATAAAAATGAAGAGACCATACATTAAATTTCAAAAAATGAAAATATATACAGGTGAGTCTAAATACTCATCTATAAACAAATCTGTGTATCACATTGAATGAGAGAATTTGAAGTGGTCTCTGCGGTCAGTAAATACGTATGCACGAGAGGTCACGCGTCCAGGGCCCGTGTATGTGATGGATATATGACGGTACGCGCCATGGCATATCATAACAGTAGCCCATTTGTCACAACGTGCGGTCGCTGCATGCGAAAGGATTGCAGACCACGTTTGCTCTCTCACCATTTAATGCGTTACAACATTGAGATTAGCAAAGGACTAAACATTGGTCTATAGGTCGGACGGACATTCACCAAAACATAGGTACGTGCGTGCACGTGCTTCTGTGTATGCGTATTATACAGGTTGCATTGTGTGGAAAGGGTTTACGATTGAATAATGATGTCGGTTATCCCATAATAGCCTCAGCTGTTTTGTGAGATTAGGTTTGTGTTTGATCGCAACGGGTACCTTTGTCTGTTGGTCGACAAAAGGATACTAGAACCCTGTTGCTTTTCAACATATTTGTTGTTTTACTTTCGACATAATTTTGTGATGTATACCAATTGGTTCACAAATTGGTTTTTATTGGATAAAATCTATTTTTGGTCAAAATTCAAAAAGAAGATTAGGACTAAGAATATAGTATTTAGTTTTTTACAATTTTGTTTATTTTTAATATATTTTAATTTTTTAAGATTTTACATAGGTTCATATTACAAAAATTCATTTAGTTAATGTTTTCTTTGCAATTACATTAGAAAAATTGTTTTTAAAATATTTTAGACACGTACTGTAAATATAATGACATAAAATGAAATGTTGACGTTATATTTTTAAAATTTCCATCGATTATAGAAATCACCTTAGGTCAGTATTTACGCCTTTAAAATTCGTATTGGATCTTACAGACTAATGGATTAAAAAATTCGAAAAGTGTTACGATCGTTCGTGTATTCTATCAGTCAAGTTAATTTTGACATATTGCTCTCGGTATAAAATCCATCACCAAAATTCTCACGAAACCGAATTCTTATTTCTGAGAAATGTTCATCGTGACTATCGAACGATTTCATAATATTACTTTTGACCAACTGAAAGAGTATCAAACGAATGAAAAAAAAAACGAAAACCTCCACCTCAAATGACAAATTTTATAGTGCGACAAGCAACAGTGTATGTGTAGAGTAATGCGGGTAGTAGAGGTAGCATTCAATGTTTCCGTTCTCGTATACTTCTTCATTCTATTCTGCAACGTCTTCGTTCTCGGTCGTCTGCCTTCCACTTCTTGTATACTGATATTCAGTGATGATGACGCGCGGAAAAAAAGTTATTTGAAATATTTTTCATGACGCGTCGTAGCGCTTGTGACGGCTGGTTGGCATCCCTGACGCGTTCCGACGCGAGAGCTCGGATGCTCGATGGAATGGGTGGGTGAATGCCATTCTTGTTGGTGGGTGAAATGGACTCAATGGCGTAGGTGCAAGACATGTTATGTGCGTTGACGTGGTCTTTTCAAAAAGATTGGTTTTATTTTTTTTCTTGACCTCTTTTTATTGGGAATATATTTTTAAAATCCATTCATACTAATATATATATATATATATATATATATATATATATATATATATATATATATATATATATATTTGTGAAGGAATAATAGAAAAGTATCGATTACTGTACATATTTGCAAAGAAATTTATTTCAAAAGAATATTTGTGAAAACTTTTCACGTTAACAAGTAAATAAAAGGAAAAAGTCCGTTGCAGGTTTCTTAAAGAAATATTTTGCTTTTTACATAAAAACAATATTAAGATGTTTGTTTCAAATACTAAAAACTTGAAAATTCTACTCTTTATAAAAATAATATATTTTTGGTATATCGAAATTGTTTCCTTAATATTTAATAAAAAATTTGTGCTTGAATTTAATATTGAATAATTATTGAATTGGTTATAATTTATTTACTTTCTTTGATAAGAATTTTGAAAACAATAATTTAAACTAATTTTCTCTTGCAGACTATCATATAATAAATAAATAAACATTTTGTATAAAAAATTTTAATCTATCATCAATTCCTTATATTATTCATAAAAATATGTTAAAATGTTTTTCATTAAAAGAAAGAAAAGTTTTTTAATGTTATTTATTTTTGAGTATTTTATTATTGATTTAAGAGATTATTTACTATAGTATTGACTAAAAATATAAATTTCAAAAAGTTCTCATCTAAAAATAATTTTGTTCTTTTTTATTATTTGAAATAGAATTATTGAAATATACTTTTTAAATCTTATTAAAAATAGATATATCAGAATTTTTTTCATACTTTGTAAATGTAATGAGTTATGATTATTAAATAATATCTGTTAGTTACATTTGATGAAAATGAAACAAAAAATGAAATAATTAATATCTCTATATTTTGGAATACATAATATGAACTAAGTTTCTTTATATGTACAGAATGCTAATATATTCTCTTTATGAATACATTTTTCAAAGTAATAATATATTCCTTTTTTTATTTAAAAACTAATTACAAGTATTCTTTTCAAAATGGCTTTTATAAAATAATTTAAAACGAGTAAAAATTGAAATAACTTCCTAAAAAGTACACTTGAAAATGTAAAAAGCTATCGAAAGCCATAGAACTGTTGTTATCAGTCGGTCATTTATGTTTGGTTCGAATGTAAAATGATTACAGAGAAAGTAGCAAGCGTATAGATAAATTATTTCATACAGTATCATCGCCACGCCACTGTAATGTACAGCTACAGTGGTGGTAAAAAAATGGGCTGCGGGGTAAAAGAACTATATAGATACTCTTTTATAGAGCAACAGCATGATATATAGATCTGTGTTCCGGGTGACGGGCGTGTGATTGAAAACGAAAGCATCTTCTGAAATTAAAATCTCGATGCGACAGTCGAACGTACTAAAAAAAACGTGTGTTGATAAATTGATGTGGTCGAGCGTGAAAAACACTCTTTTATGATCACTGATTCACCGATTCTTGTATTTTTCTTTTATTTTCTGATTGAATTGATTCTATATCTCCGTCGATCGAGCATTGAACAGAATTCTAAACCAACGTTATATATACTTTGGAATTTTTCATCTTTGAGTTTATACTTTTTAATCAGCGCTATATCAATAAAAGAACACACGTTTGACTTTAAGAAATGAAAGTTTGAAAATTTTTCAGTATTCAAGTATTATATATATATATATATATATATATATATATATATATATATTCAAAAATCTCTTTATATAATTTCTGAATAATTAATTTACTATGTAATGAATATTATCAATTGTTTCATTTTGTACTAAGGAGTTAATAGAATAAGTAAAAAATATAATTATTTTTCTATGAAATATTTTTTAAATAGTACTCAAATCATAAAAGAACATATAATTTAAATAAAATTTTATAAAATATTTTCAATGATCCAGTCCCTTTATATTTAATTTCATTGGCGAATTTCCTAACGATTCTGTCTTATCTGTTTATGGGTCTCTTCTAGTGATTTTTCATATCTCTTGGATCCCAATCAATATTTTATCTCGAATTCTCTTTATAAACTACTTTGTTAGTTTTTATAATGTAACAGAAATAAATAATAGTATTTATAAGTATTTAATTTTATAGTAACTTAAATATCACAAAATTGAAAAATTGTATGTTGAGAAAAAGTTTTTCCTGTTTATATAAAAAGTTATATAGGATTACTTATATATATATATATAATATGAAATTTTATATAACTTTATTATTTATTAAGTTATTTTTATTTATATTGAGATAATGACGAATTGAATTTTTGTCTTTCTTATGAAGATGAATGTAACGTAGTAATATTACTTGAATCATGTTAGTAATTAAAAAATAGAGATCATTTTAAAAATAACTAGTAAAATTGTGCACGTTCCATTAGAGAAATGCACTTTTTTGTACATCAAGTGGCGTCTCGAGTATCGATCGTCATGTTTCATTTCCACGATGTAATAAAACCTTCCAATTACAATGAGAGTTTTCTTCAACGCACCGAATAAAAAATACACACGAACGTTAATACTTAAACGTTGACTAATTAACTAGTACGTACTACTCCATTTAACTCGAGTTGACATCGAACCGAAACCACAAAAAAATGAGAGCGCGCGCCATTCCTTTTTTCACCCGACAACAAGTACCTATTACACCGAAGAAGAGACGCGAGAGCACATTCATAATAAATCATCTATTCACGATGCAGTTGTCGACTGTGGATATCTTCAGCCTATCTCGACCACTTTTCAAAAAAAGGGGGATAAAAACTTGTATTAAAATCTATTTACAATCAGAACCGCTTGATTAATGGAGCAGGAGCCACGAGCGGGATACGATGAGGGCGATAGAGGGAGGGAGGAGGAACATTCGGCGAGCAAGTAAAAGCGAAGCAAGCTCGAGCTATATCAAAATGAGTTATTAGCGACGTTCATTCCGACGACTATATTGCGACCAAACGACAGCCTCCACTCGATATCTGAATAAAGAATGGAAAACGGGGTACGGAATGGATGGATGGAGTCGAATCGTTTTCAACAGACACATAGAGAGTCAATGACATACAATTGTATGACGTCGGCGTATTATACATTTTCAGCTGACATCGTCGATGATTGCATCACGTATCTGTCACGCTGTGCTGAAATTGTACGCGCGTGTGGAAAGGGTCGAACCAGTGACGGTAGGGGTCTTCGCCGCCGGCTGCGTACGGTTTCGCGGATCAGAGGTAGCCATGCCAGTGGCTATGTTAGTGGTAAGGGGTTCATTTATTCTGTTACGCCACGTCGATGTGGGTTACATGCATGAAAGATGAGACGTAGCCTAGTTGAATTTTTACTTTCATTTCATTTTTTTTTTGTTAAATTGTCTTTTTTCGGGAACAATTTAAATGTAGCACCCGCAATGGGTGGAATTTTTTACGTTGTTGTTACGTCCATGGTAAATTTTATGAGAATGGAGCTTATTCTACCTACCGTACTGGTTTCGTTTGATGTACGTATGTGGGTATACATCGGTCAGTTTATTTATATATTTATGTTATTTTTATATTTGTTCGACGATTGCTTTAATATGATGACGGTTAATTTATTTATATGTAATTTATCTTTGTGAGTGTTTTGTAAGCAAGTTATAAAATTTTTCACAAATCATTTCGTTACTTTTTGTTTCATTATATATATATATATATATATATATATATATATATATATATATATATATATATATATTGTGTGTGTATGTAACTGCAATATTTCATTTTTTGTAGTAAATTATATACTACCAAAAGTGAAATGTAAAGTTACAAGAATAATATAAAGAGTAGTAAATGAATTTTGTTTTAATTAAATAATGAAAATAAATTTGACTATGGAATAAAAAATATGATAAAGAAAATAAATCTGCTATGTTAGTAAATTATAAAAAATTAAAAATATTCTTTCCAATAGAAATTTATACACAAAAAATATAATAAATTGTTAATTGAGCGCAGAATCTTTTTTCCTGAATATAAACTCTATTACAGGATAGAAACAATATTGTTAATTTTGATAAAAAGATTTTTTTTATAATATAATATATATATATATATATATATATATATATATATATATATATATATATAATAACAAACATATACATAGATGCTTCAATTTAATATTATGTAAAATAAATTGTAAAAATTTGGCAGAGACCATATACAAATACCATAAAATTTATACAATTGTTCAACAATCATTTTTAGTTTATACCCCTTAGTTAAAAATAATACCCAAATGCTTTTAGGACAAATCTTCTAGTATTAGAGTGTAAGAAATTTCAAATAGGTTTCAAATTGAATATATTACAATGAATGATAATATATATATATATATATATAAAATTTTCAGTTAAAAAGTAAACAAGTCTGAGCTGGACCATAAAAGCTTTATTTACTTTATTTATATCAATTCACCTTACTTATTGAGACATATGTCTCAACATTGAAGTTACTAACATAATAACTTGATCATAAAACAACTTTGTTGTACGAAGAAGAATATGAGAATATTTTACATCTTTTACTCAACTTAAAATGTCTTCTTTTTATTATTTTCTTTTAAAGCTTCGAAAAGAATAAAATGATGTAGAGAAAAGTTAAATAAACTAAAGAGAGCTGTTATATATGTCACAAGAAATAAGTAACTTTAGATGTAAATAATATTTGTGTTTTTATTGGTAAAAATGGAAAAAAATATTTTTTTATTATTGAAAATTGTTTATGATTTTAAATAAAATTTTAATTTTCATAGGATAAAGTAAAACAACTTTGATTTTTTTAAGTAGTTTTTTATGATTTTGATAAAAAAATAAAAATAGTTATGAATATACAAACACACATACACACACACACACACACACACACACACACACATATATATATATATATATATATATATATATATATTTGAACAAAAGGCATTGAAATTTTGTAAACAGTTCTGAGCTGCTTAAAATAATTCTAGATTTCAATTGTTAAAATTCTATATTTAAAAAAAAATTGGTAAATTTCATATGATGTTTCCATAAAAAATAACTGGTATATTTTTATAAAATTTTAATAAAATTTGTTCCTTTCTTAAATATTCTCTTTACAATTCTGGAAATTTTTTTAATTTAACTTGTCTAAGTAACAGTAACGTTTGTGTGTAGATAGGTGCTCAATTTTTACAACGTTGTGACTAAAATATTAGATATGATTAATTTTTATTAACTCCGTTAAAAATAAAATAGAATTTACTATTAGAAATATTTTTTTCGTTACTAATGTGTTATTCGTGCGATTTTGGCGAATTTTTGAATATGGATTATTTATTGCAGGTGTTTGTTACGTTGTTTCAAATACTCATCATCGATATTTTGTGAATATCTTTGGAACGGTTAATTAGATTTCAATTTTTAATACAAAATTTAAAAAGAAATATTTCCTATAACAGATTTTTTTTAAAAAAATTAATTTTTTTTTGTAGCCATAAATAACATTTACTTTCGATATTAATATATCATCGCCTCTAGCAACTACACATGAAACAACACTGCTATATAGCTAAAGGTATCAGAGCGAAACGGACGTTGGTTTTCGATTACTATATGGTCAAATTCGCGGAATTGGGAAACGTATTTTTCGAGAAAAAACTCAAGAACTATATATCTTAATTTTTCGGCGAAAATTTTCAATTGCTATAGAATATAAAATATATTAAATTCTAATTTTTTCCCTGTAATTTACCTGTTACAATATGATCTTTGAATAATCTACCCTCACACTAATCATTTATTTTCTCTCATGTATTTTTTTTCTACTTTTTCCATACAATACAATTCTGAATCCCTCACTGTGACATAAAATAAATAACCTCTACAGTATTGTTTGAATTAATATTTAAAACAATCCATTTCGATTACCATTAATATTAATTGAGCCGTTTTAAAGCATACGTGTCGCGTACGTCCGATAAATTCGTACGAAAAAAAAGTACACAGTCAAGTTTTATTACTCGACAATCTATTCTATTCAAATTCGTTGCTACAGTAGTACATTTACTTGTTCAGCTAATTAACACATTTCACATAATTACTACATTACCTGTACGGTAGTGCACGCACACGAAAAACAAATTCTATTCACAGAACTGATTCAGGTGGACATTATATCGAAATTTTTTCGTGATAGCTTTTTCGTGTCAACAGGACGATACGACTTGATTCTAGGGTGAGTTCAGCTCTTGATTGAACTCTTATTTGTATATATATATATATATATATATATATATATATATATATATATAAATTATTGTTGTTAATATATGGAGCTTTACGTGTACATGTTGATTACATATAGAGTCTGTTTGAAAAATGATTGCTTTGGGGGTAGAGTTTCATGTTTAAGTTTTAATTGCTCGATTTTAGTATGGTATTTCTTTTTTATTGCGTTGTTCGTTTATAAATAAAAGATCAATCAAATAATGATACATATCGGTTATTATAACAGTATGTAGTTTTTTTTACAGAATAAAATAAAAAGTAATCTCAATTGTATCAGGATATTATTAGGAAATTAAAGTACATTAATTTTGTAAAAGAAGTTTGATCTAATCATATAAAAGATGTAATTTATATTTAAAATTATGTTTACTGATTATTATGGTAAATTTACATTAAATTAGTTGAACAATTAGTGTCTAAATTTTTGATTAAGATGTATTAATATAATTGTATATTGTTGAATACAAGGTCAGCAAGAATAAAAATGTTTTAACAAAGAAATTGTTAATTTTAACTTTTATTAAAATTTGAATATATTTATCAAAATTCATTTTATTATACAGTTTTTGAATATAACCAAGCTAAAATAAAATGTATACTTATACGTTTTTTTTTGTTAAATTCATACAACCAACATTTAAAAAAGATCTAAAAATTATCAATAATCAATATAAATTTTATCAAGATTTTTGTACAAACACTGAAATTAGGTCATTAAATATATAATGATTTTATTTATAAATTTTAATAAAATTTAATATTTTTCATTACAATTAGGAAAAAATGAAGCAATACGTACATTAAAATTTGTATTTTAAAATAAAAAAACTTTTTAAAAATTTCTAGTGAAGTATAAATATGCGTTTTTATCAATCAATATATTTTTTTAAAAAACAGTACATTTTTACATGTCAGTTATACACGTGTGAGTATACAGAGAGATATACCTGCGTCGTAAAGCATTATTATGAACCAAAACGACAACATAGGACTATAACGAGACAGATACAGTGGAACGAATGAATCGATTAGCAATTACATTTCAATTAGTACACAACATAAGTCCATATATGTATAACAATACAGGTGCGTACGAACGTACATGTATGTGTGTGTAATGTAACGAATGGGAATCGAACAAGCGTTTCGTGCCCTTATTCGTTTTGCACAATGGAAACCGGTAATGAGAAAGTGGCAGGGAACTGATGTGAATCCCGTGTGTGGTAAATGTAACCTGGTCAAATTGATTTCTACCCCTGGTAACTATTTTTTTTATTCGATCCATTGTCGTATCGTCAATTTGGTATTGGTTGTTTTATAAAATCAAAATAATGAGATTAAATAAATCGTACATATATATATATATATATATATATATATATATATATATATATATATATAAAGAGAAAAAAATTAAATCATATATTTATAATAATTTATTTTTCTATAGTATATTTATTGGATTAACATATATACAGAATTGAAATATTTTTTGAAAAAGAAATTATACAGAAAACATTTTATAATATAGTAATCTCTTAATGAAAGGAAAATAATAAAAAAACTATTATGATTGAAAATTTTATTCTAGATTTCACAAACATAAAATCTTTTAATTAAAAAAAATATTACTTTATTATCTATTTTATTCAAGATCTTAGAATCATTGCGTCTGTTATATTTCTATATAGAATCTTTTATTATAGTCATATATAAAAGAGATGTACAGATATGAGTATACAGAAATTAAATAACTGTATAAAATTGCTTTATTTACAAAAATAAAATTCTATTATGTTGTATTTTATTATTTAATTATCTGAGAATTATTATTTAAAAGCTTTTAAAATAAATTAAATTTTGTGTTAATAATAATGAAAAAATATTTGTTATATTTAGAATTATTTGTTTTAAGTCAGTTATTTAAGATTGAAATTAAATGTGTAAACTAACATCAGTATTTTACTTTTTTTTAAAAAAAATTATTTATTTTTTGAATGTGTGATATTTTAATAGCATAAAGAATTCAAATAAATAGTTAATTTATTTTAAAAATATCTAAGTAGATATAATTACGTTCTTATTAAATTATTAACGTTTTCATTAAATTACTAGGTAAAAAAGATGTTTTTATTGAATATGAAATAAAAAATTCAACAGTTTTTCAATTGTGATATATTTGAAAGTAGAAATAAACTGAAACATAAATCGTTACTTTATTTAGTAGGTTCCTTTATCCAATAGGATGACAATGATATATACGTGTCTAAATATGTTTCAGTTTGAAGGGCAATTGAAAAATTTCTCGAAAACATATAAGGAACAAGTATCAGAGGCAAGGTATACATAGAAGTATTGGTTAGTAGACTGGCGTCAGTATACCGTATACCGTGCAACAAAAAAAGAGCTTTTTTCCAGCTATAAATTTTCCGTTCAGCGTAACGGGTTTTTAAGTCTCTGCCAGCGTGGCAGATTCTTTATACGTTGCTTTTTCCAGCGGCACGTTTAATCATTGCGGTGATTCACGGTGTCCACGTCCAGGTGTACGCGTCGACGACACACGTGCGCCGCTATGTTTCTAACCAGTAAAAGTGTACGGGAACAATCTCACAAAACCGTAAAAGCTCTTGATCAGTTTACTGCTTAATTTTAAGCGCGACACGTTATATTTTCATATAGTTCGGCGTACAGCGGAACCGAGACCGAATGCGTGCGGATTTTTC
Organism: Neoneuromus ignobilis; assembly: GCA_029203775.1. Lineage (NCBI taxonomy): Eukaryota > Metazoa > Arthropoda > Insecta > Megaloptera > Corydalidae > Neoneuromus > Neoneuromus ignobilis. The sequence goes on along the minus strand of CP092094.1, from coordinate 14,312,634 downwards.
CCTCTTTCATATATTTTTCAGTGCGCGCGCGCGCACGCTTATTTTTACGCTTCTGTTTTCGTTTTGGATGTCGTTATATGAGACTTAATGGGGAATAATGTGTATTTCTTGATTTATCGACCGCGCGGTATAAAGTTTGCAACTCTAAAAAACGTCTCTTGTTGTTTTAAAACAAACTTGGTACGTTCAACAGAGATATTGCCACTTTGGTTTGATTAGATACTTTTTTATGTTGTTTACTTTGAATATTGTTCATTTGTTGTTACAGTAAGTTCGACCTATTTTTTACTTTTCTTATTCAATAATGGAAGTACATAAAACTATTGTATAGAAAACTGATTAAAAAATCATTACAGAATGTTCATAATTTAATATGTAAAACGATCTTGAGTTAGGTAACTTCGTAACAGTTTTGTATTATATCATTCACAAATATTTACCTTCAAGTATCGCAATTATGCTTTAAGATATAGTTCATTATTTTTTTATTTTACTATTTTTTTAATTATTAATTTATATCTTTTATATAGTCACTTTTTTAGAGTTAATTCAATTAATTACAAATTAAGTTGTTATAGATAGATTAAATTATTTCCAAATTTTAAAATAAACATTTGTATTTGTAACGTTTAGAAGTATAAACATATTTATTTTATTGGAAGAATTTCTAATTAAATTTAAATTCTTAATTCATTAATATATATCATTAAGTCTCATTTGGATCATCCTATACATATTTTAGAAAATTCGAAAATTAAATTATGCGTAATTATTAATGAAATAATACTATAATTATATTACATATTGATGTATAATAATAACTCGAATGTTCCTGTTCAATTGGATACTAATATCATATAGAATAAATTGATTAATTGATTTAATATACTTCAGTGAAATCAATAAAAAATTCAAATGAAACTTTTTTAGAAAGAAACTATTATATTTCTGTCCTAGGCAACAATATTTTTTATTCATTTACATCAGTAACGTAATGTAAATATTAAATTATATTTAAATGATTGGAATATTTGCAAAAATAAATTTAAATTTATTTACAGTTACAACATTTTCATAATAGTTTAATTATTTGTTTCATTACTGATAAATAGTTAAATATAATTAATATTTTAACCTACTTGTGGATTAAAATTGGATATAGTCACAACTGAGTGGTAAGCACGATGGTTTGGTAAATATTTATCAAGTTGGTAATATTTAATTATAGTTTTCCATATATACACATTTATACATTTTATTATTTATATGTGAGATTAATATATGTGTGATTTTATATGTGTGATATATATAAATAATATTTTTAATCATATTTTAAAATTCTTAGAAAGCAATTATAAAAATTATTTGATGATTATTAAAAAATAAATTTATTTTTCTGTAACATTCCAACTTTAATTATTTCAAAAATCACGTTTAAAACCAGAATAGATTTCTTTAAAATGAAATCTACAAACGAGATGAATATTTCCAAGAATATTACCATTTATCACAACGTACGGTATTATTAAAACCATCAAAACCATCTGTGGATATAAACTATGAAAACAACTAAAACCTCAGACTGGATGATTAACGAAGCGTCAAGATTCGAATCTAAGACTTATTGAATGGAACGCGACCACACTATTAAATATAATGTAAACATTGTTCATATATCTTCTAACTGTGTGTAAATGTCAAATGACCATTCTCATTTGTAGAATTTAGCGTTTGGTTTTATTGATTTAAACATGTTTAATGTTGAGTAAATTTCATTATACATGACACGTTTTGTAGTAAGTTAATGATTTTACGATTAGATAATATATTCAGTTTGATCAAATTATTAATACATCAATTTACACATATTAGGAATTATATTCTATTGAGTTCATTAACAATAAATTGAAATTAATTTTATAGATTTTTTTTATTAAAATACAGATATTCAAAAGTGTATAATTTTGTTTTATTGTTCATTTTTAAATACATTTCTTTTAATATAAAAAAATATTATCATTATTTTATGAATGATTAGAAAAATTATTTCTAAAAAAATATTCATATAATTTGAATTCTAGTTTTTCTCAATTAATCATTGGTACTGTTTGAATAACATTTTAAATGAAATTTTTATTTCTAGTAAAAAAATTAATATTTCCATTATTAATATATTTATTATTCAAACACTTATTGAATTATTTTTCATTAAAAGACTTGTTTATTAAAACATTAGTATCGTTTTAAATGAATACACTATTATGAAATATCATAAATAAAATTAACAATTTTATTAATAATTAATTAAGTTAGGAATTTAATTAAAAAGAAAAAATAGAACTTATCTAAAATTTATGTTCAGTATTTTGTATAATGAATCTCAAGAGAATAATTAAACAGGAACATTAACAATTTTATAACTACTTGTAAAGGTTATATTTAATAACACTAAAAGGTATAAAAAAGGTATTTATTATTATTAAATTTGTTTGTTTAAATAAAAAGCTCATTTAGATATGATACATTGCACAAATTATATTAAAATTTGTTTGACTATTATTATTTTTAAATTCCAGTGAGAATTTTTTATCACTACGAGTTTTATCTATAAATTTTCTAAATGTCTACTACAGTTGATAGGTATATTAAACTAAACTTATACATTTTCATATTGTTTTTACTTTATTAATTAATTATACAATATTAAGAGCTATAAATTAACACAACGCTAAAATATATTACAACAAGCTGTCATCATCAGAGTAAAGTTAGTTTTGTTTTAGTATTGACAAGTACTTATTAGCGTTGTATACAATTATTAGTGTTATATAAATTATTGCCGTTCAGTCCCATGCCAGTTTATATTACTATTAGTAACGTGATAATCAATATTGATTGACTGTCAGTCTTTGTTAAGAAAACAATTGTACGTTTAACGCACATAGATATCAATAATTTATAAAAATTGATATATTGATTACATAATTAATGTTTTGTGCGTTCTTTTTTGTATTTGGTAATTGGAACAAATGTTTTCTTTACTGTTTTTGTACGTTTAATTGGGAAACATAACAGTTATTTATATAAATTAATTTGTTATATGTTTTCATAGATACATGTTTTCATGTGAGAAATTAATTAAAATGATTTAAAGTTTAATAATGCATATAGGAATAATAAATATATATATTGTTATACTTAATTAAAAATATTTATAATATATTCATACAGTTTTAAATACAATCTCGGTTAAAATAGTTTCTTATAAAAAATATTGTTTGTTAGTTTTTTATAAAAATAACAATATAAAAAAATAAACAGAGTAATCCTCGTCATTAAATTAATGCCATCAATAATATGAAAAGAATAGATTGTAAATAAAATAATTCATTTTATATTCAAATTAATTTCAATTATATATGTATATATAAATATATAAAATATAAATTTAAATCACATACGCGATTTCAAATTTTATTTTATTTTATAAAGTGTTATTTTATTGTATTTCATTATTCCAATAAAATTATCATTGTGACGTAATTACGCCATTCCTTTCATATATTTTATTGATACAAGCTTGTATATAAGCACATATATAAACATGTTTATATATATATATATATACTAATAATTACAATCATTATAAATTTAATTGCATGTCAAACTTTTTAATCATTAGGAATAATAAATTTCATCAAATTTAATTACATTTATATATATATATATATATATATATATATATATATTCTCGTAGACGTACGTATATATGTTTGTATGTATGTACGTTTATAGAAATATATGAATATTATACAAAATTGAATGCTAATTGAAAATTGATAAGAAAGGTCGTAAACATCAAACGACACATGTCGCATGATATATACGTGTTAAATTAATTAATTTGATTTTAATAAATGATTAATAATACTGAGCCGGCTAGAGATGTACAGTTCGACCGATTGAAAAATATTGTACATATTGAATATATATATATATATATATATATATATATATATATATATTTATAAATTTGTTGTTTGTGTAGAAAAACCACGAATTCTGGTGTGTGGAAGTAATTGTTTTTTGATCACAACATGGTCGTTCAGTGAAACGTGTTTGTATATTTGAAATTAAAATGCAAAATCGTTTATTTATGACCCGTCATGATTTTTTCCGTGAGAAAAATGAGAAACAATTCGTTTTGATCTAAAATTGAATATGTGAGGAATGATGGGAAAACAAATATGGTGTTTATTAATTCGTTGTTAATAATTATAAATGAAAATAAATATTTTTTTCCATATATTAAAAAAGAATTAAAATTATATATCAAATAAAAGAATGTATGTATATAAATTGATACTAATTATTAAGAAGGTTTTTGAATCAAATATTAAATTTTTTATCATATTTTTTATATATTGAAAATAAAAAATGTTTTAATATGTTATAATTTTCTCTTCATTTTAATTAAATTAAATATAATTTTTATCTATGATATTTGAAATTTTGCTGATTTGTGTAAATCAAAATATGTTTTTTAAAAAAATTAATACCACAACATATAGTGTTATATATTACATGAAATGGTTGTGTAATAAATGTAAATTTAATTTAGTAAAAAGTAATATAAATAATAATGAAATATTCATATATTGTTCCTGACGAAGTACATTTAACAATTATTTATTTTTATATATATATATATATATATATATGTTAAGAAAAAAATATTAAAATATTCTGAAATAATTTAAATAAATAAATATTTTCATTTCACATATTTGAGATTTTTTTAATATTCATATTAAAAAAAATAGAAGAAATATATTCAAAACATATATTCCACAAATAATAATACTCCTTTTATTGTTATTTAAAGTCGAAATCAATATCAATTCTCCATTCAAAAATCATGATAAAAACCAGTAGTTCATAATATTGAAATAAAATCACAATGGTAAAATCCGTAATTTTTACAGCACAAGTGTAAGTAACTACCTGTATATGTTTATATATATATATATATATATATATATATATATATATATATATATATATAAGTATACAAACGAAAATTAACAATCTATGAACGTGCGGTGAAAAAGCTCTTCATCAATTTATTTTTCGAATATCCCTACGCGTACGTCAAGCACAGACAACGGCCATCCATTGAACGTATTGTGTAATTTTTTTATATGTTTCCAGACCGTGACTCCCCGTTTTTACTGCTACTGGTAACATTCGGACGGGATTAATTGACTTTTTTTCGTGTTTTATGCGATGTTCGAAACATTGGTATTTATAACGAATTATTATATATATATATATATATATATATATATATATATATATATTCTCCATTCTCTCCTTACATGGCATTAAAGTGTATTAAAACGTATTGGCCTATGTACACATACTCAATAAAATATCGTTCGTTTTTTTTATATACGTGTGTAGCCACAATCATCAAAATATATAACGAAAGTTTTTTATATATGTTTTCGTAATTTATTTCAACTGATCTATAAACACGTTTAATTATTAATGGGGATCTCATGTTTCTTTCATATTAAAGTTATTCAGTTACTCCTGAGTTTGAATGAATAATTTTACTGTAAATAATTGTGTACAAAAAATATTAATTGGTATTTTTTTTACCAATACACAATTATTCATTAATTTATTTACTTGGGTGTATTCATATATTAGTTGAAATAAATGAATGAAATATGTAAATACCTTCTACTTATATTTCAAGTAGAAATATATTTTCCTCCTAATATATGTTTCTTTTCGTCGTATCAGTAAAAACAAAAATGTCATCATTTTTTCTAGGAAAAGACTTATTCTTTTATATTAATTAATTGTTTTCCAATCAACTTCTCAGAAATGATTCTTTGAGAGAATTCTATCAAAGGGAAATAAGTTGTAAAAAGAGCTGTTTTGTTCATAACAAAAATAAATTTATCGTAATTCGAATGTCGTGTATTCTGTTTGTTGCCAATTCGTTAATTAATTTAATTAACAGCAGATTTATGTATAATGTTTTAGTCAAGAATACAAATATATTTTTTTATCATTTCTAAGATAAAATATAAGACGTTAAAATATAATCTCAGTTCGTCTGAAAATATTTCTGTGAAATACTTTTGAATTGATATATAAGATGATTATGGAATTAAATATTGTCAAAATAGCAAAATAGGTCTCAGAATGAAGAACTTACCAACATTTGCTTAATGAATTTGTGTATATTGAAATAATTTAATGAAAATAATTTTTGTATGACTGTTATTTTAGTCATTATTGAACATAATTATTTTATAACATAAAATATTCACAGAAAATTATGTTCATTAACATACGTCTTCTAGTATTTGTATTAATATTGACTTAATTTAAAATTAAACCAATTTACTAACTAACTTTATTCTTAAGAACGTTATTACCAGAGTTAAGTAATTAGTCCTTTAAAATAATAACTCGAATGTAGACTTTACTATAATACATCTTGTATATATATATATATATATATATATATATATATATATATATAAATATAAAATATTTTGAATATACGTGTATTATTGCATATTCTGCATTGCCCATTATGAAAATAGGCCTTTAATTACAGCTATAACTATTGGTTAGTGTTAAAGACACTAACAGACAATTACCTTGTCGTAATGCGGACTGCGGCTTAACGCTAACAACCGGAAACAGCATGTTGTGCCAGACGTAGTCGTCTACAACAAACGTACATTACGACTAAATGCAGATGTACTCAATATAATTGGGGGTGTGGAGTACGAGATAAACGTATTTTGTATCAAATGCAAAATGAGTTTATTACTGGTGGAAGTCTGTTCTTAGACTTGCAAAATATTCATAAATGTAAAGCCTTATTATATATATATATATATATATATATATATATATATATATATAAATTGATGATTTCATATGATTTTGTCAAGAAAAATATTACATTTTTTATTATTTTTCAACTCAATGAGAAATATTTTTATCATATATTTGATTTGTGTGTGTTGTCAGATTGTTATATTTCCAACATACTTATTGGTATCAGGCTTTTTATTTTCTTTCAGTCTCTTCATTTTTCCTTAATACAAAAACACCCAGCTGTCACTCAAATGTCTTTCAAAAATGTCAAAAATACAATAAGCTAATATCAGTTTCACGAATTGAAAATTTCAATTGTAAGACGTCTATGATATATTTATATTTAAAATGCATGACATAAGTTAAATGTAAATGTTATTTAAAATTCATTTATAATAAATCTAAGTAAATTTTGAATTTAATTATGAACAAAAAATATTTTTAAATATAAATTGAAAAAAGTAAATCTTTTATCAATATACGAAAAATTATGGAAATATGTTTGAAATTTTTTTCGTATGGTAAATATAAAATAATTTTTTAAATTTAATATTTAAGGATCTTTTATACCATTTATAATTGAATAAAATTCAATTTTATTCTAGAATTAATCTAATTTGAGTGTTTATTTTTTTATTTATTTATTTACTAAAAAAAATATTATATGTTTTAATTACAACTTATAATATTAATTCTTTTTTTTAATTCACTTCTTTGTATTTTATTGTAAATTATTTAAATGTGCTTTCATCTAATTACATTATTTCTTCAAAAGAAAGACGTTTATGAAGTTTTTTTTCACATTTTAAAACTATTTTATACTAAATTTAAGATTATTTTAATTGATGATTTCTCTTTCATTTTAGTATTCATTAAAATATCATTTTTGAATAAGTAAATACTATATCGAAAATAGTAAATTAAGTAAAATTATTTCTATACTAGTGAATATTATTTTCAATTTTTAATAATATTTATTTAATATTATTATTTTTTAAAAATAAACAAAAATGAAAATTTTTAACAAATTTTTTCTTTGAATTTAATTTTAAGAAATAATATCTTAAATGTTGAAAATTATTTTTGTAAGAAATTAATGATGTTTTTTAATTTATATCATTGTGTATTTAACTTGAGAAAAAAATATAAAAGTTTTCAATACTTCACAACCATCGCGACGTTGTGAAATAAAAATATCTTGAAAGTAATTTCTAGAGAGAAAACTAAGAATATATAAGAATATTGTTCGTGTTTTCGTTCATATATATGTTTATGTGTAAGTACGCAATTCTCGAAGGGAATAAAAAATGAAAACACAAACTTCTCACATCAAAAAAGGTGCGCATTTTAAATTAAAATCAAGAAAAAGAAAATATTTTATAAGCAAATCTAATTAAATTTCCTATTTGCGAACTTGTTTATTTTCTACGTTACATATTTAATGCAGGTAAAAACGAATTTATGAAAAAACATCATCTTCAGTACATAAATATATTCATCACATGCAAGTGTAAAAATAAATTACACAGACTTTCATAAAAAAAGTTTAAAATGAGTTTTTCGCGTGTATGAAATTAGAAATATTCCCACGTCAAGAGACAGATATAGTGCATGGGCCGCAAATATAAATGTATATGTATGCGAATGCATAAATTTTTACCACGAACATTCGTGGCTGGCCATCCGCCCACTAAATGCAAAATGGCGTGATTTCGTTGATACGGACACACGTACGATCGTCATTCGTTGTATAATGACCTAACGACGTGGATTCCTCGATCCCATGGTTCACTCATTTACTCATGAAATATCAAAATATCTTACTTGTTAATTACAATTAGAGCAAGTGATTATTAATTCTATAATTAGATATTTTGGTGAATTTTATTTAATTAAAATGGTAATTCTTCACACCTACAACAGTTTCTGTTGACAAAAGTACATTCTAAAAACACTGCACTGTTTTGCATACTAAGTGTGTTTTTGCTATACTGATTACAACGTAGTTCACAACATTCAATTAGTTTCCTTTTGTAATGGAGAGCTTTTCAAAACGTCTACTCAATTTGTGCTGGTTTTATTAATATAAGAGATCATATTAAAACCACCTACTCTATTTTCCTATTGCTTCATATATTTCATACGATATATAACTAGTTCTTTAGCATGTAGTTATTTGTTATTTCACTCTTCATCTTGATTTTGTAGTTGTTGAATGTAATTGATTTTTGAATAAATTTCTTATCTCATTATAATATTAATTCCGAACTTCCATATTTACGTATTGTTTACAAAGTGTTTTTCTTTTTAACTAAATAATATTCATGAAAACATATTTCATACATTCAAAACACAAGTGTACATAACAAAAACTAATAATACTACATTACCTAGAATATTAACTAAGTTTTCACTGTAGTGGTTTTAACAAAGTTCACAACGTTTAATTAAATAATTTTATATGTTCTGTTTTTATAATAGACGAAAACTATATGTAAGTTGTTTTTTAATTAAGTATTATTATATATTATTTTTTGCAAAAAGTAATTTATTGGAATATTAATTTTTTCAAATATTTTTTATATTATTTCCTTTTTTAAAAAATATCTAATAAAAAATATTATTAATTTGACACAAAATAATTATTTATGTTTAAAATATAAATGCATATTTTTTTAATTCAATTTTAGTTTGTAGTTAATTTTTTTACATTAACTAAAAATTTGATTTATATGTAAAAGTATTTTTGACAAAAGATAAGCTATGTATGAAAATATCACGAAGAAAAGAACACAATCATTTCTTTTGAAATCGTTCGAATTCCCATATGTCATTTTACTAAATTACTTAGTCGAAAATCTATGATTTTATCGAGAGAATAATAATATTAAACATATATATATATATATATATATATATATATATATATATATATATGTATGTATGTATGTATGTATGTATGTATGTGTGTGTGTATGTGTGTGTATTTGTGCATGTTTGTATAAATTCGAAAAAAGTAAAACACGAAAACTACGGAAAGATATCCCGCAGACATTGATGTCGAGTATTTACTGACCACTTAGTGACCCTGTTGAGAACTTTAGTGAAATTGGACTACCATTATTCTGCTGACCACACAAGACTTGAAGTAAACAAGATGGGAACAAACTTTGCGTTGGCGGGACGTAAAACTTTAGACCGTCGTCTCTAGTTTGACCGTTGCTCCTCACTTCACCGCTACTGTGCATGTTCTATTTAATTCTTTCTTTCTTATTATCGAATGTGAAAAGTTACCATGACGTACACATTTTTTTTTTCATTCGCTATATATATAGGGAGAGAGAGCGAGAGAAAGAGATTGTACAAATTCTTCTAACAATATATAATTTAAATAAAACGGATTGGAAATATCGTAAATAAGATTAATTTTTAATTTATTTAATTTAGTTTTTATAAAAACAAGTTTTTAAATAAAAATTAATTGAAATGTTTATACATATTTTTTGCTTTAATGTTTGAAAACTAGAAAATAAACTTCTACATTAATAAATGTATAGTATTTTTTCCAAAACTAATTAAAATAATTAGCTTATTGTTTCTGTACTAGAAAATATATAATTTATATATACATATGTAAATTATTTATAATAAAACCATATATTTAAACATAGGTAATTATTAATTAAAATGTGAGTATAAACTTTTTCATAAAACAACACATATTTTTCTATTACTAGTTTTAAACAATTTAAAACAATATATTTCTTTTTTCGTCAAATTTTCATTTTATACCAAATTTAATAATTTATTTTCCGAATAAATCTGAATTTATTCAATTATTATTTCTGTTATATATAATTGTTAGTTCTAGAATATTTTTTCATTCATTTATAAAAACTAGTACTAAAAACTGAAACTGAATGAAAATATATTATTCTATGATATATACAACTTCATTTTAAAAAAATGATGTATTTTTAATTGGATAATTTTATTTTAGTTTATTGATAATAAAGTGTTTGTATATTTTTTTTATATGAAATACTAGACAATAAAAATACATCTCGTTATATAACAAACAATCATTTGATGATAATTATATCCATTATTTGATGGCAAAAATGCACTATTTTTATTATATATATATATATATAGCTATTATTTAGACTATGAAATAATTTATAATTTTAATAATAGAATGACATGAATATATTATATCATATATTATAATAAATAATTTGGTTCATTCCATTATTATGTTGATTAATTCCACAATATATAAAAATTTTGATATATAGTTAAAAAAACATGTTCAAAAAAATAATACTACTTCATTTTTTGTTTCGGATATAAGAAGAAAATAATTTTCAAGTATTTATTTTTTCGGGGTAGTAAGTTCTATACACAATTGGAATCTTTCCAAGTTTCTAGTAATAATATAACAGCATGATGCAAAGCATATATTCATATATTATTTTAACGAAGTAATGACAAAAAATTTTGTATAATTGATATTCATTTAATAGAAAAATTTAAAAATCGTAATATTTTTTTAATTGATGCATTATTTAAATACAAATATATAAGTATTTATATTTATGGAATGAAATAATATTTTTTTATTTATGATAGCATGTTATGTTTAAATTAAAAAGTTGCTATTTTAAATGCAAATTAGGGAAAAATATATATCATCACATATATTAAAATATACAGTGAGAAATGTATACATAAAAATAGCTGTATAATAAAATTTTCTTTGCATTTTACATAGAATTAGGATTGTAAAAAAATAATTATTATTTTTTTTGAATTGTTTAATGATAAATGTTAAGCATTGCTATTTTAATTTTAATGTTTCCTTATGTCATTTTCTTTTTTATTAAATTTCTGACGAGTTTTTGATCTTGAATATACAACGGTAGATATTTTAATTATTCATTGCACGGTTGCTTCTGTTGTACACTGCACTCAATCTTTTGTATAGATATTCTTCTCTGACTATAAAAGACTTTCTGTTCGGGACTAGTACACGTTCAAAATCTTTGACTTTTTTGTATATCCGACGTGTAGAGAAATTTTGATTTGTTCTGTAAATAAACACCAGTTTTATATTTTTGGCTGAGAAATACATTTTTATTTTTGTGTAGAAAAATAATCGTGTTTGAAATGCAGAAATTGGTATGAATATATTAAATATGTTTATGGTATATATAATGATTAATCATATATATGAGTATGTACATATTTAAATAGATGAAAATTTTAAAAGTATATAAAAAATAAGTAAGCTTTTTATGTCTGTATTATTTGATAACAGATATTATTTTAGACATGAATAAATGGCTGTCAAGATTTTAATTTACTTCTAAAATAAATTTTGACATTTGCGTGCCAAATAACTTTTTCAATACATTTAAGATGATATTTTATTTATGTATTAACAGATAGGGTAATTACAAAACTATTATTATAATACAAGCATAATTTTTTAATGAATATTTATAATAATAAAATAGTTAAATAGTATATTAATTGGTCTTATTACGAAACATTATATTGTTAAACATAAAATGAAATTTAATTAGTAATTAAATATTTATAATAGTGTTATTAATGCAGATACTTTACATTAATTAACTGAATTACTCTAAATTTTATATTTAAAAATTATTAGTTAAAGATAAAAATGCTTTTATAAATCTAAACTATAGGAATATTTTATATTATTTAAATTAATTATCAAAACAATTGTATTTTGCATATTTATTATCTCCTTAGGTTATATAACAAAAAAATCTGTTTGAACAAATTATTATTTTATTGTTGAAAATGTATAACTAAACAACACATGTACAGAATTATATTTATTATATATATATATATATATATATATATATTAATTTTAGTATTTACTGGAAAAAACTTAAAGTTCACACAATTATAACAAAACTGAAATATTCTCACACTAAATGATTTTTACTTACATAGATTTAAAAGATATTTTTAGAACATACAAGTTGTTTTTTTTATTTTTTTATGTACTTATATATATATATATATATATATATATATATATATATAAACACTCTAAAGTAATATTCGTATACAGAAAATTATACCGTACAAAAACGTGAAGTTTTGTGAGTTTAATTAAACGAACACGTTTTCAAGATGACAGTTCTTATATTATGAACTGGATAGACATGCCATTCTGTACCATCATTTGGCTTGTCTAATTAATTTAATAATATTAACGTGGTCCATTTTAATCAAAAATTCTTCATGAACTAAAAAATACAGACGAAAAGTTTATTGTATAAGAAAATATAATAAATATCCTGGTTTCATGCATACGTAAAGAATGTAAATATGTCCAGAAAAATATCTTTTATTATCTATTGATATCAATTATATATGCATAATTTCAAAAAAATATCATAACTAAATTAATTTAGATGATACATTTTTTCCTGAACATTTTATTTATTTTCATTTATTATTAAAAAAATATATACCATTCTTTTAATTATAATGTTTTAATTGAATTTGTTATGAAAAACTTATCTAGTTAATCACTTTGCATAAGTAAATCTGGAATTAGTTCTAACAAAACTAACAAAAACATTAACAAGTTATTAGATATTTGATCAATATATAAGTTTTACAAACTTATACTATAAAATAACTACTAGACCACAAATTTGTACTTGTTATAAATTTAAAGTTTCCTCTTGTGTCTATATTTGTTTAGAAATAAAAAAAATAGTTTGAAACTTTAATTTAAATCTCGATTGGTACGATTATAAACATATACATACATGCATGTGTGTATATATATATATATATATATATATATATATATATATATATATGTATTGAGTATATATCTATGTATATACATAGTTCCAGCAGTATCCGGCTGTGGTTTGCTCTTCTATAACTTATGAAATATGTTTGCACAGCAATGTTCCATAATTAGTTAATGCACCAATAACGCACAGTGCCGAAGGGGCGGATGTAGACAGGTACCACATTGTTTACCATTAATCAACAGTAGATTGGTGTATTAACGTATCCAAGTTTATATGTAAGTGGAAAATATTGAATCCGACAACATTAAATTAAAGTACACTCGAACGTTTATACGTCGAGATTTTCTGATAATAAAATGTGCACGGATTTTCTCGAATCTGTTATGTTTAACGCCGGATTTCGTTACTCGTTAAATAAATATCGTGTTCTGGTTTTAATGGATTTCCTGTAGAGAAAAATATATTATAAACGCTAAACGACTAAAGATGTCTGAATGTATTTTTTTTATAATATCGAATAATATTTCTGAATTCAATTGAGGAGATTTCAGATGAAATTCATAAAATAATATTAATTTTTGATCAGATGCTTTCTCAGTTCATATCTACATTGAATTTAACGTTGTTTTTTTTTCTTTTAAAAATATAAATGGTATATAGAAAGTAAAAAGAGTTGATAACAATTTCTGGAATTATCCTTTTTTGAAGTGTTGAACGAAATGTTTGGTTTTGTTTTATTTTTTCAACAAATATTTACATCTACAAATAGATATGCTCTTCTCATATACTCACACACATAAAATACAATATTTACACACACTCACATATATAGTGTAAAATATCTCAAATCACTATTAACAACTCACCTTAAATAAAAAAAAACATAATATGTATCAGGATATCATAACAAAATCTTTAACATTCTCAATATATGATTTTCAATCTAACTGTCATTCGCTGCATTGACTTAGTTTAATTATAATATATTATATATGTAATTTGTTGTTTGTTTAAAAATAATTTGTAATACAGGATTCTTATAAAATTTTATTAAATACTTTAGCTACCGATTAAATCTTATGATATTAAAGACTCGTTTTATATCTTCAGAATCTATTTCGTTTGAAATAGTTGTAAATAATCTATGTACTAATTGCTTAAAATTAAATTTGTTCATTATTTCATTACAAATTATTTTATTATACTTTCTTTTCATACTAAAATCACTTGATATGACTTATTAATTTGAAAATATTTTCCTTTATTTAATTCCACTTGTCTTCATTTTAATTTCATTTTTCTTTATTTTAATTCCACTTGTCTTCTATTTATTTTAATTTAGTTTCTTTTATACACACATACACACACATACACACACACACATATATATATATATATATATATATATAT